>JALDNG010000379.1:0-185620 GCA_024349245.1 Neodontobutis hainanensis | reverse complement strand
AACACTTTCCATTTTTAATATTAGATTTTAACATAATTACCAGTCTAAGCTTTTTATTACATCTTTGATTGGACACTTAAAAGTTTAATTTATCAAAATAACGTCAAACATATTACATTCGTTATATCTACGAACCACTTTTATGCCCGCGTTTAATTTTGTAATGTGAATTTAATATTTAGAAATTTCATGAAACAATTCCAACCATATACCTGTTGATGATTAATGAACTGCGCATTTTATAAAAATTTCTCGTATCGATGCAAATTTCCACTAACTTTTCTAATTTTCAAATGATATTACAAAAATATACAATTCAAGTAAATTTATCGTTAAATCATTCTTATTCATTAAAACGAACATAAAAACTTGAGAGATAAAAAAATACATGGTTAATTTTTGATTTGTAAAACAAAACAACCTTTAGAGGAAATTGACAATATTTGAATATTAGGAGGTATTTTAAATTGAAAAATTGAAAAAATGGCAAAACATTGTGATTTATGTTTTTTGTAAGAGTATGTAATTATATCAATGCGTTTTGATGATTAAAAACACTGATATTTTATTTATGCTTGATAATATTCTTACAAATTTAATTAGTTAAAACACGGTCGATCTAGATTTTAGAGAAATTTTTTTACAAATAAACTCAACAAGAATTTAACACAAAAAATTAATGTTAAAAATCTTTTAGATGTTGTTTTCACCTATCCAGCGTAAAAACTAAAATTGATAAAAATCATGGATAATAAAACACATGTAAGAAAATAAAGAACAGAAAAAAATTCTTTTACTATTTAACAATTAATTTTGTTTTCATAACCCGAAGCGCAAAATATAAACAAAATCGTGAATTTTTATATTTTAAATGTAATTTTTAATCATCAAAATGAATTTAATTTATTTTTGATGTTCTGTTTTCTTAACTTTTATCTGGCATTTACACTCCTAAAATAAAATTTAAAAATTAATTTGGCTTATACACAACCAATAAAAATTGTAATATTTGATTTTATGTATGATGAATTTTTCGAATGTTGAACATCACCAATTAAAACAAAATAGGCTAAATTTTTCGATTAACTTATTAGATATTAAACTTCTTATAATTATGTTCATATAAAAATAATCAGTTTATTTTTTTTATCTGGTACATTGTAAAATCTTAAAAAAAACCATAAATTGACTTATTTTTAAAAACAACTTCAATAAGAGAAAATATCTTAAGATAAAATTAAGCTGTAATTGTAAAAGAGTGTAAATCGAGACATAAATTAAACATACCTGATAGCATTTTTTTTCTTTCATTCTCTAAAGTCTATCAGTTTATAAATGTTACTTTTATTTTCCTATTGATCTGCCAAACATTCTAAAGTGATTAATACTCCACGTATTTTAAATAAAATGGTTTGACGCGTTCGTATATTGAGAATCTTACTATGCTAACGTCGCAAAGATAAAATTTTAATATACAAATTCATAAAATTGATAAAGATTAGCGTTTTTTCTCAAGGTTATTTTTGAACGATCTTATCTCAATAAAATAACACTAATACAAAATTTTTGACATTTTTATACCTTTCTTAAATCAGTGCATTTTTTGTTTAACTATTTTAAAATGAATCATACTTTTTTCAGATGATTCAAATACATTTCTTTTTTCTTTTGAAATTAAAAATAAAATGTATAAAATTTAATGAAAAATATTTTAATTTATCGAATTAGACAGATTTTTGCGATGGATAGACAGATAGATATGTTTTTCGATTGTAAAAATTTGGAATATTTTGAAGAATGTAATGTGTTTAGATATGATATATTATTTATAGAACAAACATTTTTACGTGTTAAAAATAATACCGTTGAAAAGTAATTTGACACGACGATATTTTTTTTAATTTATGAAAATTTACATACCTTCCTTCTTTTGTTCATGTCAAGAGCAGTCTAACAACATAAGAAATTGACTACCTTTTTCAAGTTATTTGTCATGAGACTCTAGGGTAAACATATTTTTATCAAATTCAAAAAGGAGAGAAAAGAGCCCGTAGCTTTGTGCATTCATTTAGCATTATATTTAATAGAAATGCATGTGAACTTCGTTTTAATAAAAGATTTTTCGATTTTATGAAGAATATTAAAAGCTATCGTCGTTAATAAATCAGAGAAATAAATTGATTATTAAAGACAAAATATATGTTTAAATACTAAATCTTCCGAGTTACTCTGGTCGGCCTAAAAATAATGATGAATATGACCATCATCGCCTGATATGCCTGAATTATCTAAAGATTATTTATTTGTTTATCAACCATCTATATTTAGAATTAAACATAGGATATAGATGTATTTTTGAAAAAGTAGATAAATTATAAATGAAATTATTTATCTTTTTAATTGTTGAAAGTATATATCTTAAACTATCAACAATTTATTTTTGTTATCGGTTAGTCTGAAACAACAAAATAAACTTATCAAATATGATTATAAATATTAACATAAATTTTTGATTATTCACACATTATGAAACGTTAATTTGAAAGAAATTAGATAATTAACAACAAACTAATACAATTTTGATGTTACTGAATAATTCTTCATACTAAAAACATCAAACGGCATACTTCTTGAATGTATAAATTTTCCAATCTCATTTTCTTTACAATTATTCAAGTGATAATAGTATTTAAAATTTTTTAATTTTAAGGTTATAAAATAAGTGAGGATCAAAGGGGTTAAATTAATTTATTTAACCTCCTTTTTAGAGTCAATTAATATTTTTGGAAAAATTTAAGTAAATAATAGTAGGAAGCTCACATGTATAATTGCACGTCTCTCCGAATAAATATTGGAATTAATATTTCGATTTACTTCGATAATTTTATCTTTTCTTCTTTTAATCGCTAATAAAAGTAAATTTTCATTCAAATAGTTATGTTAAATTAGTTATTGGTGTACTATAACGATTTTTCAACCTTACACTTGTTTGAAATTTATAGAATTTATAAAATCTGTGAGTTTTTTTGCAAAATATTAATTTATTTTTACCTGAGTAAAACAAATAAAACAGCTCTTTTTTGAAATTTAGTCATTAGAGTTTAATTGTTTAAAAAATATGTAAGTTTAACCTAGTTTAGAATATTCTTGATATAATTAACTTTAGTTTTTTGAATAAAATTTATGTTAAATGGTTTAATTGATACTTTTTCATAGAACTTGACGAGGTCAGGGTTTTGAAAATATTTAACCTTTATGAATCAAAATATTGACTTTTTCAGTTCAAACAGAATCCTAAATGTGAATTGAAATAATTAATTAAATCGTTTTTTGAAAACTATTCGAAAGTGGTAGAAATTCAAATTTAGCTTTTATTTATCCTGCTCATTCAAAATAATGTATCAAATGTTTTATTCGTTGAAAATGTATTTCATTCTTTGATATATTACAATGAGGAAATGTTTTTGTGGTTGAGAAAGAGAAAAAAATAAAGACGAATTGAATGTTTTTGATTTATACATTTCAATATTTTTTAATCATTAAGATTGATAAAAAAAAATAAATTCAACAACCAATTTCTAAAGATATAGTATTACGTTCATTAAAAGAAATTAATTCGAAAAACGTGTGATTCTGAGAAAAACTGTGAAAATATAATCTTAACGTTTATTATATGAGTAGAAAATAGGGCGAATATTTATAATATTAGTTTGTAAACATTTAACTATATCTGTATCTTTAAAATACTTTTATTCGATTTTATACAAAAAAGATAGTTTGAAAAAGTTAAGTTATACGTAATAAATTTTTATCAATATATTACCATTTTTACTGGGCTGATTTCCTTTCCAACTTTGACTGAAAAAACCTCGAGAGTTAAATGATTGATTGAATATCGAAATAAAGTGTTTTAAGAAGTACATCCATGCATTTATGAGTTTTTATTTTGTTACGACAAATAAATAATTATAATGTGAAATTAAAAGTTTTAAATAGCTGTCCAAAGAATATTTACATATTTTGATATCTGACGTTATGAATATTTATTTCTTAAAAGATATTTTTGTTGTTTTAAAAAATTTAAGAAATTATCAAACAAATTTAAACATTTTGCAAAGATATTAAGTTTTATATGAGAATATTTTAACATATTAACCTTAAAATATAAATAATTTTAATGAGTTCAATTTTCATAACCATTTAATAAAGGAAATACTCTTACATTCAAAAAAATAATTTTGAATGTAAGAGTTTAAAATTGCGTTCGAGTTATTGAATAATTTTCCAATTTCAAGAGAAAAAACATTTCACATATTATTGATTTTGTGGTTTATAGAATTAAATGAATTTATTATAAAAAAAGTCAGGTTAGTTTTCAATCCTAGCCTCGAATAAATCACATTAAATATATTCATATTTTGAAAAAAAAATTAATTAATTTACACTTAAATTCTGTTGCTTAAGATACGACCACATAAAAAGTATACAGTATACAGCCACTCATATCAAAAGTAGATAAAATATAATTTTGAAAAACATTTATATATCAAACATAATTGTTTTCGAAAAGTAAAAATGAGGCTGAAATCACATTTATACCTTTAAATTTAATGAATTTATAACTTGTAGATTTTTATAAATCAATAAAAATAAACATTTTAAGTCAAATTTTCAAAACGTTAATATTGAACATATAAAAATATAATTATCCAAACCAGAAAAGTGATGCCATAATTAATGATGAATATGTAAAGTGTTTCAAATATTTTTTGTGGATCCTCTTTGAAATATTAATTTTGAATTCACAGAGTTTTAATTAAAATACCAATTGGTTGGTCCAGGTTTTTCCACGGCCATTAAAAAAACACTTTTAAAATTCTAGTGGTAATATGATGTTACAAAATCATTCAAACCCGTTTATTTAATGAAAAAATAGTAATCAAAATCATTTTTAATGACCACAAACTAAAGTATTTTATTTAAGGATAGAAATATGGACAAAATATCATTTTGTTGAAGAAGTAGTTCCTAAAATGGATTTATAATAAAGATGTTAGAAATTTAATGGTTAACGTTTTTATAAATATCTTCATCAAACTGTTTTTTTTAGTTTTCATTTTAAAAACTTGAGATGAAATTTTAAGTTCTGTAATTTTGATATGAACATCCCTGATCATGGAAAGATTATTATTTTTAGAAATTCGTTGTGTTGATGGAGTAAGTGGTATGATAAAACGGAAAAACAAAGGCGTATCGGTGTAAAATTAAAATGAAGAATTAATATCTCTTCTTCATAATTTAATAAATTTTAATGAACTAAAAACTTTTAATTTTATGCGGAGAATAGGCTTTGTCTTTTAATTTTAGGCATGTAACCATGGAATTTATGGAGAGATCAAATAAACTAAAATAATAATTGCCCTCGATAAAAGATTACAAATCTATTAAAAGTATTTTTGTAGATAAAAAATATTTGACAATTACCTCGTTTATAAGAAGACAGAGAAGAGCCAAATCTAGCATCGTGACAGAATAATATTCAATCACGAATTTTCGTATATTTTCGATCTTTATAATTTGGTTGATCTTCAATGGCTAAGACGTGAATAAAGATTAAACCGAATTCAATCAACATACTAATAACATATGGAAAAACGTTATCACTGGCCTCAAGAATATAATTTTTTATTTTGACAAAATTTTCAAAGCTAATGATTTTTCAACCCAGATAAGCTCACACCTCGAAAAAAAACATTTTTCCTAACTCAAAGATTTTTGATTCAAACTATGTTTAATGTTTGTGGTATTTTTCCGTAAATATGTTTCAAGCACATGGAATAGGATAGTTATCGTGATGTAAAAATATATAATTAAATATAATTGAATAAGATGTTGCCGATAAATGATTCCCTAGAGTCAAATGGAAGGCATGGTCGTAAAATAATATTTTTGGCGGTCCTTTTTATTTGCTCCTTTCGCTCATTTTATAAAAGAACATACTTAAAAGATTTTTGGAAATAAATCAAAGAAAATGACATTTTATGAGAAAAAACTGGCAACATAAATTTTTGCTAAATACACCTTGGGATTTCAATTCATCGTTGAGATAAAAATTAGTCAATTTAATCTTTATCTATTTTTCGTTGATTTTTACGTTTCATTTTATTTCCCTAAAGCACAAAATAAGTTTTTATGTTTATCTGCAGTTTCTTACTTTTTATAATCAGATTGTGTGTAATAATATTATGAAGTCATTTATTTACATTTTAAAAAATAAAAAATTAACCTCATTCTATCAGACGCCATATTAGATTTTTTGTGGACATCGGAAACGGCTCAATCATGCGCAAAGCTTAATTATTTTTAACAAAATTGATATGCGCACTATCAATAACAATTTTCGCACCATAAAAAGATCATTAAAGGCCGGGATGCTATCAAAGTCTCCTTCCAATTTTTATAAAAATGTTTTATTTTTAAAATTAATTTTTTTCAATAGAAATAAATTTAGAATGAGAGCTTAAATATTCGCGTGTTCCTGGTTTGTGCTGATTAATATCTCAGAAACAAGAGACTAAGGAAAACAGTAATGACGTCAGTTGACAGTCTCTTCATAAAGACATTTTTTGACAATACTTTTTATGGTTAAAAAATATTCATACATAAAACATATTTGATTTTAGTGTTGAAGTTATTTAATACTCGATTCGGATATAAATTTTTTGTTCTATCAATTTATTCATGTCTTAAACAGATTTATACCTTTCGTGGTTAATGGTAATAAATATTTTTGCTTTAAACATCACATTCTTCTTAATAAGGTTCAATATTTTGGTCAAATGCGAGAAAATTGTGAAAACTGAGTTTTTAACTCAAGAATACAACTCTTAATATTGGGATTAAATTGAGAAAATATTTATGGGAATCTTGTAATTTGTTCAAATTATGGAACAGTTTTTCCAAGTTGACAGGAATATTAGTTAAAGTTAGTTTCAGCTTATCGACGAGATACTCGTCAGATAAAGTTTTTTTTATTGAATTTAACAATTTCATTGGAAAAGTATGGTCATGAATCTATGTTGGACTAAACATAACAACGAAGCTATCAAATTACAAGTAAAGTTTAAATTTTGGACATTAGTCGGATAAAACAAGATGATTCAATTAAATTTAGATGATTTATATGTAAGATCACTTCAAATTACACTTCATACTTCTCCATTTGAAGCTGATGTGGATGTGAGATTGATCAACTTGAAAAGACCATGATAAATATTTTTGATATAGACGAGTAATTTCTAAAAGTAGTCGAAACTTATGCCAACATTCTTCTGTTTTAAGAATTAACTGATTCATCAACAATTTCCTGTGAACGCTTAAAATGTTAGAGCTTTCTTGATGACCTGAAAGAGAGCATAACTGTTATCATAAATATGAAGCATCTACAGATCTAGGTTTGTTCGGAATTCTGTAAACTCCCATGAATTTTATGCATTATTTTTTCAATAACAGTAAATTCAACTTGTCAAGATGGTCAGTAATATCTGCCACAAGAAATGATGAAACCATTTGTCGTCTTCGATTTTGTACACTGATTACCCTACCTCTGAAAAATTTTCCATTAAGGTTTGAATTTATTAGGAATTTTAAAATATGGATAAAAATGTGGCACTTTATATCAATAAATTCAAGATATTAGACGAATTTGACCTGAAACCAATGCATAAAAAATTCTAAAATTTTCAGGATTAAATGCCAGTTACAAATAAAGATGATAATATTTTAAGTATTATCCATTTAAAGGTTAAAATCGAATATCTTGAAGCAATGATTTTTAATGTTGAAAAAAACGGTGAAAAGTTCATTTATATATGTTAAAAACATTCATTGTTTGACTTCATCCTTGAATATAACAACCAACCACTTGGTAATCACAGATAACTCTTGTGTACTATCAGAATTTTTCCTTTCATGTGAGTTTAATTGAGTCGTACCTTTAATACCTTAGTTTTAAATTTATACTAAAATATATCAACATCGATATAATTTTATTGTGCAAAAGAAGAAGCGACTCTTTTGTAAATATTGAAACTTAAATGAGTAAATCTCAGGAAAATTTTCATCTTTTAGCAGTGTTAAAAGATACATAGAATGAAGTGTTATTTATCATTTATCGCAAGGTTGGTAAATCTGAGTTTTCTTATTTTTTTTGAAGTTAAAATCTTATGAGACCAGGTTTTTCGTGATTAAAAACTTTCTCCATTCTATTTTCTGAACAACAGTTTCAATTTTACGTTTTTTTAATTTATTACTCGTTTTAATGCTCTGACCATACGGAACTACAACTTTGTCATTATAACTCAGAGACATCTTGCGTTAATCTCAACAAAAAATTAACTTCACGACTTTTTTCGACCTTTTCTATTTGAATCATAGAATGTTATGAACGAAAAATAGAATATTTTAAGCTTAGAAATTTCAGTGAAAAGTTATGCCTGTAAAATTACGCAATTTTGAACCTTAATTATCTTCGAAATACATGTATAAGATTAATTAAGACCGATTTTATAAATCAAATTGGTGTAAACATAGCTTTCACAATACAATAGTTTGTACCCGCAGCCGCAAATTCACTAGACTAGAAATAAATTAAATTATTGTCTCCCCTGATACGCGAAGAAACCTAAAATTAATATTTATGTCGTCAAAATACTATCAATGAATTAAGCAATATTCAAAAATATATTTAATACAGTAAAATGGAAAATCATTATACCATAAAGTTTTCATGTCGTAATTTTATGATATTAAAATCACATCAGAATTTAATCCGTAGATTAATAAAGATGCAATTTGATAAAATTATTTTTACTATCGAAATAATTGACCTACGACAGTGTTTTGAAGTATAAGCTACGGTAATTTTCAGTCATAAATTTAAGATATATTTGTGTCTTTAAGCCAAACAGGGGAGCACAACGACTCTTACCTGGTTAAATAAAATTTTAACATTTTAAAATGTGCTTGTAATGAATAGCTCTTGTGGTCGATTTAAAACAGCCAATTTTAATTTTGTATGTATGCATTACATTGAACCGATAGTTAATTCAATGAAGGTAACAGAATCTGCTTATTTAGATGACAAATTTTAAGTTATAACAATATTTAATGTCACAGAAGAATTATGAATATTTGTGAGCATTTCCTGAGATATAACGAACCAATTTTGAGTCCGACTGTTAACACAAATCGTATATTTCATGTCCTGAGATTGTTTGGAGTTTTTCTGGTTGTTAATAAAAGAATATCCTTTGGAAAATGAGATTTGGGTTTCCCTTACACACTTTTTGTATGCCACTTTATGCCTCGGGAGCATTTTCACGTCTAGAATAAACACAGTATTCACAGGAGCATTGCTTGAGACATTTTACCATTTCGAAATTTACTTTTTTAACGCAGTAAAATTTTATATTTTTATGGTTTCAAAAAATTTATATTTTTAACATTTTTCATAGCTTTTTAATTTTACTTGATCGTAATAACAAGGATATTTTGCTGTGTGGTTCAAACTTAACAAGTAGTAAAAATGTTCTCAGTTAAAATGTGATTTGTAAATAAAACTATGAGTTCTCTGCGTCCTTTTTGTACAGTAGAATACATCACGCCTAGGGTCAATGTAAGTTTATGTGTTTTTATTTAAGATATTTGTGTGCCACAGGTAGGAGGTATGGCAAGTTTTACAACTTGAAGACATCATTCAAAGAATAAATTTTCGGGGATATTTTTTATGTTGACTTGAGAGATATATGAAACAAGAATATGGGCGTTAAAAGTATGATAATTTGATGGCATAGAGACGGGGGAAAGTAAATTTTATAGAATGTCCAAGTTCACATTTTCTGAAAATTCTCGATTGGAGGATTCTAATTGTTATACATATATATTTGTGCTTTCTCGTTTATTTCCTTGTGAAAGTCAGAAATAAAGTTTTATATTTAACCTTAATTAAGTGAGTATATTAGAAAGATACGAGAAAAAAGGCGTTGGAGGATCTGTAACTTATGACTATTAAACTGCGAATGCATCGATATGATCTTATATTTAATTTCATGAATCATAATTTAAATCTTTTACAACGATCTCCAGCTTAAGAAACAAATTCAATCTGTGAATCGTGTTTCAACTAACCATTATATCACACGAGCTGGTGACTCCTATTTTTATGTGCCTACTTTTTATTAAAAAAATTAATTCATGAAATTGAATCATCACAATTAATAACATCATTTAAGTTAAAGCAAATGCATTTAAGACAAAGATTGTAAACGGTCTTTTATTTTTACTCATTTTTACAATTTTTCATGTTTTAAAATAATTTTGATAAATTTTTATTTGTTAAGAAATAAATGTTTATTAAAAATTTTACAATATTCATGCATTCAACAGTCTAAATTTACATGTTAATGATTGTTGCAAACAATAAATCAGGATAAAATAAATTTTTATCTTCCAAATTTATATATCATTGATAAATTATCTTTTGTTTTTCCCCAGTGAAGATTGATAATTATGTTTTGCTTAAAGGTACATAAAGTCAGTTATCTATTTACAACAGAGTTTTGTAGGTTCACTCTAACATTTGTTGAAAAAAAGTAACAAATAAAATATTTTTTACTTTGAATAATAATGTATTTTTATTTTTCATGGCATGTTTATTCCTCTTTTCTGCGGTCAAGTATGAATTAAAAAGAGAATATTTTCACGAAGGATGTTGAGAGGTATTATTAAAAAATATTGAAATGTTAGGGTTTGTATTTCTCATGAATAAGCTAAATTTTAACATTTAATGTATTTTTAAATTATATTTATAAAGTTTATATTAAAAAAAGAAATGTTTTTTTCATGAGGTGACAAAATATCTTATAAATTTCAGTTTAAATATATATTCGAATGATCAAGCTCGATCGATTATTTTTCTTAAGGGCCCATACATGGTTTTGAAAGTCAAAATTATTTGGATGTATTTTTTATTCTTTGCTATTTTACTGTCATATTTTCAGAAGCTCGTTGCCCCCAAATTCACTCATTTATTTGTTTTGAGTTGTCGCAATATAATTTCTGAACGTGAATTTACACCTGAGTTATGAACTTCAATATTCAAGTTCTGAAAAAACATTAACAAAATCATTTAAAGTTTCGTGGTCTTACTTGATAATTTGATGTAATTCTATCTCTTTTTCTTGTTCGTTTCATGTTTAGTTTTAAGAAGGCATGTTTATTTGAAATATAAACTGCCGAAATTTTTGCTGACACCTCATATGTTCAAAGAGCCTCGAGAGATTTTTGAGTGAGTTTTATCTTTGTTCTTGCAATCGTCTCTGTTAAAGGGAGTCTAAAATGATAAACCTTTACGTAGATATACACCTTTTGACCCATCAGCTAATACGTGAGTGTAGAGCTATTAGATAAATAATTACTTTTTCTTCAAGAATTAGAATTAATTAGCATGGAAGAAACCTTCTGTCATCGCTATCAATCGATAAAATTCAAAGTGCTGATATATGAATCAAAATACTTCTTAAAAGCTGTGAATCATACCCATCACAAAATAGTCGTTTTGTAAAACAACTAATTATTATCCTTTTATAAAAAATTGAAGCAAATATAACATTTCGGTTCTATAGAAATATTTTTAGCTTTTATTATGGCGTTGATGACATGTTTTCATTTCATTATTTTAAAAACTCGACGAAATTTTAAAATTTTTTCAAGCTGGTATCTCCCTTTTGTTTATAAGTTTTATAAATAATGTTGATCACAATATCTAGGTTTAAATCATAAGTAAATTAAATCATAATAAAAAAATGTTTTTAAAACGGTCACTCGTAGTCTTGTCATGTTCTTGTATATAGCATAATATTCATGAAAATAAGCTGTTTGGTTGATTATATTAATGATTGAAAAACACCTAAAAATCTAAGAACCTTTTTCCAAAGTTTGTAAGAAAATAACTTGTTAAATTTTTCTCGTTACTAAAGATGAAAGAACATATAAAGAATAAAACTCAAAAAATTTGTTGAAATTGAAATTTACCCAGTTTTATCGTGGATATTTCGAAAATATAACAAATAGAAGTAAATTTTTCTAATGCATTCAAGACAGCCATTCACTAAAAAAGAATTTACATTCCCGTTAAACATTAAAACTTGTTCCCTTAAAATTAATAGAAGTTTATTATGCGGCACTTATCGATATTTTGGTTAAAAATTAAATTATATCGCAGTTAGATGTTCTCATTTAAGAATAACTTAAACGAAGAAAGTTCTAAATGTTAATCTTATATCTTTAAACCAATAATTCATAGAGGTGTGATTTTTAATATTTTTTATTATTACAAATCATTCTCCAAAAATTGCGACACTTCCACTCGGTAATTTAAAAAAATTGAGTCTCTTCAAAATTATCATAAAATAAGCAGTTTTTCCAGAGTATGCGCGTGAATTCATTGTGTTTGTTTAATTAAATTTTGACGAAACTTTCGAAATTTCATAAATGACTTTAATTCGAATTTTTAAGATTATATACTCGTTCTCGACGTGATTTTGAAAACTATAAATTATAATTTGTATAAGAAGATTGTACTTATTTATCGATTTATTTGAGAATATTTTCATCGAAAAGCACTCTGATTCATGCTCCTGTGCTCAAAACATTAAACTGAGAATATATATTGAGTCATAAGTTAAACGAAAATAAGATTTAAAATAGAGATAGCATTTGGGTGAAAAATTCCAGTTATCTGGACAAATCATTTGAAAATTTGCCAGTTAATGAATATATTTTTTCATCTGAAAATTCAATGTTTCCTTGTTTTATCGGAATAGACAGCAAAAATATTGCCTTTTCAGTGTAAACATTTTCTTTATCATCTCCGTAAATTGTAGATTTTTTAATACCAGTTTCCGTTTTCTCAGATGCTATTTCAGGAATTTCTATTTTAACATCTACTCCGCGTTTAGAATTTTCCATTTCTGCAGAGGCTTCTTTTGGAAGGTCAATGGGTTCAGATAAATCTGTATGCTCCTCGATTTTTTCATTTAAGGTAGTAGAATCTTCAATAAGTTCCAAAGTAACTTCATTTTTTGAAAAATCCTGTTCTGCAGAATCTACTTTTTCTTGAAATTTAAAGCTTCCATTTTTCTTCAAATAAACTCTCTCACCTGAATCGGTAGCACGATCGACATATTCCGAATCCTAAGAATTAAAATATTTTAATGTTATCCATGAATAGAAAAAATTATATTTTTAACGTTTCGAGTCTTAACGTCAAAAGGTAAGTTTCTATATTATTTTTAAATTTAATTAGCTCATTTTGTGTTATTTCTAATGTATGAACTTTCTCGTTTTTAACCATTCTATGAAAAGTACAAGATGATTTTTGTGTATTTAAAACGCATATTTCAAAACAAGAGGTGCCAGAATTCGCACATAGTGTTATTTTCGCTTTCTATGTCTTTTTTGTGACGAATACATCCTTGTCTTGATAGTTCCTCAGTTGAGCTCTTATGCAAATGAAGCCTCTGCAACATTCGACGTCTGAGATCTAACTTAACAAAAATATGGGATGCTGATACACAACCAATCTACATCTAATGTTTTCTTTGTTTTTTTCTAACATGAAATTCTCAAACGTGCTAAGGTATATGGAGATCATATAATCCTATTCTTTTCACAATCATACTTTACGATGATTATTTAAATTAAACGGAGACATATAAACCGTTTAGGGCTGGTCTAGGATGATAAATATCTGTCTCGTAGTGCAATCTAGTTGATAACTGTTCTTCCTGTGAGTATATATTAATTTCAAAATTAGATGCATAGTTTCCAATATTTCGATAAACATATTCGAAGAATAATTCAAGAACGAAGTTATTTTTCGTATGTAACGAGTTAAAAAAATGCCTTAACATCCGAATAGCTTTTATCACGTCCCACAAACCAATTTGAAACTATTAAACGTTTTCAATCGTCAGCCATATCTATAATTTTTGAAGATTGGGTTTTGTAAAGCAGGTGGCACTTTATATGTAATTTTGTCGAAGGAAATAGAGAAAGTTTAATATGATATAAAATGAAAACTGTATTAAATCTGGTTGGTATCAAACGATATCTATTTATAGGTGTAAAGAGGCTGAAAGATTCGAAGTTTTTAAAATAGTTCTGATACAATTCAAACGCTAGATTAATATTAGGTTTATAATTACTGGTAAGATTATAATTTATGTCGAAATGAAACAAACCGATAGTTTGTACTTTCTGTGTGTGTGTGTGTGTTAAAAATGAAAAACTTTAGGAAGATAAGAAAAGTTGTGAACATCTTTATTGGTCGATATTCCATCTCAGAGAATGTTTATCACGAACGGGAAAGCAAGGAGCACAATAAATAACTCCGAACGAACCAATATTAACTTCACCGATAAATTGATTTTCTTTAGTTTTATAGAGTGATACGCCGAAGTTAATTTTCTCCCCGTTATCGAAAATTTTGAGATTTACTTCAGCTTCCCGTCTCAAATTAAAATAACTTACTTTTGCAACATCACTCCAAAATTCTTTTCCTCCTCATCAACAGGACAATTATATTTTCCAATCATTATAGACGTGTTAAATTTGAAAGATCTTTCAACAACTTCATGGTTTTTTAGATAGATTAAAAATTTTAATTCAAGAATTATGAATTAGAAATATGAACCATTGATAGTATGATATACGAAGCGTGTATTCGAGCTAAATTAAAATAACGATTACTTTGAACGGTAAAATATAATGAAAATTATAATTGAATGAATCATAATAGTACGCTTTGTTATAAAAACGACCTTATATATTGCGGCTTAATACTTCCTCATTACATTCGGCACGTTAACTGCTATGTAATTAAAATAAAATAGTTGAATAGAAAAGTTTTTCCTTCAATTTTTATGTATAATTAGGAGAATATATTCATTAATTCATATAGAATAAATAATTTGATGGATTGACAATCAGGGCGGGACGTAGAATGGTTTATCAGTTTTTATTTTATATTTTGCGTTAATACGAGTTTATAAATTTATGTACTTCCTATTTAAACCAATTTAGAGGTTTCATTAAAATCCCTGATCCAGCTTCGTAGCTACCTCATTAAAATTATTTTATACATGGCATCTTGTCGCTTCAACTAATTATTCATATATTAAAGTTTAACAAAGATGATAAGAAACTCATGTTTATGTAATTTTTACGATCGTGCCTCTTACAACATTCTCTGTATTATGGTGTTACTTTCATCATCATAGGATTTTTTTATTTTGATTTTTTGAAACAGTATCTGTTTAACATGAGTTTCTTTTTACAATTAGATAAGTGTTATTAAATTAAGTGTATAATGTGCATATGGTATATTTTATATTTTCAGATGAAATTTTTTCATGTAATGATTAGAGTATGATTGATTTTGATATTTAAATGATATATTTTGGATCGCCTGTTGAGAAATGACCTATTATATTCAATAAAATAAAACATAAAGGCAAATAACTCTCAAGTTAGAAAAAACGTGTGAAACAAATTACCATTTTTGAGTTAATTATTTCCAAAATTTTCATTTTTCTACCAGAAATCTTTTTGTAAAGATAATTTAATTAATTTAAACATTACAGGGATGATTTATTTTTCCAAATTAATATTCTTAATTTTCATTATTCTCAGGTCACTACAAATGTCAAATTTCTGATAACGTCTGAGGGACTGCTGGATTCGACTGCTTTTCAACACTTTTTTCATGAAGAAAATAAATTCATAAACTGATCTATCCAAATCATAAACAAAAGCCGAAGTTAAAAAAACTACGTTCATGTGGCACTGATTTGAAAATCTAGTGAATGAAATACGTATTAAGTGATTGACTATAGTTGGGTAAAAATGGAAAGGATAAAATATTTGAGTTGAGAAGTGTATTATTAATAGTTTGTATGTTAATAGATAATGTTTCAAATATTTTGCAGCCTAATAATATCTAAATTTTTTGTTTTATTACTAATGGAATGAAAAGAATTTTAGAAATGATTTAAGGAGTAAACACGAATAAAAATAAATCAGCTTTAACGATTTATTTTTAAATATTTAATTAGCACAAAAATTTAACAGTTAGTGCTTCTTTTGTAGAATTTTTAGTGAAGATCCGTTTCATTTAACACTTTACAAACCAGCATACAAAGTTTGCGTCTGTGAATTTTCACGATCTCTACCAGGTTATTTTTTACAGTTCTAAATTTATTCCCTTTATCGAAGTAATTAGATCAAAAATCTCATCAGAGTTTTCAATTGACAGAAGGAATAATTTTGTGCATATCTTAAAAGGCAATAAATTATTCAGTAATATTGTGATTATAATTTTACGTTGATTTGATACATTTCCGACTCTAGCCATCATCTTAAAAATATTCCCATCTTATTTACTTTATTAAACCTTGAAAGTAAAAAAGTTAAACATTACTTAAGTGAGCAAAAGAGACGTGAGGTTGATATCCATTAATTGTACATTACTATCGCCACAAATGATCATAAATATGAAGAAAAGAAGAGACGTAATGAATCTTTTTCCAAAAATGAAATGAAAACACACAAAGTTTTGATAAATGTAAATTTAGAATTTTAGCATGGTGGATTATGTTAAAAGAGACAAACATTGGGTACGCATTACTATAAAAATTAAAAAACTCTTCTTTTTTGAAATTTTTGTGGATTGATTATGAATTTGGAATTTGTAAACTGTTTGAAACAGAATAATCCACAAGTTCATAGCGATTACATATATTTGTAATATTTTCGTCCTTCGCATAGTGTGGCATTTTTAAATCATAAAAAAATTATTTATGCGAAATTTCTGTTGGCATCAAAAAATAAATTTAAGAAACAAGAATACGATTTACTTAAAAATATAGTTGAAAAAATAAACGGATTATAAAAGTACATATTTTTTAGTTTTTTTATTATTTTTAAAAAAACAACTTTTTTAAAGATACTTCATCTTCATTTTCAACCGAAAAATTTAAAATTTAAAGCTATTAATTACATGTTTCGGTTGTTGAAAAATTTTTGTAAAACACAGATTAACCTAGATTTATCAACTGATCAAGAGTTATGAAAATGCGTGTTGAGAACTGAAAAACGACATGACGATAATAAATGAACGGGTGTTAAAATTTTTGGAGTTTAATGGCGCTTTAATAAATGAGAATTTACTTGTAAATTTTATCCGTTTTATCAGGAAAAAGAGATGTGGTTTTTTAATTGTGAAAGGATGAGTCAAACATATCAGGGTTTTGGGAAGAAAGTGTAAGTCTATTTAATGGGCTGGGTAAAGCTCTGCTTACTAAGTTCAGCCCTTAAACACCCATGGCATCCTTTCATATTATAAACGCTTTGAAATGGTAGTGTGGGACTCTAACACACTAGAAACCTCGCTCTCATCAACCTACTTTTGCCCCCGTACCTCTGGGGTATAGGTTCGGTGTTAAAATAATTAATATGATCATTCTTCGTTTTATTTTCGAAATTGTATGATTGTCTTATTTTTCATAAAAATTGTAGCATCAAACCAAACTTAGTTTTGTTTAACTGTGAAGATAACAAAATATTTATGATTTACTCACAAATATGTGTAAAAATTCTTATCTTTCAAAGTAAAGATGATATTCGCTGGTTCTAACAGTTAGCTACAATTTAATGAGGGTATATTATCACAAAATTTTCGGAATTATTCGTATATAGTATATAATAAAAAATCAAAAAGTAATTATTACAAGACCTCTCATCGTTAAAGAATATTATTAAAAAATGTTTCAGGATGCTTTGTTGGATACTTGAGATTGATAATTATGATATTACTATTTAATTTGTAAATTTTCCCAGAATCTTTAAAGTAAAAATAAATTAAAATAATGTATTAATTTGAAAAACCGATGATAGATAGACATAACGAAACTACCTGTATCTCTTACGATGATTTTGGGAAATAGAATTACCGGAAAGTTGAAGATCTATGATTTTAATAGATCATAAAGTTGGAGAAAATTTTAAGATAAGTTAATTACTCCCACACTATGGAGAAAGCCATCAGTAATATAATACATATATATGTCTAATTCATTTCTTAGAATTAAATAAGTTCTTTTTCACTTTTTAACACGTGAGAAAAACTAATTTTTTAATATATAATGATTGAACCTTATAAACTTTCATAAAGTGAATAAACTGATAATCAGTCTTTTTAAAAATCCAGCACAGTGGCATTAAAATTCGGAAACCATAATTCGTTCCTTTACGAATAAAGGAATATCATCAAAAGATTTCTGAAACTGAAAGATTATTCAATTTCAAAGTGGAGTTTCACTCAACCTTTCAAAACAATATTGACTTTCGCATTGAATTATTTTTACAAACAGGGGAGTCCGCTTGTAGTTATTTATGACGATATAAAATTATTAATGGCATGGTTAAATTAACTGCATGCGCCTTTTCCATAATTATAACTCAAGCACATTTTAACTAAACTCATTTTTAAAGATATTATTTTTTGTAAATGAAAATAGAATGATACACGAGGTCTTTCCATTTAGGTTTAAAAGCAGAAAGAGAAGTAATTTAAAAAAATATAATATTTGCCAATGAGTAAATATAAGATTGAAAAATTCCCAAAAGTTTGAAGAGACAGAAGAAAAGTTGAAGGAACCATTCCCCGACTTTTTTCTCATAAGAAATTTCGGAGTCTTTCTTTTCCTTAGATATAGAGATAAACGTCCTACCTTTTCAGAGATAGGCTCATTTTTATCATGTTCATCAGATTTTCTGTTCTTGTCCAAAGTAACATCGACTTCTTCATTTAGATGTTTTGGGTAACCCATTTGAGCCTCTGCCAATGTAGAATGATCCGTTTGTACATCTTCAATTAAAAGATCAGGAACGCCGATTTTTGTTGTAGTCGTTTTAGGATGGTCTATCTCTGTTGCCGAATCTGTATGATGCTCGATTTGCTCCTTTGAGCTAATAGGATCATCCTCGACAGTTTCCAATTTAAATTCGTTTTCGATAAGTTCATGGTCAAGAGTCATCGATGCTTCTTTTAATTCAAAGGGTTTAATATTTCTGAAATAAATCCTCTGCTTTGTTTGAACAGCTTGAACGACATATATCGTGTCCTATGAATTGAAATTCCTCTATAATTTCCATAATTTAGAAAAAACACAATTTTAACTTTATCAGCTGTAAAGCCATTTATTATAAATGAAAACTTTTGGTATGGTTTGAGGAGTATGAATCGAAATTAATGGTCATTTTAATGTTTAATATGGACGAAAATAAAACATGTGTTCGTTAAGTTACTTCATTATGCGTTGTTTCGAAAGTATGAACTTTCTCGAGCTTTTGCATTTTTTGGAAACGACATGATGGTTGTTCTTTATTTAAAAGACATATTTCAAAAAAAGGTGAGTTAGAATTTGAAACAATGGTTATTTTTGCCTTTGATATTTTTTGAGCTACAGGAGGATCATTTTCATCGAGGTTCATCAATTGAGCTCGAACGCAAAAGAGACTTTGGCAGTGTTCGACTACAGAGATGGTATTGTGTGACAGTATAGGATATTGGTACAAAATTAGTCTTCGCCATATTAACTCAACACTTGCTCCATACATAAAATTTTGAAGAGTGTTAAAATACAGTGTCATCACATAATCCTATTTTTGGTATAGTCATACTTTACGATGGTTGAGTAGATTATAGGCATGTGTAACATATGGAGGACTTGTTCTGGATAGTATATATTGGTTTCATAGTGAAATCTGGGCATAAAGGTTTCTCCTGGGGAATAAATGTAATATCAAAATAGGAAACAAACTGGCCAATACTAAAATGATCTGTTTCGAAAATGAATTCAAGAATAAAGTTGTTTCTTGTGTTAACGTCAAAATCCTTTTTATCGTGTTTAACAAACCAATATGAAACAGTTAAATGCCTCTGATTTTTCACAACGTCTATAAGTGTTGAGGCTTCAGTTTTGAAATCATGTGGCACTTGGTATGTATCTTGGTCGAAGGCAATGGAGAAAGGCTGAAATAATTGTTGGGAAAACTGTTGAAAACCTGATTGGTATAAAATGGAGGGCGTCTAAAGGTCCGAAAAGGTAATAAACTTCGAAAATCTTCATATAGCCTTTGATGCCAATCAAAATAAATGATATCAGAGTGATCATAAGTGCTCCCATTATACGTAATGTGAAAATTAAACCAGCCGATATTTTGTACACTCTGTGTGTTTAAAAATAAAAAACTTGGGGAAGATAGGATAGGAGTTGTGCGCAGTGCTCCTGGTCCAGATTCAACCTCAAAGAATTGTTATCTTTGACCGGAATGCAGGTAGCAAAATAAACGACGCCGAACGTGTGAATAGTTATCAAACCATCAAACCGATGGGATTCTTTCCTGTAGAGGGATTCGTCAAAGTTAATCTTGGTCCCGTTGTAAAAGACTTGGACATTTACTTCAGTTTTCTGTTGCAAATTAATATTACTTCATTTTGTAGCATCACTCCAAAATTCTTTTCCTCCTCGTCAACCAAACAATTATATTTTCCAACCATTATAGACGTGTTAACTACGAAATATCTTTCAACAACTTCATTATTTTCAAGGTATATAGAAAATTTCACTTCAAGAATTCCGGATTCGATTTGTGAATCTGTTATTCTACGATATACGAACAGAGTATCCGAACTAAATATTAAAATTTGGAAACTTGGCGCGACAAAATAGAATAAACAGGATCGTCGAATAAACCATTGTAAAACAATTAAAGCTTATAAAGCTAAATCTACTGCGGTATAACGATCTCCTTTTAGTTACAGCATTTAAATTATCCTTTAACTTATCGAGGCATGTGACATTAAGAATTTTACGTGCTTAATTTTCAACTTATTAAAAAATTAAGAAATTATTAAGTTAAATTATGTTATAAATATTCGAGAATTCGTCGCCCCGGGTGGGTGATTAAATGACGTGCTGAGTTACGTCGTTTTCCACTTCATATGTCAATAAATTACATTATTTTTTATTTAAGTGATTTCATAGTTCACTTCTACAGTTCAAACATTAAGAATCGACTATTTCCAATTAAATAATTTGTAAATGACAATCGCGTAATCCACTTATTAAAAATTTTCGCGTATTAACTGTCAAAGTTAGTTGATAAGTTATTTTTATGTCAAGAAAAATTTTTCAAATATAAAATATTCTTTATATTTTTATGTCTGATAGATATCATAAAAATTTATTTCCCGTATTTTTATTCTGATCTTGACAAAGAAAAAATAACCTGGTGGTTAAAATTGATTTTGACAAATCGTTAAGATTTGTGGCGGTACAAACTACCCCTAATGTTTTAATCGCATGATAATATTCGTTGTTGGCATATGTGAAAAAATGATAATTTCATGAATATGGAATTTATTATAGAAGCGAATCTTCTATATGAACAATATATCGTTATTATTCGATTCCCATCGGTAATAAATTTTGTTCATTGCAATTTCTGAGATTCGTCCTAGGGTTAAAAATGTAAACGCATCTATCATTAACTACAATAAGATAAAATTGACTCTGATGTTAACAAAGAATAAAACGTAATATATTTATCAACGCTGCCATTATCGTTTTTGAGGACGAGTAATTTATTTTTCAACAACTTTGGATTAAAAATATCATTTACTCTGATCTGTTCATCGGGGCCATCACGTTTAAAGGATTAAGCTTTTTGTCTATGCGCATTTTGGTTAAGATGTAGTCATAAATCTAAATAAGGGAATTTTTCACCACCGAGCATTTTTTCAGTCAAAACTTAAGTTTTCATATATTAAACAGAGTTTCGTGTTTTTTAAGCAGTTTGTAACCTTTTAAGATACTTAATAAAAATGTACATACTCGTGAAAATAATGTTGATTCCCTTTTCAAAAAAGGATAATTTTCAATCATACTAAAATGTCCTTTTTACCCCAAAACATGAATTTTTTTTAAAGTTTTTTCTGGTTATTATGATTCACTACGTGTGAATGTCTGTTGATATTTTATTTCTTAATATTTATATTCTATCCCAAAAAATAATAATTTTTATTTAAATTAATGAAAAAAGCAAAATGAAATGAATTTTATATTTGAAGCTATTGCTGTATCAGTAAAATATTCGGCGCATTTTTGACAAAGTTAGTGATGAATGAACAAGTTTTAAGATCTTACGCTTATTTATCATAACAACAAATTTTTGGAATACAAGTTTTCTTTTTAAAAGTCTGTATTAATAGCATTCTTATACAATCATACCAGTTTACATTATGAAATTGAATATTAAGAATGATGGAACAAGTGTTTCTCACCATTACACTTATATACCATGTTTTCAATGGCGTCACTCATAAAAAACTATCTAAAATTAGTTCATATCATTTCTATATCCTTGGATATAATATTATTGATGATTATAAATTTTATTTTATCCCGTTTGTCTTGGTGGAAAATACTAAATTAGAAACTTTAAAATGTTAAATGTGGTGGTGATTTTATAATCATGCGCAATTTAATCGTGCTTTACTATTTTGTGTCATTTACTGCGTTTATTCTGATTTTCCAAAGTGATATACATTTCCAGTTTTTTCATTTTTGCACTTTTAAAATTACATAGATATTCGATTTCGTCAGAATGTATATTCTAAAAAATCATAGGTATTAACTCAATAGAAGTTCAATATTTCTATCAACCAGCAGCCTAAGGTACAAGGAATACTGTACTTTAATTTAATTTTTCGTCCCTAGATTACGTTAGAAACTCATATATGCTAATCTTAAGACATTATAAAATTTATGATTGTACATTATACATGGAATGATTTTAGAGTTATACGCATGACAAAAATTAAATAATTTCATGTCCTCAGTATAAAAATTCAAAAGATAAAACCATCAAGAACCAAGGTCAATCAGTTATATACTTTTAACGCGTTATGATTGATTTAGTATTCTTCAAATCTTCTCTTTTCTTTACAACGAAACAAGATGAATCTTTAAAATGATCGTCGAACTCAGTACATATGAATCATCTTGTGTACCAAAGAATTATTTTAACGTGTGGTCTACCAAATTAACAGCTTTCAATTCACTAATTGAATTCTAATTTAGATATGTTTCATTTCAATATACTCAAAGCTCGCATTGTCTGTTCTGCGATATACCAACGACGTGAACAAGCTTTCGTGTTATTTTCTATATTTATTTCGCTTTTTGGATTTAATAGAACCATCGATCATTGTAGAATTTCTTTTTACGAAGAATAATTAAATTAATATCTGAAAACGTGGAAAACGGTCATTAGTCACATAAATTTTAAGTGTTCCACCGACGGAACCAAAACTACACAAAATAGTTCCCCACTGACTGATTCCTTGTTATCTCATAAGTTGAGTTAACTTAAAAAAACCCATGATAGTTTTATGAAATGTAAATTCAGTAAGAATAACAACTGTTAAATTTTGCATCGACTGACGCGAAATGAGAGACATAGCGTGGATGAGGTGCAGATTTTTTCCCGTTAAATGATAAAATAAACTGAAGAAAGTTTAAAAGACCAAAACCCATAATAGACTGTGACGAATTATCACAATACTTCGTAGGCTATCGGCTCGTGGCGGTATCGCGTTATATAGACTTTTTTCAAACAGGAAATAACCATATAAAATTCGAAAAAGGCACACGCAAGGTAGATTCTGTTTTCCAGTTGAAATCTGTTAACTATAGGTATAAAAATTTTAAATTGTCAAATTAAAATTATTTTATGTATTTTATCATATGGTAATATTTTTAAAAAATCAGTACATTCATTCCTTGGAATAAAAATGTTTTCAAGGTTTTGATGATCTAATATATTTAAGTTAATTTTTTCAGTTTTTATGGCAACCAAAAATGATAAGAAAAGATATTTAGCCATGTTCTCACATAATGCAATATGATCGAATGACAAATGAGATTTTGTAAATCTCTTAAAATTGATCGACGAATGAAAAAGACACTTAAAAAACACTCGTTTAGAAACGAATACCCAATTCTAGATATTTATCAAAAACATCGTCATGTGAAAAAGGCGGAGAACATTCGATGACAGGAGATCGTCACATCCACCACACTAATAAACATCGACTATATTCGGTAGAATAGATATTAAGCCGAGGGATCTCACAGACATAATGGTAAATAAAACGTGCTAACTTTTCATTAGAATTTTAAGAAACCCCCAATATTCCTCATTGTCTTTCTATAAAAATGTTGATGAATAATCATAATTAATAAATTTTCAATGTCTAGCACGTGGTTTTTTGCTCTGGAAAATGTTTTTATTTATTAGCATAAAACTACGACTAGGTATAAACGAAGTTTATGAGCGTAGAACGAGATTTGCGAATACAAGCGAACATTTTAATGGCGTCCGTAACAAATATTTTCTGTAGCTTCCTATTCTTAAATCAAAGACTAAAAAAACTAACTTTGGAAAGGGAATTAAAATATTTCAAATACTCAATGCCACCAGCGAATGAGTAAAATTAATACTCAAGATCAAATGTTTCATTCATTGATCGTACATGAAGGTCTAGATACAAGGTTAAATAAGTGTCAGGCACCATCAGCATTAATATAATCTTGATTTACCTCAAGCGGAGTTGATATGGAAATATTTTCCCAATTGTTTTCGGTGTTTGCAAAGGCTTTTTAAATCAAGAAAAATGGTAAATCTATCGTCGAAGAATGCTCAAGCAACAAAAAATGACCGCCATAAATTCCCTTACTGCGTGGAAATATGCTGAAATATCGTGCAAACAAACAGAAAAAAATTTTGAGATTCGAAAAGAACAGTCGAAATTTGAAAAGGAAATTTTCATTCGAAAAGTACATCCGCAGATATTAGTTTATGCTCAGTAGATTTTTAACGTGCATGGCGAACGACTAAAAATTTTTACAGAGTACTTGTTGAAAAACTATACCGTAAAACGTTCACGCATACCAGTTATGCGAGCCAACAAACTCCCAGGTACAATCATAATATCATACTGATGCAAAATCAATAAAAATCTTAGAAAGAATGATTTTTTCATCTCACAGTAATCATTCTTAAAACTTCACCGAATCGAGCAGTGATGCGCATACCCACCTCGTGAGTCTATTATTTGTTTTAATGAGAATACGCCTTGATAAATACGATAAGGAATGAGATGTTTATATTTCTTACATTTCCTCTTTAATATTAGTGTTGTAAAATCATCTCAAAATTAAATTTAGTGCGCGTGTTTGTGGTATAACTCAAGTCGGGATGTATAAAATGTTGAAATTTTGGCAAAATTTTATTAATTTTTATTTTTAAATTATTTACCATTATTAATATTACTTCGCGTGCGTCAATATCAGTCATATTTCATCCATGAGACCAATTTTCATTTTGGATTATTAGCTTGTCAGTTATATAATAAGACGCGAATATAAAAGGCATTAATCGTTTGATGATGAACTTGAAAAATTATATTTTAAAAACTATTATGAATGCATATTATTTCAAGATTTAAATAAATGAATTCTTTTCTACCAAACATGAAGTCGTTTAATGATAAAATTAGAGAATAATGATTAATCTGGCAATACTTTATTCTTTGTGGTAAAATGACTAAAAGTTTATAAATTTAAATTTTTTTGCCGTGCCCGGACTTTAACCTGATTTTTGTCAAATAGTTTTTTCGAAAGTCAGAAATAAAAAACTGAAAAATTGCCATCTTTAGGTTCAGTAATATTACGAATTTTAAAAAAATTCCTCAAACATCGTTAAATCAACACGTGTAGTAAAAATGAGCTCTGAAAATTCTCCTGAGTGTTTTGTATGCACTCTCTTCTTGACATCATCAGAAAGAATGCATCATATTTTATCTGGTTAGCACATAAAAAATTCATCCGTACATTCTTCCAAGTATGGATGACTAAAATTATAAATTTTATAAATATGATATATAAATCTAATGCTGAAACCTTTCATCATCATATTCAGATTCAATACATTTGTAATAAGATTTTTGATAATCATTAATATACAAGGTTAAATGTCTCATTTAATAACTTTGATTCTTTCGTATTTTTTGAACTTGTAACTTCTTTGGTGTTAAAATATTTATTTGCTATCAATCTTAAACCAACAATATATAACTGAAATTAATTATAATAATTTAGCATATTTATTTTATCAAGAGAACCACAAATTTTTCCTATTCCTTATACGATCCAAAACGAGTTTTCGCGCAAAGATAATTTTGTAGTCATCAAGTTTAATAAGTATGAAAAAATTAATTTAGAGAGTTTTAATTTTCAATTTTCCCAAAATTGTTAATAAATCTATTTTTATTTAAAAAATCAAAAGTGAATCACTATTTCTAATAAATTTAAATAATGGTATCTTATTCTTGTAATTATACTTGTGTGATGAGAATTATAGTTTTTTAGCCATACATTTGATAAAATTAAATTCGAATAAGAATTCGTTCATTGAACAGTATTTTTGAATGTAACAGTAATTCAAACCTCAGTTATTTGATAAAAGGCACACGAAAAAGCTTAAATGTCACTTTCCATTGATTTTCACCAAGATTTTTCAGATAATACTTGCGTGTCACATAAAAATTTGGTTGTGTTATTTTTAAGAAATATTTTTTTTAAACAAACTCAACTGATTAGGCTCTTGTATTTTTATACAAATGATCTTTTATGCCTTTATAAATCTAAATGTAAAAGATTGAATTGTTAAATCCACTTTTAATATTTTTTATATGTTTCGAAAGAAATATTTTGTCTCATTTGTTTAAAAATAAAATTTAAAAAGACATGGGCAAATACAATCACCAAATAAGCTGAACAGCTGAAGTTATGCTGAGTTTTCTTTCTAATATAAATGTTGCGTTGATTTTTACTTTTAGAAGGCCTTTCTCTTTACTTTCGAAACACCTAACATTAATATTCATGAATATACAAATTAAAATCATTTTCATTTTAAAACTCAAAATAATTAAAACATCTTAAATATTTTTATAGTTTTAGCATTGAAGTTTTCATTTTAAGTTTTTCATGCAACATATTTACGAATAAATTTTCATCTGAATATAATCAAATTTCTGGTGATATTTTCAGCTTTTCGTTTTTACATACTGAAAATTTATCATTTTGTTATTATAGAGCGTAGCCTTTTTCATTGTATGTCTATCAACACGTTGACTCTTCTCAATGAATTTTCGCCTATTTGACATATTTTATTGAACACCAATTCGTAAGTTAAACTATCTAAATAATGCAAGTAAATTGATTGCTTCAAAGATTCGAAAAAACGTTTTGGTTGTCTTAAACCGTTCGTGTAACTCTTGATTCTATTATAGTATCGTTCATGTGATATTTTTAACCGAAATTCAACCTCTCTTTGAATTAATGATAAGTTGAAAACTTTTAAACCAAAAGCTCACGATTTTTTGTTAATTTCAACATATGGGAATATTATTTCATATTTTTTCATATTTATATGTTGTCAGACTACATTGAGATAAGATATTGTCAGTCGATACCTTTGGGTGAGAAACCAGAAGAAAGTCTGAAATATAATCAATTGCTGAAAGTTTAACTGTAACATAAATCTCCTCTATTTTACAGGAATAAGCGGTCTTCGAATTTTTCCACATTTTGGTCTGTCAGATAATTAAAAATGTCACAAGATCAATTTTAACTGTGAAACCTAAAGTGAACGTTTTGAAGCATTATCAAGGCTTCGACGTATTTTTCATAGCCATTTCAATTCTTAAAATGGCGACAACTCGCTCTTGACCATTATTTACACAATTTTCCACCTTTAATATTTATGAATTTCCAAAAATTTTAAAGTCAAAATATTCGAGGAGATCACATATTTACAATAAATTCTTTTATTTCTCAAAGTAATTTTATTCTTCTAATGCGCTATTATTTGACGCCGTTTTAATTCTTCTTTTATGTTACATCCATAAGTTAAAACGATATTAATTGTTATATAAATCTATTTTCATGTTTATCACATGTGTAAATACTAGGAGGGTTTGTCACATTCTATGAAGACTGTTTGCCCAATGGATAGACGCTTTTTGATAAAACTGTCAAGATAATAAGAAAAAATCGGTAATTTTCGAAATTCAGCGTGATAATTCGGGTGTTGGAAAAAATAACGATTTCAAAAAAGTTGACCTTCTCTTTCAGGCTCAAATAATGCAAACAAAGAATAGAACACAACAAAAACCTCTAAAAAATACAGAGAGTCATTAATTCCAAACCAGTCTCTTATTAACTATTTAAAACAACAAAAGGGTCGTCAACGTTTTATGCATCAAAAGTACGGTTATCTATTAAAAAGTTACATGAATATTCAATTTAAAACATTAGCGGTGTTTAGTGCTGTTCTTCCATGGATTCGAATGCTCGCACAAGATCAAAACATTGGAACGCTTTCATTGGAACTGGCACTTAAGTAAGTTCACTTTTAAATTCAATCATTTTGGAATCGGGTTCGTGGTGATAGAAAATTTCGAAATTCTTCAAATGTCACGAAAAATGCCGCCTCGGCAATGACTCAAAACTAACATAAAAAAAGAGAATTTACAATTTCATGCTGAGTTTTCATAAATCAGATATATAATTTTAAATAAATACTTTTGACAACAGTCGATATTTTATGTGATTTCAAAAATTTCCTGCATTTTCCTCTCTGGATCCAACGTATACATATGGATGAATAAATCTAATTTCTTGCCATTTTCCACATCAAAATTATCAAATACTTTAATGCAAATCTCTTTGAGGGATGTGCGTATCGTAGAGAATCATTTTTACCACTCTTGCTTGCTGGTATTAATGATACGATATACATTTTCACACAAGTAAGTTTCGTAGAATTTAGCATATTAACATAAACAGTCAGAGTAAAATTAAGTTAACCTACTATCAAAAGATATTTAAGATGGTCGGTCAATTATTATTTAAAACAAAAAATGAAAATATTCTTCAAGTTTATATTTGCGTCAGTATACGTTGGATTATTTGTATGAACATACACTATTCTACCAACTAATATCTTTATTACTTGGACTGAAGGTGTATGTGAGTGATATTTATGAAAGATCTGAAGATAAATAGGAAATCTTCTTAACTAAGTAATTCACTTTCTTCCGAAGATATTCTACTTAAATTGTGATGTTTTGCGAATTTTAAACAATTTCAAAACAAACATTTGTACGTTAGAAGTGTGAGCATGTGCGAAAATATATCTCTCACTTCAAAATGTAAAATTGTAACACATTCACATATTTCTAGTTTGTCGTTTAAGCATAAAAAATTATAATTATCCTTGAATATGTCTAGATTTTAATTAAAACAATAGTTTATGTGTAAATATAACAAGGGTCATATTATAGGCTCTTTAACTTCAAATAATTATTGAAATTTTTAAAGTACGCATGATCAAGCCTTCTTTCTTGTGAGTATTTAAAAAAAATAGATTTGTGAATTTTTCTGAAAATAACTTATAAATAAAGGATTTTCAAGTTTGAAAAGGTTACTTCTCTAAGGCGAGGATATTTTGTTAATTTGATGTATCATGATGCAATAAGGAGAATTTTTATTCATTTGTAAATATTATTTAAAGTTATAGATAAAATTTTATTATTTTGCCACTTTAAAATTTGCTTTGAGTTAAGAATCTTTTAGCGTTATTATTTTTATGACATTTTGTTGCGATATTTAATTTTAATGGCGTCATTGCCAATAATGTTAGACTCGTTTTTCAAGAATAATTTAATTTATGAATATATTTTTCTGATATACTTTCCATGAAATTTTGCATATACAAATTGTAATTTATCATCTTTAATTATCGTTCAAAAAGAGTGATAAAGTACATCGTACAAGTATGAACACTTAACAGTATCAGAGTGAATCATAGAAAAGTTAGTATTTAATAAAATATATCGAGTATTCTTGTTTTTACATTAAACCAGTCGGATTGATGATAAAAGAGGATCACTTAATCACTTTTCACGCTGTATTTTCAAAATATTTTTATTCGCTCAATTTGCTGGATTATGTGAATGATTCCACGTTCTATGGTAATTTTTAAAGTCGCAGCACCACCTAAAATGTTTGATTTCGTTACTTTAATTTTAACAGTGTTTTCAATATTTTATACTTTTACGTGAACTTTTTTTTATTTATGTGCAAAAATAATATAAAATTAGTTCTTTACAGTAGTTTGACAATATCAAGTATAAATAAAGAGCGTGCGCGTTTTTAATTTTAATCAAATGTTGACGTCAGAATGAATTTTCATTTCGGAAAAATTTGTTGAAAAGCGAAATAAAAAAGTAATAGAAGATCGTTAAAATTATAAGTAATAAAAGACACACATAAAGTCTTCATTAGTCTCCGGTGAATGCTTTTCAACTACTTGACATTGTAATGCAATCCAGCTGAAAACGTGAACTAAATTTTCTTACATTTTAACCTTTTGAAATTAAAATTCAAACTCTTACGAAATTGAAGAATATTTCATCCATATTTGAGAAAGGTAATATTCTGCTAAGCAATCCTAAAAATCTGGCATTCGGGCGAGGCTCATTTTTGTATTGACGGAAATATCAAGAGTACGAATAGGGGAGTATGGTGGGTGCTAAAAATCGCAGGATATAAGTGACACGAAATTTACATTCCGTCAGAACACTTATATGTATGACCTGAAATATGTAGAGAGGTTTAAAATGCTCGTATTTATACAGGGAAATATTATGACGAAAATGTACATAAAACGCAACAGTTCGAATAGTTTATTCGATAAGAAAAAGAAATTAAAATTTTGTAGAATTTTTCGAGACATTATCTACACGTATCAGGTATTTGATTGCAAAAAGGAGCATTTCAAACAAAGAATTATTACATGAGATTAAAATTATAAAAAGTGGTCTTTTGGGCGGCTATGTCACCTGATCCAAACCAGTGTGACGTATTTCTATGGAGTGGAGTAAAGGATGGAGTTTAGCAATCAAACATAAAAACATATTGGCTTTTAATTGCTTTTGATATTAATTCTCAGATGGTGAATTACGCAACAAAGTAATATTTCGGCGCGATTAACAATTTACGCTCAATGAGCCGCATATCAAGACCATTTATTTCTTAAATATATATAATAGTTTTTTGTGATTCGCTGCTGAGTTTTTCAAATGGGTTAAAATGTTCTTTTTCAAACTTCAATTCAAATATTAACATTGTATTGTTTTCTCAAAATATGTGAAGTAATTTTGAATATCAACTAGAAAGGTACAAGAATCTGATTTAACGACTAGATTTAATCTTTAATATTGAAAATTTGAAGAAAAGTCAAAAGTTTCTTATTATTGGTCCCTTGGATTTATTAATATCGTTAAATTACCTCCTTAGTCCATGAACATATTTTGAATGTTTTAGTTGAAACGTTCTACATGGTGACGTCACTCCAAACTTCGTTATCGCTTGCTTTAAAAGCAGAAAACTGTTAGCATGGTTGGCATCACTTGCTATCGTGTACCGTACTGACAACTCGCATTTTATAAAACAAGGAAAGAAGGTTCCTATAGATAAAACATTAATTTTTCGCGTGCGCAGATTGTTCTTCAATGTCTGAGCGTACCACATGTACTAAAGGATCAAACCAACCTCCGATGACGAATGATGGCTCCGGAACTACTTTAAAATTAATCTCAGAAACAATTAATATACAAGCAGAAATCTCAAGCACTTCGAATTCTAACCATGTCGTGAGAGTTGTCATATCGGGCGGGAACATAAAAAATCTGAGAAGAAATAGAGCTCGAAACAGGAGAAGGAGGTGGGCTTGCAGAACCCAACAACGATCTCCCCAAGTATCCCGCCAAAACTCTTTCAACAACATTAATTCTCCTGCGTGCATTTCATCCCCTACTAATCAATGCTGTTCCCACAATGAGTATTCTCCGATTTTCACGTCCCAACCTTCCAATCACTGCTGTCCACACAATCCAGGCCATGCGATATGCATTCCACTACCGATTCCCCAAAACTGTGCTCACGATTTTCTCAATGGGGTGCATGCATATCAACCAGCGTTTATGTACCCACGTCATGCTTCGCAAGTTTGGCCGTCATCTCCACCATCGTACGAGGATTCGATAGGCCGGTACTTTCAAACGGGGGCCTCGGAAGTTGAGACAACTCTCCCCAACACCCAAGTACCATTATCGTTCTCCAATCATAGGAGGAGACGAAATAGAAGTCGCAGATGACTTCCAAAGAGCAGATACACAATTTGTTTATCGTTATACTAGTTTTAATATAACCGTACTCCTCCTCTCTTTCCTTTTATATGATTGTTATTCTCAAGATAACAACTCCATCTAGGATGCTAGAGGGATTTCAAAAGGACAACAGAATGTGATCAAGATTTCCCTTTATAACTTCATATTTTCTGATGGCATTGTTGAGTTGGGTATTTATTTAAACCGAATCTAAGGGTCAACCTCTAGTCTGGAAGTGTGTTATGTTGGCGGATTCTACCTTCCCCTTTTAACATATAAGCGACCGTCGTAATTTTTTAACCTAAAGTCGTTCAACTTTCCTCAGTTTCCAACAATCTGACCAATAATACGGATGCAAGTTTGTTGATCTTTTCCTTCCTCTGAAAAGGTGATGTCTCAGTTGATTGACTGAATTCTATTCCTATCAACCTAGCTTTTGTGATCGGCATGTTTTCTTTCATACACCAGATCTCTTAATTCGCAGTCAAAACAATTTTGGGATATGGTTCATTGCCCATATCTTATTATCACAACAAGGATTATCGGAAGTCTGACCTCTTATTTTGTTTTCGTGGGAGAAATGTTGTTCATTTCAAGAATGATATTTTCCAAGAGCTTCATTATTTTCATCTTTATACTGTTTCGTTTGAGCTCCTTTGAGTTGATGAAAGTAGTGTTACGAGACAACAAATAAACAGCAATTTTTGGACGTCCCTACATTTGATACATCCCATGTTTAAGCTTCGAGTCGTCTGTTCTTCCAGTATCTTTATCTAATGTGACAGGGTTTTGATTTCATTAACATTTTCTCTTACCTCCGACACAAATTATGATAAAGACCCATACAAAACTGTGACTTGGTATCACTTCTTCGGAGATGGCTATGCCAAAAATTTAAAACACCAGAAAGAAAAAATATGAATCCTTTAGATTTACATCGTTTATAAAACGTATTTCGACTCATTTTGAAAACAAGCCAACGAGTATTAAACGCTCCTTCCCGTCGGCTGGACCCCTATTGTAGGCATTTTTATTTTTCGAAAAAAGGTTCACAGATTATTCCATCGCTATGTTAGATGTTTTAAAAGTGTTTTTACGATTTTTTGCTATCCTACTTGGATTTATTAACAATTTCCTTGCCATCCAACGGTGGTTATTTTTGCGTTTTACCTGTAAGGGGTTTGGATTAAAAAAACATTATTTTACCTCTTTAAATATTTGTGAAGGTATTTCTAATTTCTCGTTGGGTATTTTTGTCTCTTGTGAGATGATTTTAGTGTTGAAAATGAATCCAATATCCCGCTTCGTCTTCAACTTTTTAAATTAACTTGAAATTTTTTTAAATCAAAATGAGAGAACCCGTTTTAATATAAACGAATCGATCAAGCGAGTTTTTGATGTTTATCGAAATGTTATTCCATAAAATAGTTGTGAAATTATCTTAAATTTAACATTATTGCAATGGCTAAATTTTCAACATATTAAAAATTAATTTTCTCAAACGGATGTCACGCGAGATGTAAGCTAGATTGATCTTCGACACCATTTTCAACCTTTCAAGACTATCTGGAGGTGGAATAGTATCAAAGATCATTTTCATATTGGCGCAAACTCATTACATAACATGGCACAGACAGTTTACATTGTCCTCTGTGGATTTTCTCTAATTTTGTTTTAATTTAGCTCAAAATACGTTAAAACCTTTTATTTAAATGAACTTGATATGAGTAGCATCGTCTACTCAGCTAATTATTTTGGTTTACGCTAAATCAGCTTCAATGAAGAAGAAAAAATGTGTTATAAAATAATTTTAGAATGTGTTATCGCAGAAATGTCCCATTGATTAAAATGACCGTATTTATGAGATGTTGCAGATGGCATTCGGATATATAGTTGGTCTTCTTTTGATTAGATTCTATTCGAAAGTCCTATGGCTTCCCTAAAAATTGACATTGGGTTAATTACTTAAAAAGAAACTTTTAATGTAACGTTCGCAAGAATATTATAACTAGTTTTACAACTCCGTTTTAAACACGGTCTTGCATGCTCCTCTATATTTTAAATTTAGCTAGTAGAATAGAATAGTGCATTTAAAAAGTATTCATTTTGATCGTTTCTGCTTCATTTTTGTCTTCAGATACATTTTTAATGTCAAAATTGAAACAATCCATCTTAAACTAAATTATCCTGGGTAGAAATATCTTAATTGTAGAATTTATCGTTTTATCTGTCACGCGGCATTGCGTAACTCTGAAATTAAAATTCTTGAAGTAATTCTATTATGAATATCTATATCTACCATTTCATGCTGTAATAATATCTTAACAAGAGTATAAAACAAAAGTAGAAAGCCAAAATTGGTGTAATTATTTTTTATCTAACATGACAGAAAGAAGTTAATAAGTGAAAATTATGTAATATTCGGATCCCACTATCGCGGCGCACGTGTTTTCCACCCGACTTCGCGCGGTACTTAAATTTACGTATATCGAAGTTTCAATGAAATTTTTATGAGTAACACAACTCTAAAGAATCGTACGATATATTAACATGAGGGGGGATTTAAAAATTTTCTCAAAAATTGTCACGGTATTTCCAGCACACAGCGAAAAATAAATACGTCTTCTAAAAATCCAAAATTAATGATTTTTAGATAATGCATACATCTTTCCAAAATATTTAAATATTTGGTAGACAAGAAAGAAACTTAAATGTTCAAGATCAATTTATCCGGAAGAACGCAAATACATACTGCGCTTGGTGCGAAATATTAGAATTAAAAAAAATTTCATTTTATAACACTTTCATTTAACACGCAGATTCTTTTAAAATAAGAAATAAGTAAAATTAGAATTCAAATTATCTTTTTATCCAAAGTTTGGTCATTTATGAAAGGTGGATTTACTTTGACTACTTGGTAAATAAGAACTAGGCCTTCTGGAACTTGATCTGTCTTTAAAATCACGATAATGTGTGATGTTAGTCCTGGATTTCACGTTTAAATGTTTGGCATTAACATGACAATCTAAGCACAAGAGAGACGAGCACCAAACTGGACAAAGTTTACAGTGGTACTTAATAGGTTGTTTGTTAGGTTTCTTAATGCCTTTTGATGCCGATAAAGCAGTCGAATGTATTTTGCGTTGGCTTGATTGTTGAGAGATTTGGGTGGAAGTTTTTTTATCCTCTCCTCCTTTTTGAGAGTCAGACATTGTTTCTGCTGCATCATTAGAATGTTTTAAGCTTGGCAGGTTTGTATTCTCAAGTAATTTTTTTCCAACAGGTAAAGCATTTCCTAAAGTTGCTGGAGGAAGTAAAAGATTATCTTTATATTTTGATGATAAAACCTTGAATAGGAACTTGGTGGAGCTCATTTGAAAATTTTGCCTTATTTGTCTCATTTTCAGAAGTGACTTGCCAATCAACTTATCACAGTTTTTATTTACCTGAATCTAAAACAGGATTTTCCAAAATACACATCACCTTCATTTTATGTGACCATTCTGTGACCTAAAATATATCAGCACAAATTGAGGGATAAAGTTGATTTATAATTGGTGTCGGATTCGTGCTTTATGTTCCATTCATAGATATCGTTGTAATTATTGCGAAAAATACAAAAAATGATATCATACAATCACCAGCTTCAAGAAAGATCATGAAAATTTAATTCGGATTTTGAAAGTTCATGCGCATTCGATTTTGTTACGGTTGACTAAAATAAGTCATTTTTTATGAGTGTTCCAAAATGTTAAAAATAGTGTAAATTACTTTATGCTGATTTCGAATTGTAATTTTATGAATAACCAACGTCGAAAAATCGAGCCATTTATTTAAGTTTTTAAATTTAAATGTTTTTAAGTGATAAGAGTAAAAATTAACCGTTTCGCCCCTGGCAAAGCGGTTTAAAATACGTTTTTTTACTCGATAGATAATTAAGCAATTTTAGTTTAATACTTATTCACACTTTGGGCTCGTCAAAATAAATTAAAAAATATTTATCATATATGAAGAAAATATAAAGAAAAGCATAACTGAGACATCGCTTGATTAGTTAAAAATCTGTTTCATAATTTAATCCAAAAGTAAATTGAAATTTATTCACTTAACCAGTTTCTTGTTCACAGAAGTAATGGCGATAATTTTACGTTAAAATACTTTTTTTTAATTGAAACAATATTATCTTCGCATAAAAATGATAATTTTATATTTTTATTTGAATGGGTGGTTTTAAAATTTATAACATGCTTGCATCAAATAAAATACATACAAATCTTCGAAGAGAGACGACTAAGCGCGAAAATCTATTGAAATAAAATATGTGCCATGCGAATAATTGAACTTTTAGCATAATGGCGTGCAAGATATACAAATTGAATGAGCATTCTTTTTAAATTCAAAAGGTGAAGAATCTCAAACCTAGTTATAGCCATAATTTTCTTTATAAAATACATTTGAAACACACCTGAAACCATAACCTAACATAAACAACAATGAATAACAAAATATTTAAATGGCCATTTTATCTAAGTCTTCTAGAATAAAAAGGTTAAAGTAGTTATAAATCAGATGGATTATTTTTGATAAAATAACCATAGAATTGGTTGTCGGAAATACTGCGCTCTTAATTTCCACGAATCGGTGATAATCTTATATTCTGTGCATGAAAACTTCAGAGCATTAAAAAATATTATCTAAGCTTTGATAAAGTTTTATTTATATTTCCTAATTCTTTATTTGTGTGGGGCTTAAAAATTAAGCTAAAATAAATGCAATAGAATTTACGTTAACTGGTTAATTGTTGTAAAAAATATCCTTTTTTGAAAATTAAGTTAACATAAAGATAAAGGATGTATATTTCATCAAAAAATCCTCACCAATCACGGAAACGCTAAAAATTAAAAATAAGTGGATTTTAAAATTTTCACAACGTTGAAAATACTAAGACTAATTAAGCACACTTTCGATCAGTATGCGGAATAAATTATTTAAAACTATAAGAATTAATATTGACCTCTAAAATATCAAGGAAATAAGGCAATTCAGGTTTGAGAATATTTGAAAATGTTATGAAAATATTAAAACTCGTCAACTAACGATTTCTTAAATTGACATGCGCAGGTTGATATCGTCACTAGGTTATACTAAAATTGATTATTTAGGAAATTCTCGAGTTTTGTGGCGATAACAATTTTTATAAAAGTTGATTAATTTTAAATATTCGGCATTTTTAGCCAACATAAACATATTAACCTCTTATCTATATGTGAAATTAGAAGACTAGTGAGGCTTAAAATCATATCAAACATTAAATAAATAATAGGACGAATTTGGGTTATGTTAAAAGAGGATATGCTTTTCACTCTAAGTGGGTGTTAATATAATCAGAAAACGTAAGATACTACATAAAAATTTTACCAATATTTTTTTATAAATTCAAAAAACTTAAAATAAGAGAAGTATAAAGTGAAAAAATACTTGACATATTTCATCGTTTGGTAAGAAAGGAAGTGGAGAATTATGAATCACTGCGTTGTAACTATCGAATGAAATATCACATGACAAGCAGACATATTCAATTGGAAGAGGATGAATAAGATTTATGACATAGGATTGGATCTGTTATTATAAAATTTGTACTTCTAAATGTTTATATTTGTGTGAGCGCAAATCTATATTTCTTTTGTGGAGAGAAGACAAAATATGAGTAGTTCTTTCAGAAGATTTCACAAAAACAGTGCATACAAAACATATTCCTGAAAATTCCGAACGCATTCCTTCAACCACGCGTTTGTAAAACGAAGTAATACGAAATTTTAATAAAACTAAATCGTGATAAAACACTCAACGTTTAAAATTTTGAATCACTTGTAAGAATGTGATTTGCTACCTCTGGAAAACTAAAATACACGCTTGCGCAAAAAGTAACTTAACCTTTTCAAATTATTTATTTTCGCCCCATGATTTATAAAAATTTTAACTCGGTTATCCTCTTCAGCGCAAAAAATAAATCTTGTATTTTTAATTTTTATTCACGTATCACTCATATTTGTATCACAATTATGCCACCGCTGACCATAGAATTTATTCTTTTTCGTGGATCAATTTGTTTTTTTGCAGCATTCATTGATTTATTCAAGAATCTAACAATTTCATTTTTATTAGTCTAAATATAAGTAAAAATTATCAAATTATAGTTTCTCCAAACGTTGGTTAACTTTTAAGAACACGTGTTATGAAAAGCCAACAAATTTTTGATGCTCAAAGTCTAATTTTCAGGATTGCGTCGAATTTCCTTTTTTTAACGTGTTTCACTTTTCGAAGAATGATATATTTCTGAAGGGAAATCAGATTAATAAAATATCATATCATCTTTAACAATCACTTTTTAGTGGCATTTATCATGAATTACTTCGTCGGTTGTTTATGATTAATAGAAGAAAATAAGATAACATATCAAAATATTCATCGATAAATTATTAGTTAAACGCGAAATAGTCTCGTTTTCGTTAAGTATTGCTATTACATCTTACTAAAAATTAGCATTTCGAAATCGGTTTGGGAAATTTCGACTAACAATCAGAAAGTGAAACTTAGTTCACCACAAGCTTCACAAAAGTAATAAATAAAATCGGAAAATGTGGAATCTTATAAGTGATCTAAGTCAGTGGGAAATCTTATGGAATTGAAATATCAATGATAATTAGTGAATGTCAATAAAAATCCATGAAGACGAATTCTGTCGTTACGCATGCGAAAGTGGCGCAATAAAATATAATTTTCAAATTATTTTTTGAAAATGCAAGATATCAAAATTCTGCACATTAAAGAACCTACACTGTTGTTCTTTGAAAAGTGACTCTATTTTGTAGAAGAGGGATGAGTCAAACCTATCAGGACGTCTTCTGAAGAAAGTTTTTGTTTTTTAGTTCATTGGTGCAGTTATACTGACCAGGTTTTTCTGTTCGTCATCGTTGCCCAGGCGATTCTTGATTGCATCTAGTGTTGGGTTGTATGAGACTCTCCCCCTCTCATCTCCCCATGAGGGTAAACTAACCTCTGAAAGCATTTTTTGGATCACTAACTTTTCCCTGTAAAGTATATTCGATTGTTTAAACGTTTTAAATTCATTCAAAATTTGACAGTAAATCGCCAGCAAATAGATAACTTCACAAATTTCGTATTAATTATCCGCGAACGATGAAATATTAAACAAAACATATTAAGTTTTTCTTAAGTCGATTATTTCAAGATTTTTTCAAGTTACATCCTTCTTATCGTTCATGATGATTACATTTCTTTTTATCTGATAAAAATAATTTTACGTTTAAAATCCTTTTTCATTTTTGGATAATATTTTTGAGCGATAACATACATATACATGTAATACGTATACTGTAAAATCTTATCATATATATTTTTATAAGGCTTGTGCTGAACAAACATCTAATTATTAGGACAGATTACAACTTAATATTTTTCAATAAAAAGCGCCAGTTTATGTTCTGTCACGTATTATATTCATAAAATCACCACGGATTATTGCTAAAGCGATCGATAATAGTTAGTGGCTCAGTTTTAAGTCTTGTATCTTAGATATTTCATTGTGCTAGAAAATTAAAATCGGTGTATCAACTAATCTAAAATTTTATGACGAGTATTGATAGTCAAAAACTTGGTTGCTCGATTTGCAATCCCGCGCTGAGTGCTGTTTATTACCATGTTTTTTGGGGCAAAAGTAAGTTTTAACAAAATTTTCAGGTATAAAAATGACTTTTTGATTTAATTTTGAAAATATTTTACTTCTATTTACCCCTTATAAATGTTGATAAAAATATAAAAGGGGGTTGTAGTTTCTGATAATTTTGAAGAAAATCATTCATAGAATCTAAAATACCAAAGTGAAAAGATTGATCCTGGTTTATATTTAAAAACATGTCTGTGTATAAGTATAAAAATAAATTTTTACTTTCTAAAAATATTTTTCTGATTTATTTTGAATGAAAAAAAACAATTTATCGCGGTAAAATTAATGCTGAGATAATTAAACGAAATAAGAAAGTTCAAATAAATCTATCAGGAACAAAGTAACGTCAGATTGTTATGCCTTTCATTCAGGCTTCATAATGATCAGGTTTCATTTTTATGTTGACAACTTTTATTAAAAATGTCAAAGCACACGCAATCTTCGAAAATATTCATATAAAATATAATTTAAAGTTTAACCGACGCCATAGAAATTTCAGTGAGCGCTTGCGGCTTTGATTACTTTTTCTGTGTTTTATCGTCAGTTAAGCGATATGATATACTCGCACACCTGTCCCTATTTGTTCAAATGGGTTTTATTTGATTCTTTTCCAACACATTTAAGTATATATCACAAAAAATATGACAAGTCATTTTGTAATTTTGTCGGTAACATTTGTTTGAATAAACTAATGTAGAAGCGTTTATTATTTCAACTGCTTAAAAAGAGTAATGTCAAAATATTATTCAAATAAATCCCCAGTCAGGTATGAAAGGAATAGGCTGAACGAAAGTTTTCTTCCTTATTGGCAAGCTTTATTGACGCTTTATAAAGATTTATTGAATTGACTGTACGGCTATCCTAGAGTTAATACAAAGTATCTTTAACTGTCAACATTAATGGCTTATAAATTTTCCGGTTAATGCTTTTAATTTGAATAATTCATTTTATAAAGTTTTATAGCACAGCATTTAGTCTTATAAATTAGTTTTGCTGACTAATTTAGCTAATTTGATCGTTCTCGGTTTCGCTTAAATTACCAAGGAAGTTCGACCTCTTCTAAACTGATAATGCTTTTGTCATATATTTTATTTTTCTAATCACGATTTTGTGTGATTTTATAAATAATATAACACGTTTTGTTCGAGATATTTAACATTTTAATCTATGAATCTCCACATCCGTGTGTATAAAATACAATAAGCAGAAACGGAGAAGAAAAAAGATGAACTTTTTTAAAATTTTGACAAGTTTGATTGTGGAACTCCAAAAAATTGAACCATTATCTTTAATGATCAGAAAAATCACGAAAAAGTAACGATTAATTCTTTAATGACCTTTTTAGAACCAATTAAAATCGAATTTTGGCAAGTTTTGAATTTTACTGTAGCTTAATACAAAATATAACTAACTAACTAAAAAGCTGTGATGTATTTGTTTCCGTTTTTACCAGAAAAGGTGATTCAGAATTGTTCTTATATCTTCCTAAACACTTTGTTATTTTCCGAACCATGAAACATTAGTAAGATTGTTTGTCTTTGCTAAATGAAATTTGAAAGGAAACGTGTGATTTTGATAATTTTCTAAAATATTATTCACATTTTGGACATAACCACGAGAACTCGCGAGACATATGTGTTTCCAAGAAACAATGATAAAAAATAAATTCAAAAATATATTTAAAATAAAAATGTTGAAATACGGTTTTATAATTCAAGTCATTTACAATTTTAGGCGGAAAATGTGTTTTGGCCATTTAATAAATACTTCAATAAATGAGAAATTTATATGAGTTGACAAATTAAAAAGAAGCCGTTAGAAAATTGAATATATTCTTACGTTTTTTCGGTTTGTTTAGAATTAAATATTCACTGCTAAATTTAATTTTAAATCCCACGGTTTGTAGAGTTTAAAATTATCCATCTTTCGAGACACTTAAGTGAAATCACACGAAAAATAAAGAAAGCAAAAACATTATTTTTTACAAAGTACTCAAGGATATTTAAGAAATAATCAACAACTGAATGTATCGCAGTGCTTTAGTTCATGAAAATTTTCGTTTTAACTTCGTCTACTGTACACGTTCTCTTTTGAAAGAAACTTCCATTTCTGTCATGTCGAATTCTAAGAGCAATAGAAAACAAAAATTTCATTTGACTCACCTTCTATGATACACGAAAATCAACAAAATTATTTCTTGCAAGTTCATAAAATATTTCTTGAGACGTTTAATATTTATTTATTGAAAAAAGGTTTAGCAGTGATAAGTCTGTTTTCAAATTATTTAAATAAAAGTATCGTATATGAGATTGCGCGTTAATTCTCCACGAGTAATCAGTTTTCATGAACAATTGACAAAGCACTATTTTAAGGATTCGATTAAATCTACGTTATTTTTATAATAAAACCAAAAAGAAAAAATTGATATCATATCTTTCAAAAGTTTCAACCTTGAAAAACAAAACTACCATAAGCGAAACTGTCCGTTTTGATCATTATAAAATATTAAAATTCATTTTTTGTTAGTTCACTCGTGAAGAGAGTACGATATTCATTGACAATCGAAACAATTTATGACAGAGGGAGTGGAGACATCGTGTATTTAATGGAAAAGAAACTAACTTTAAAAGTCTAATGCGCAATATCGGACATATTCGAATATCTGTTAAGTTGAGGTTAATATTTTCAAACTTATGAAGATATTTATACAAAATCGGATAAAAATGTTAAAGTGATTTTTTATTTTGTGTTCTCACAAACCTCTTCGTAAAAAGATGGATATATGCTATAAAATTATGTTAACTTTAAAATAAGAGATTTTTTCAATATTTTATCGTTGATTATATGAAACATGAAAAAAGTTTGTTAAACTTTAGAATATCTTCATTGGTAATGTCGATAAAAAACACGTTCTGCACATCAAATTATATTTATTCTAATTTTAAAACTATTTAGATTTGATAGTTACTTAAATTGGCTAACATAAGGCTGATCCGGAAAATAGCGAGAAATTGTTTAAATTTGTTTTTTGAAAAATATTATTTTATACGACTCATCTTATTACTAATGGAAAGAAAGGAAGTTAAAATCTTTTCTTTAAGCACTTTTGTCGAAAATTTATTCAAATTCCGTAGGTTTTTTTATGGATGAGTAAATATTTTACAAGACATATATGTTCACCCGTTTTGACAAATTCGTTTCACAAGAATCTAAAAAAGAACTATGACAAGTTTATTCACTCATTACTAATAGGTATCGGGAAGAATTTTGAATTTTTTTTAATTCATAGAAAATTAATCTGAAAGATCTTATTCGATTTTTAAATTTTGTTTTCCGATCGTTTAATATGTTTATGAATGACGGCGATGAAGAAATTTACGCAACGATAGTTTGTAAATATTTATACCCATTAAACTAGACCATTACTTTGATTTTTAACTAGTTGGTTTATCCGCTTCGGTTATGTGTCACGATGCTACAACTCTGAAACTAAGATTTTTGCGAGTTTCAAACATAAGTTCCACCGCGTCGGATGTGCATACGATAGAATTATAATGTATTGTAGTTATTTAAAAAAGGCTTATGAACCCAATTTTCAAAATATTAAATGAAATAAATTTTCATACTTTAAAAGTATTGACCGTATGGAATTTAGAGTATCCAAACGTGAGATAAATCTAGAAGGTGAATCAAAAAGCCAAATTAAAACTTGATGAAATCTTAAGTTTACATTTAAGCCTGTCAGAATATACTACTTCTTCGCAATTTGTTTAAATCGAAATCTCTGACTTTGGGCGAAATTTTAAGATATTTCTTGATAAAATTCAGTCCAATTTTAATCGAGAATGCTTTCGTGAAGGATCGTGACAATTTGTCGAAGCCTAGCGGACATTTTTCAAATAGAGTTACGTCTAAATACCTTCAACATATTACTCTGACTCTAAGAGGTTCAGCATCTGTGAGCCACAATTGTCCAGATTCCTATGATATGGAATTGCGTGATGTTCTCACTCCATTGAACTCTTTTCTTGTTCTCTGTCATGGAGGGTGGTCTTAATTCCAGGAATTGACACTTGGCTAAATAATTTTTCTCATAGGCTTAACGAAACTCGTGGACTTATGTTTTTTGATCATTTTAGAATCTTGTATAGGCATCAACTTCAATCCATTTATATTATATATTTTTATAACACGGGTTTTTAAACATTGTATTGTTAGTATTCAATTTTCCATTCATTATTTGAGATGTTTGGCGTCCATGATATGTTTCATACAAGAGTATTAAGCGTTTGGATTTCTATTGTGCGCCATTTTTGATAAATATTCTGACATGTATTTCAGCGGGAATTTTTCGGGTGTAATTTTATTCAAAGTACAGGCTTTCTCAATGTTTGCCGTCTGAATATTATTTTGTGAGTTTCGTCGATTTTAAATTGTACAAATATTTTTCAACCAATTATTATTTTTCATGAAGGTATATAAACATTGTCAAATAATAATTCGTTGTACGGATCAAGGTGAAAAATTTATTTTTAAAAACTCAGCTCATTAATTGAAGACAAGATGAATGAGGTAAATTTGATTTTTCATGATGGTAGAAAATGAAGAAGTGGTAATTGACACGCGCGAAAAATATAAAAAGTTCTCTGAAATAATGGTTTTCGAAGTTGTCTCAGTCTAAAATCTCGCCATGAAAATTCGAATTTGTGTGAAATATTTCATTTTCGTCCTTTGAACGAAAATATTAAATTTATCTGCAAATATATTGAATTCCCATACGATGCAAAATTTGTAAATGTATAAACTTGTTATTTTGATATTTTATGTAGTTTCTAGTGTGGATTAGCATAGATGATGTTTCTGAAGCGTTTTTCAATCATCATCAAAAATAATGAATGTTATTTTTTGTACCATTTCAAAATAAATAAGCGTGAAAATCTGATCAGGTCAAATTTATATCTGAATCTAAGATTCCTAGCAGAAAGCCTTGTTATGCTAAAACGCAGTCAAGATTTAACCTAGAAAACAAATTGAAAAACGAAAATACAGTTTCTATTGAATGGGTGCCATTATTTAAACTTCCAAAAAAGTGAAATGGATTTTGGCCTTAGTTATAAACTTAAAGAAAGAAGTTCGATTGTACGCAATGGGTTATCCTATTTTTGGGGTCCTTCATGAACTCGTTAAAATCGATAATGAATTTTAGCTATTGTCTCATTAATACGATAGATAAAGTTATTATAAACAGTAAAACATTGATGAAATTTAAAATTCATCCCTTAATTTTGTATGTTTAAAAATGTCTGATTTCCAGTTTAACCTAAACAAAATCGCAAACGTTGAAAATATTGATTTTTTGGTTTTTATCACTAGACTCGGCTATATTTTTCCATTAGATTAACAATTTACGAAGATACCTCTGTAAAAATTGTAAAATTTAACACACTTAAAAAACTTTCATCAAGAATCTGACAAATGATTCATGTGCAAAATAATTTTTTGGTAAAAAATTCACTTTTATCGCGACAGATATTAATGGCTCTCTATTTAACATTTTAAATTTTAAGATTACTAAAAACAAAAGACGTCGCCCTCCATATTTGACAAAATTTAATTTACAAAAAATTGAATATTTGCTGAAATAAAATTACGTTTATTTGAATGCCTTTCCAAACGCGCATATATTCCTTGTGAATATATCAAAGAGGGTTTGAATGTTTGGAGTTTTACGTTCTCACATTGGCCTTATTTAAATTGATTTAGCCTCCATTTACTCTTTTGAAAATGATGAATTTTGTTAAATTTATTTGATAACTTGTTTTAATCATATTTCACTGTTAACATATTGTGGTACGCCAGAAAATATTCAGATGTATTATCACTATCTTTAACATGCTGGATGCTGAGGATTATTGTTTCAACTTAATTTCCCAAAATTAGATTTTGAATTTTTTATGGATAAAAAATTTATATCAAGAAATTAAGCTTAATAGAGAAATTTCATATGCTGGTAATTAATATTTTCAGCCGAATAATTTCTGTCGTTATGGTCTCAAGCCCGAGCTTGCGTGAAATTTGAACGCACTCAATTCACCTATATTTTGTCATAGTAAAAATAACAAACATTAAAAATACTGCATTTTACCTGATTTAGCTTTCTGGCTAATAGCTATGCAAAATTATAATGGCAGATTTAACCGTTCTTACCCGACTTTGTGTACGTAAAACTTTTCATGTGTTTTTATTTTGAATAAATTCATTCAAAAACAGAAATAACTGAAATTTAAAATAAAAAATATTAATTTTAGTTTATTCGGATGTTCCGAGCATTCATTTCGATTGCTTATAAAAAGCCGGCGCGTGGCGTAATTGTAACCTCTTTCAGAATGATGTCAACAGAAAAGAAGAAAATTTACGTTTCCTCCATAAAGGGGTCAGATGACTCGGGGGAAGGAACCTCAGCTAAACCATTCGCTACTTTGAAACGGGCCTTGGAATTTTCCAACAATTGCGAATTCGAAATATTTAAAGAAATAGAAGAAAAAACGACTATGATTTGGTTTCAAAGACTCAGCTCAAAAAAGCTCTTAAAGACCTTGCCATCACTCAAAAAAAGTTTCAGAAAGCAAGTTCAAGAAGCCAATCGCTGGAAACGGCACCTAACATACCCCAGAGTGTGGTTATTGAAAACGATCCTTTCTTACCAGAGCCGAGAAGTCTGAAGATCGTGGATGTCTGGAACAGCTCGAATCAACGTGTTAAGGTGTTTGGTTGGGTTAGTTCAATCAGAAGACAGGAAAGAACTTAATTTTCATCGTTATAAGGGATGGAACAGGTTCTCTTCAGTGTATCTTGTCTAATAAGCTCTGCAGGACTGCCGAAGCCTTATCTCTGAACCCCGAAAGTACTGTTTGTGTTTACGGAACAGTAGTTAAGCTTCCAGAAGGTAAGAATGCGCCTGGAAACGTTGAACTCTCATGCGACTATTGGTGTCTCGTTTCCAGTGCTCCTTCTGGAGGTTTTGAGTCGCTGATTAACGAAGAATCAAGTCCAGATACCCAGCTAAACTACCGACATCTTCATCTTCGAACTCCTGATATGATAAAGCTTGATGAAAGTTCGTTCTTATGCACTCTATGCATTCAGGGATCACTATATGAGTAGAGGATATTTTGAGGTCACTCCTCCAACGATTGTTCAGACCCAGTGCGAGGGCGGTTCCACTCTTTTCAAATTCAACTACTTTGACGAGGTTGCCTACCTGACCCAGTCATCTCAGTTGTATTTAGAGACGACTCTTGCTTCTCTTGGAAGTGTTTTTTGCATCGCCCAGTCATATCGTGCAGAGTGTTCAAAAACTAGGCGCCATTTGGCAGAGTACACCCACATCGAGGCAGAGATGCCGTTTATAGAATTTAACGATCTTTTGAACGCTGTGGAAGATCTTGTGTGATGTTCTCAACCGGATATTGAACTCAAAGGCTGGAGAAATCGTGCGACAACTAAATCCCGCGATAGCTCCTCTTAAACGTCCATTTAAACGTATGTTGTACACTGAGGCTCTTGAATACTTGAAAAGTCAAGGGATCACTAAAGATGACGGGACGTTTTATGAGTTTGGAGACGATATTCCAGAGGCGCCTGAAAGAAAAATGACTGATCAAATCGGAGAACCTATCCTTCTTATGAAATTCCCAGCCCATATCAAAGCATTTTATATGAAAAAAGACCCAGACGACAATTCTATCACAGAATCTGTGGATCTTTTGCTACCAGGTGTTGGAGAAGTCGTTGGAGGGTCAATGAGAATGTCCGACGAGAAAGAATTATTGGAGGCGTATAAGAAGGAAGGCGTAGATCACAAGCCTTATTATTGGTACACTGATCAACGAAAATTTGGATCTTGTGAACATGGCGGATATGGGCTTGGGTTCGAGAGGTATCTTACATGGTTGACTAATCGGTACCATATTAGAGATGTGTGTTTATACCCTCGGTTTGTAGGACGTTGCACTCCTTAGTTTATGATTTTGTCTAAATAGAAATTTTCATTCTTATATCTGTAGCTTCATGTTTTTTTAAAAATTCAATTGATTTTCTTCGAGCTTCTTATTAATTATTGAAATAAGAAAATGAAATCATACTGCAAGTGCATTAAGCGGATGAACGTTAAAGAGGTAAAAGGCACATCCTATGATATATGTTTATTTGTATTGAATGGTTTCACACATCGAATTATAGATCGACAAAAGCCAATAAAAATGGGTTGTTGTTTGGCAGCCAACAGTTTACATTTTCATAATTTAAAACAGTTAATTTAATTGTTTAAATTGATCTTTATAGACAAAACTATTTGTTTCAAATTTTTTGTTGAATGAAAATGGTAAAATTCAATTTAAATGAATAAAAATTATTATTTTTTCGATGTAAGAAACATCTGATCTGAATTATTTAGATTTGAGAGTGCGTGATAAGTAATCAACACTTAATGGGTGAATACTTATTTCTATGTTTTTTATATCTCCACCATGCTTTAAATTGGTGGTAGATAATTATCTCTGGCGAATAATGCGAAATGTGTGAATCCAATCTCGTATCTTGAGGTTTAATTAGCTCATCGATATTATTTAATTCGCAAGGGCAAGACGAGTTAAGTGAGTCTTACCTTGAACGATAGTAACATGTTTTTCGAAACTATCGATCATATAAAAAGAGCATGGTAGTAGCGTTGGAATTGAGGCCTATTATGATAGACTCCAAAAACTTCTGCATCATTCATTTGATTTTTTATGATAAAAATTGAATGTTTATGTCACTTAATATTCGAGTTATTTATATATATATATTTCCCTCGTTATCTTGAAAATCCACATCATTATAAAATTCGATGGTTAAAGAATCGTTTATCATTCAATTTTTATCAAGTCTTTATTCTTACAAATTCTTTTTAGATATTCTCATCTTACACGAGCATTACAGAAAAGTACCACCATATCATCAAATATATTTTTATCTTCATTATAATGATTAATTTTTTGGCAAATTATAGTTCACAAACCCACGACGTTTCTTCAAAACTATCATCCACCACTCACCCACCCCTCATTTTAAGAAGTGATCAACCAACCTACTTCGTCATGAATAAACTTCCAAGCATAACAACATTTTTACCGTGAATATAAAAACAATTCACACAGTTACATTGTTTTCACATCTCCATATGATATCCCATAAACGCGATCCTTGTTAAATTACCAATATTAGCTGGTTTTTCCATGTTTTCTCCGCGTGCGTACATTAAAATTTTTCATTATTCACAAATAAAATACATTCTTTAAAGTCTCACGCTTTTTTATGTTTGAAATTATAAAAAGAACTAAGAAAACAAATTCGATTGATATAAAAATATTATGCATCCAAAATGGATTTTTTTTCGATTTACACACGAAAAGGCTTTTTCCTTAAGATGTGATCATATATCTCTGCTCGCTCGACTTTCATTCAAAATCTAGCGATTGAGAATCATCGAAATACCACAAACTTCTTATTCATTTGATTTTCATCTTTATTATGTTTTGTTTGTTGAGTAATTATACAGTTAGACACATGGATTTACCTCGATGTCCCACCATTCAGTGTCTAATTTTTAATTGTTAACAGATTTTTTGGCATTTAACCTTTTTATTTAAAATTATACACAAAATGCACCACAAAATTATTCTAATACTTAGAACGCATATTTGTTAAACATCAATTTGGAAGATATTTAAACCTTCTTAAGATTTAAATATCTTCATCATAAAAACAAAAGTCAAGAAATAAAGATTTTGTTTAAACGCCATATAATTAACACTACCTTAAGTTGGGGTTTATAACGCGAAAACGCCTTACTTTTAATAAAGAAAGGTATATGATCGCAAGTTATCAAAAAATTACGTTGACATTTTTCGTGAACAAGTGGATTCCTGCAAAAGTAGTAGTCGATGTTCAGTTAATATTACCATTAAAGCGCATGTCGAACAATTTTGATCCGTTATAACATCAGGAAATATATTGAAAGTTACATCGTATCTAAAACAGCCTTTAAAGTATTTCCGCTGCCAACTTTTCCATTTGTTTGAATTAAACCCTAAACTTGTTGTAATTACTCTCTTATCACTTTCTCGCCCTAGTTGAGTATTGTAAAATTCACCTAAATCCAGTTCCCTTTTTTGTAAAAATAATACTTTTGTAAACTTCAAAAAAGGTAAGTTATTTATTTTTTGGGAATTCTTTCATGAAAATTATAAAATAAAAGACTTCACCTCACAAGATATTAGATTTTTGAGATTTTTATCAATCAAACCATGCATTTTTCTTCATAAATTCTGGAGGAAATTAAAGCCTAGACCCCACAAATTAGATCGAATTTTTTAATGGATCAATAAAATTACATTATATCAAGAAAATATAACAATTAAGCTGGATATTTTTGATATTGACTGGTTTCGACCTCAGGTTTATTCGTACAAAAGTATTGGTTTTTATGAGTTTCTCTTTTCGAGTTGGATTTAAAACACATTTTTGTGGATATGCAAAATCGTATCACCAATAATGAGATATTTTAGATAAATTTGAAAAGGGAAAACAAAAACAATTCAGGTAAATAAATCACCGCCTCTTGAGGTTTCCATCTTTGAATAAAAAAGTATATTTATCATTTGCCTTGACAAAAACAAAGGGACTACTTTGCACGCCATTAAACCATCTTTTTATCCCCTAATATTCACTGATTTCATGTGTTAGATACAATCTTATTATCTCATTAATATTTTCAGGTTAAGCTAATTTTAAAATCGGAATCGGTTATTTTCATAATTAACGCAATAAAATTTTTAAATTCTGCTCTTAACATAATGACTCAGCCAATATTTATAACCAATGAAACAATTTTCCACGATTATTTGATGCGTTAGTTATGCGGACATTAACAACTTTAGCGCATGACAAATGTAAAAGTCTAAATGTGTGCATCAAAGCATCCTTCTGAGCTTTTCGATAAATCGCCCATACAAGGTAAATATATTGTTTTTAAACAAGTTAAATATTGCCAGAGGGAATTTTACAAAACAAAAAATTTCAAGCTGACATGCACAATTTAGCTTAATGACAGGAATGTATTGATAGTTATTAAATTTCCTCCTTTTAGTGTAGTTTATGTCGACGCTTCTGAGAGGTATTCATACTTTGATACTCACTGCGTAACTGTAAAACTATAAAATAATTGCGAGCGTAAGAAAAAAATATAATTCTGTTTAAAATTGATATAGAGTGTGAACAGAATATCACACCATGAGAGAATCCGAATGTGTAAATTCAACTTTTCAAACGCGTGATAGCAATAAACGATTATATTCAGATACGATGATAAAAACATTCCCTTTTCGTGATCAAACTAAATATAGTTTATGGAATTGTTCAGCTCATTCCTATAGTTGTTTGAATCTCCCTATTTTATAAGTTTTTACCGATGAGAGTGGACAACCAAACATTTTCGTTTGTGTTGTTAAAATACCAGAATCTTCCAAAATATAAATTTGTATTTAATTTGAGGCATCCTTCAAAAAAACATTCTCGTTTATCATGGTTTGTTAAAATAATTTACTGAGTATTTTGCCCAAAATTCGAATTGCAATCATTTCTACTCTCACTTTGGGGCGAATATTTTTAAATCTCTTTACTTCACATTCGAACCATGAATATTTTTAAGTTTAACGTTCCCCTTCAGTTTCCCCTCCCGACAACTACTGGTAAAAATATATTTTAAACTTACCAAATAAATTTTATAAGTCTTCTCTTATTTTTAAAAATTTTGATAAAAATGAAAAATTGAGAATATTGAGATTGGAGGGCTTAAACATCGTTCTGACCAATTGTAAAGGCGGCAATTTAGTGAAGATAAATAAAATTCTACCGAGTTAAAACTCTTAATTTTTCGTCCAGTTTTAACAATGGATTATTAGACAGACTTTATCTTTAAAATATTCATTTATAACGTTTCCAAATGGAAAAATATGCTTTGATTGAATTATTTTTTTTTCTACTATAGTTTTGCACGTTATCGCTATCCAATAAGAAAATTTTAGACTGCGTAAGAATGGTTTTAGCTTTGACTTTTATGCAGTATGTTTAAAATTATGTTTTTATCAAACAATAGATAATATGAGTGGTAAAAATCACAATATTAAGCCAATAATTTTGATGAGATTTTATGCAAATGATATGAGTTGAAAATTTTATGATTTAATATTGTCGTGTTTTCTCGTTTTTCTTTTATGACAGATACAAACATCTTTTAGTGGAACGAAAATATGTAGGAAATTGACTTTTAACGGAAGATATTTCTCATCTCTATTTGTTTAAAAAATACCATGTTCATTTAATAATGATTAAAACACTAGGTACGTTATAAATTAGAAAGAAAAAATGAACTTTCGTAATGAGTGGATAGTTGTTGGCAACGTTTTGCGATTTATTTAATTTAATCGGTACATAGAAATTGACGTGCTAAATGGTGATTTTTGCCGGGAAGATCAAATATGTAAGCTCATTACCAAACATACAATTTATAAAATAGTGTAGTACAACCATTCTGTTGTGAGTTGGTTAAAACAATGATCAAAAATTTATTCCGAATTTGTTTATTTTCACAGTTGATTTAATAGCTTTAAAGAAAATATTAAAATTTATATGCACATCCATAAACTGTTATAAAATTCGGCCCATGTCGAGCGAGGGAATTACTGTTAAAAAACATGAATTTATTAAATTTTGTGAAGGTATTCAACGAAACAATTCTGTTTGCTGATAGAATTTCACGACTATTAAATTCTTTTGTTATTGTGATAGTTTAATCAAGCACGAAATAACTAATCATCGATTAGAGTGTTTAATTTTAAAGCAATCATAACGATTTTTGAATTTCCTAATTATGACGGCAGTAATAAAGAGGAAAAATCGATATTATCAAAAACATTGTTGTTATCAAAATCTAAAAATTGGTTTAATCTGGCACCTTTTATAAAAGTGGCAAAAAGACGCACAAAGCGGAATCTACATTTTATTATACATGAATATAAACGTTGTAAACTTCAAATAAATCAATTAGTAATTATTGATTTATTATAAATACAGCTTATTTGGCCAGCTCAAATGCAAGTTGAAGAGTCAGAAAGGCACGTTGAAAGAAGCATTTTTTGAATGGATTAGAATTTTATAGGCATGCGGATTACTTTAAATTAGATAATCTTATCGTTTTATAATAAATGTACAACGCCCATACCGCAGCCGCATACGATGATGTTACAGGAATCTGATGTTAAGAAACTTTTATGGGCCTTGGAAAATGGGGAATTAGAAACAGTTAAAACATTCATATCCAACGTATTTCAATAACTTATGGCAGGGATTGGATCCGAACACTAAGCTGAAAAAACGAGGCTTGCTTCACTACGCTGCAGATTATGGCCATGCAGATATTATTGGATTCCTCCTCGACTCTCAGGCTGACATCAATGTAGTTTAAATTTTCGAATTAGATGAACGATGATTACGGAAATTCTGTGCTTCTAACAGCCATTTTCGAGAACCATCCACAATGTGTTGAGCTTTTGGTGAAGAGAGTACAACTTTTATCATAAAAGGGTGCAAATATCAATGTTAAGTCGCCACACGGAAAGACATTGTTTGAAGAGGCAGGGAGTGAAGAGGTAAAGAATATACTTAGAAGTGCATGGTATTGCGATCTCTCTTATTTTTAGTTCAAGTTGAATTTATCCATCGTTATTTTGTTAGAATATGTAGTGCACCATATTTTAGTTTCAGAATAGTTTACTTTTCGAAATTCATAGTTTAAGAATGTTCATTTAGTTATTCGTGGCATTTTAATTACTTTTGAGCGACGAAAAAATAATCTGACAACTTTCGATTGACATCCAACAAATTCCTCTGTATTTAAAGTGGATATACTCAATGGTTGGTTGTTAGTGCCATCACGATAATCGGTTGAACTACTGACTTAAAACGAGCAACCATCAAATTTAAATGACTCATTCACGTTAGGAATTTTCGTGATAAGTTTGATTTTCATTTTGAATTATACTTCAAAATCAGTTAGCCAGATTAAAAATAAGGCAATTTATGTAAAATAGGGTGAGCTATGGTTAGATATGTTCGATTTTGTGTGAGCCTTTATTTTAAATCGATCGATTATATTTCTAATTCTATTCGATTCGATGTCTCGCTCTGTCTACTGGTTCAAGTTTTTAAATCTACCTTGATATCATTCTGTTTATTTTCTGTTTGGATCAATGAATTTTGCGTTTGCATTGGTAAGATAGTTTCAACGTATGGAAATGAGCTTAAAACCTGTTGAAGGCGATCGAAAGGATTCGGAGTCGCCACCGTGTGATCGTTGAAAGTCAATTGATTGTTTTCTCGATAATTCTGAACGGCGTTTGAAAGTAGCAAATCCTGAGGATATTGTGGACTTGTCGAACCGTTTTCTGGTCTTCTATGAACGTCGATGTTTTCAGTCATATTTGAAGTTTCAACTGAACTTGGAAAGGCGTCAGGCTGGGGTGTATTATATGCAGGCATAGTTTGAGAAATTCCTATGTTTGGAAACTGCGCTTGGTTCACAAGGTCGGCTATGTATGGTCCCAGTTGTGGATAGTCTAATTTAGTTTCAACGCTGTTTCCTACACCTTGACTGGCAGACAAAGGGGATGTAGTTGTCGATCCAGAACTTGTTGAAACTCTAAATCCCACGGTAGAATTTTGAATCGTGTTTTGAAACGCGAAAATGGCCGGCGTGTTTGCATCCCCAGAGTTAATTGATTGAAGGGGTGCGGTAGACGTCGTGTTTTCCATGTAAGAGAAATCGAAAGAAGGAAAGGATGGGAGTATGATAGTGTTGTTGTCTTGTAAAAAATGCAGTTCATCTGGCATAAAAATGACAGTTGCGCACTTGTATTTATTAACATATTCGTATTCTTTCCAAAAATCCGACATGGTTTCGAACAATTTTCCCGTAATGTCTGACCGTTCTTCAAACTTGCTGCCTCGAAATTTTACATAAATCTTAAAGACTTCACGGTGCAAGCGGAGCAAACGTTTGAAGCACGAGGAGCCGTAATTTTCGATATCGATATGATTCTGTGATTTACTTGGCGATTCGGTTATTTTAAGAGTTTTGACTGCGATAGGCATTTCTTCGTTAAGAACTCGCTTCACTGAACTCCGCTTAATTCTATCATTAAGAATTTTAGGCTTTTGAGTTTGTGCGATACGAACCCCTTTTGCTCGAGTTCGTGGAGGTTTGACAAGGACCTTGCTGGCAGGAGTGTACATGTTCTCAACTGTGGAGTGATCGGATATCTTAGATTTTGACTTTCGCTGGTCTTTCTTTTTAATTTTCTTGTTTTTCGATCCTTTATTTTTATGACCTGAGGAATGCTCTTTTTGGTTCGTTTTAGTTTCATGGCCTTGATGACCGGCCGGTTTTTCATGGGATTTTGATTTTTGTCGCTCGCTTGCTGTATTTTTTGGCGAACTTAAGGCGTGATGTGAAAATTTGCTGAGGCTATCAAAAATTAAGTCCTTTGCAGGAGATTGCGTGTTTTGTTGTTGTGAAGAATTAAGGGGTTGTTTAGATTTCCTCAGTTTTTGAACCTTGTCTCTTTTGACATTTACTGTCAGTAATTTTTGTAAAAAATTAAAATAATTGTTTTTGGTGTTATCGTCTTTTTTCATATAATGTGAAGCGATATCTAGTGTTATCAAGTAGTTCACCTTTTAGCGCTATATCCACCCAGCCTTCACATAAGATAACTATTATTTGTATTGAAAAAACGACGAGATATTTCATTTTAGTTGGCTGTATACATAAAAAAAGTACAACCTGTTCGAGTTGCAGGTACCATTAATTACGCGGAACAATTTACCGAATCTGGAAAAATCATCCTTCACTCTAACTTCTCAAAATGTAGAGACTGAATTTTACATGTTAATAAATGCCTCAGTCTACCTTATAACTCTTAACCGGGCAGAGATTCGTAAAGTGATAAATTATATGAACGCGCAAAAACACAGCTTTTAAGAAAAACAATGAAGATTTTTATGAAATATTTTTTAAAAAATTAAATACATGATATTTTATATTTAAAAAAAGGACTTAACGTTAATGGCATAAATACGGTAGGCGCATTGGGCACGCTCATTAGTGACAAGCTAAAAAAGCGCGTTCGTACATCAAAACTATCAAGGTTATATATTCAAATGAAATTCTTTTCATTGAAATGGATAGTTTTGCAAAAAAGTTTGGCGCACAATCCATCCTACTCAGAATCCAAAACTAGTATGGTACCACCTTTGGATCGACGTTTGCTATAATTTTTACTTTATTCATCGAACCCAAGAGTGTTCTTTGAGAAGATAATTCATTGTGGCCGAAAAGCTAAAACTCTTTGATCTCTTCAAAAGGTAATTTATCTGACCTCACCCGAGTAAAAAATGTATTTCTTTAAATATTTTTACATTTTAAGAGTACTCTATTTTTTCTAAAACCACTCAACGTCTAGTTTTTATGTTTAGATCTTTTAGAAACTCTTATAGCTATCTTTCGAAAACAAGATAGTATTAATTCGATGAAATTGAAATAAATTATCTTATACCTTTTCCAAATAATATCAAAACATTTCGTTTGGTGGCTTATTTCATCATGGTTTTCTATTTTTGTAGAAACATAATCTCGATCATTGATTTTGAAATATATCATTTGAAAATTTCTGCCAATTATAATTCTAATTTAAAATAAATTTGTTTCATGCCACGATACAAAGTAGAAGCTCTTCGCGCGTTTAACAATGAGTTACATGCGCGAGTTTTTTGTCCAATATTATGTCGTCTTAAGTTCTAAATATCCTCATTTTTTGGGTTTCTACTAATATTAGTAACTGTGTTATTACAACTATTCCATAGATTGTCTTATCATTTCATCACTGTAGTATTATTTTTAATAAGCAAAAGTTAGATGTCTGAGATGCACTTCGAGTCCGAATATGATTGAATGTATTTATAAATCTTGTTATTTTTCATCTTTAAATTAAACATGAAACAATAGATGATAAATCATGGAATTTCTTATTTGCGTACATTTAAAAATCTAGATTTAATATCGTTTTAAAAATATTCATTTATAGCAATTTTGGCTTCATGAAAAAAATTCTTATCGTTATTAAAAATAAATAATATTCTGCATTTTTTCAAATTAACGGTATCCGAGAGTATAATTGAGCATGTAATACTTTGTATCATTCTTGAAAATACCATTTGAGACAATCGAGACAGAAATTGTGATGAAAAAGCATCGAGCAAAATAAAAAATAATAATTAAATAACGATGCGAATGTAAATAAATTTCTAAACAATAAATCCCGTGTTGTTTGGAATTTAAATTAGTGGATCAATTTGGGGGAGTGGTTGACGACATTTCAAAAAGTATCTTCATTTGTTATCCCAGGTGATTGTCTTTTGAAATTTTTCACCGAATCAACTTCTTTCTCTTTGTCGCTTAAAATTCCGGTCTAACAATATGCTGTTTTAAGTTGTATTTTCCTGTTGTTTGGCCAATTAAACAACTTTATGATGTTTGACTTAACTTGTAACATCTTCACCCTTTTCCAGAATTTGGATAATTTGTTCAAGTATGAAATTTTGCGATAAATTCTAACATATATTTGCCATTGCGTATTTTGTGCGTTTTCTACCATGATAATAAACTTTTGATGTATCTGTGGAACTCTTGAGTGAATCATGGATGATCAACAGAATTTTAAAGAGAACGAGAGCATGTTAACTGGAGAAAAACTCAACCACTCCACTCTCTGTGCCCCGTAGATGATTATGTAGCTTTATGTCCAATAAATTAATACCGAGATATTTTTTTCAATTTTACGCATATGTGCAAGTAGTAATACCTGGTGGGGATCAGAGTATTCCACAATCTATCCGAATATTCTCATTATTTAACCATTCGCACTTCAATTAATAGGTTTACTTGAATGTGATACGAGGTTGTTGACATTTTTAATGCTTAATCTCTGATAAAGCGGTTGAGAAACGTAAGACACAATTTTCAGACTTTGATTTGATTTTATCATCAACGTTCACATTATATGTAAAACCTCGGCTCGTTCTTCAATTAAAATCAGTTGTTTGACTTGTGGGAGGGGGGAGTGTCACGGGTCGTAAAGATAATTACTCCTATTTCGCAATTTAGTTACAAATACAACAAAATTCCGCATCTATCAAATATCGATGGACACGGACTCCTTCAACAAGCTGTCTGCCAACGTTTAAAGTAGAATGGACGGAACTTTTGATGATTATTCTGTATATCTACCGAATTAATGATAATAATTTTACGCACTATGATATCTCAAAAGTTAAGAACAAATTTAAACATCTTTGAAATATATTCACTTAATTGGTGTTGTTGACGATCTTTCATCGATTGAAAATTTCAAAAATGATTTTCTTAAGATAGTCTATTTACGCCCTTTAGGTTACCAGATTTATGACAAAGTTGATCTCGTTTCTGTGACGAAACAAATTTACGATAAATATCGGCATTCGTATATTCACTGACTTTTCGATACATTGTATTAAATTCAGTAGTTTTGTAGTTATATAGTTGATCTCTAAACTAAATCATTTTTTAGTTTTTATTCATTGAATTGTTCGTGATCTAAATATTATAGTTTGTACTTTTTCAGGAGAAAATAGTTTCTATATTTCTTGAGGGCATCCACAACGCAAGGTATTCTACTCAAAAGTAACATTTCAAACTTTCGAGGATTATTTTATAAATTTTCTTTCCTCTTCAATTACTGACCAAATTTCAGATAACCTGCATCAGTGGACATGTGTAATTCAATAAAGGGATGAGAGTAAGACAGAAAAAGGTAAACCAGACACTTTTAATTGTATCTGACCATCAATGACATTCGCAATCAAAATTGCATTTTTTACTGTTGACAATATTATGCAATTATCGTGAAGTATCAGAGAATTTTCGAATTCCTTTCCCAATTATTGGGCGTAAAATAATTAACTATGGCCTGTTTTTTCGAAAGGTTCATACCGTTCCTATGGAAGATTTTTCATCATTTATCGTAAGAATAAGATAAAATAAATACCTCGATTCTTACCTCAAAGGATGATAAAATCTAATGATGCCATATAAATGAAAAAATGGCATGTTAACAAGTATTTAATTTAAACAGCCTTTATTCAGCCAAAAACGGAGAGGGTATTTGTAGTTTCCCATGGCTTGAGAAGTATGGCCTGTATCGAGGTATTAGGTCGATAGAAGAGACATAAGAAGTACCCTCGCGCTTATTTTGACCATTATCGCTGTTTTGAATTGCGCTCGTCTGCTTTTTAGTGATATAGTTAATTTATTGTCGCAGCGCAAATCCCAATTTCGTCGTCTTTCTTTGATATAAACATAAAACGTGTTAAAAAAGTACTAATACTCGACTTTATCATCATATATTTTACACTTTTTGAATTATTTAGATCTGTGTTATTTATGTTTTTTCTCAGCTTTTGGATTCTTCTAAGAGACGTTTTGCGACTCAAAGGTCAAACGTGATGTGTACCTTGTTCGTTGAACATTCCTGTGAATTAAAAAAGGACATTTTGACACATAAACTTTGTAAATAGAAGGTGGGTTCAAATCAAAGGCGGGTATTTTCTTGTACCGACAACATTTTTTGCCTTATTGTTACAAAAAGTAATCTAAATAGCATCATCACACTTTTCAGGGATTGGCCTTGAGTAATTTTAATGTTCTTAAAGAAAGCCATAAAATAGACACCAACTATGAATTATTTGATCAAGTCATATACGATGTAAAACTAGACAATAGATTTTTATAATCAATTTATAATTTCCGGTTTAATATTCACTTTTCGATCCTGTCAATTTCATCTCTGTTGAGTCCCAAAATACCTTCTAGTAACCCAAAAAGCCTTCTCGTAAGTTTATTCGATAATTTATAAATAGGTGATCCTTAGTGATGAATTCAGTGCAACCTTCATTGAGGGAAGGGTGTTGTCACTATCTAAATAAGTGAACAATGTAATGATACATGGCCATCTCTCATGTCTCCCACTCTTTAGGAACCTTCTGTAATTTCTTTTTGTGTCTTAAGATCTACAAAAAAATTAACCCCGTCTCATCTATCCTGGTCAGCAGTAACAAGCACCGTGGGGTTTTGTTGCTAAAAATAATTCAGCTTCTTTCTCGAGGGACGAAAACTGATCTTAATAGTTTGCAAATTTATTTGATTCATCTTTTAATTCAGCAGTTGAGTTTTTTCTTGTCGGCAGCATTAAACTTTGAATAGAATAAAAACCTGACCTTGAATATATTTTATGAGAAACTGCAAAACCTTGATACATATACTCTTCTGTTTGATTTGACGTTATCAAACCGGGCTTTCGTGCTTCAATTTTCCTTCAATAATTTTTGATTTAAACGTCTTATTTTGTGATAAAATCAAAAATAAGATAACCTGGATCGACTAAATTCCAAATTCTATCAACGAAAATACCACTTTTAAAATATTTCAATTTCGATCGATATCTTTCAAGATCCGTCGTCGATTCGTGAAGCCTAGCCGAGAGACTAAAAATGAAGGAAACCTCTACTTTTGTCTATGACCCTTGTTTTTCCTCTCAAAACGACGTTAAAATACTGGTTTGGGAGCCATTCTCGAAAGACTCAAGCGGAATTATCATATGACACTCAGAAAATTTAATTGGAGGCTAAATGTACGTTATTTTTGAGTTCGAAACCTTTACACCACACATTTTTTGAATTTTTTAATGTTCTAATGTATAAAAAAATCAACATATACTTTTGCTTTTCTTACAAAGATGGTTTAATCAGAGCAACCCTTTGTGTTTTAAGACGAAATATTGAATCAAAACATGTAATTTTTGGAATATATTTATAATTATATTCTCTCTCCGCTTGAATCGTCATTTCGATGAAAGATCTGTTGCATTTTTACATCGTAATGTCCGTTTCATGTTAAATTAGGTTTGTTAGGATCTCTGTGATTCATCTTAGGCTACATAGCTCCCTGGTCGAATTCCATTTTGTTTATTCCCTTATCGAGATGACGAAACTATATGGTTCCATACATGTGGATAACTCCATTAACAATAAAAACTGCCACTTTCCTAAAATTATGGCTTATTAAAGCATCACTTCCTTTCGTTGAGTAATTCATAATGTAAAGTATGTGTTTATTCCATGTCTGGGATTCTTACGTGGCCAAAAGCAGTTTATTACTAAAATTTTAACTGAACAACAAGATAGTCACGATCAAATAGGACAACGTATAAATCATTTGAAAGGGTTAGATTAGAAGCAAAGGATGTAAGATGTACAAAAATTTTAAAAACTCCTGTTTCATGTTTTCCAACCAAATTGTATTTTTCTTTGATGTTAAGCTAAACACATTTAACGTCACAACTCTGAATATTGCATTCATTGCAGCTCATGACGTATACCTGATCTCAACGATTGCAAAAGAAAAACTCTTTAGTTTTTGTGATCTGTTATCGTTGAACAAGCATAGGACGAAATCCAGATGATAGTAAGCGAGGAAAAGAGTGTCGTGTAACCATGTAAATTTATTGTAAGTTACTTTTATATCTGAGTCTATCAATTGTGACAGTCAGAAAAGATAAATTTTTTGATAATTCTTAACTTACGTAATAAGAATCGCCACATCGCTTCTTTCTACTTTGACATATTAAGACTTTCTGAAAAGCTGATGTTAATTTCAGAGCGGGGGTTGATAAAGTACTCATATATGGTTGAGAGTATTGATTATAATTACGTCTTATGGAACATTCTTGTTTTGCTAATAACCTTAGAGACGGATCCATCGTGAATTACGTGATCTCCTAGATGTCAATATCATTCATGTTGCCTTATCATATCAATTACGTGAATAGTAGCATGTTCAATAACTTAAGTCACTCACTTAATATTTCTTATCTGGAAAACGTTTGATATTCGAATTCTTCCATAAAAACAGTAAACTCCTACTGGTGAGATTTTTGTTTGAACTTTTTCAGTTTATTGTTTTTTCTAATTAATTCCGATAAATTTTGGAATAATTGTTTTTTTGTTTGCCTAAGATCAAAGAGAGCTTGCTTGTACATGTTATCGTAAAAGGCTGATCTACGGAATTCTATAGGTTACCCTAGCAATGGTTTATTTTGATCAATACTTGATTGCCCACTCTCTAGAATATTTTTGACCATTTTTTAAGTGTTGAGACATATTTGCGACTCTGATCAACAAATAATTGAGCTTTCATGTTTATTTTTTTATATCCTATAAGACTTTTATCCCATTAACGTCCCTTCTTGTTTTGTCATTTCAATGCTTTGAGAGTACAACGCATATATTAACCTGAATTTTTTGTTTTGTTTCATGTGGTAGACGGTTGGTGCCTTTCAAACTTTAAAAACAACCGAAGAAAGTGCGACAGCCTATAAACACTCAACAACTCAGAAGAGTCCTCGAGGCAATATTTAGTTCGAGAAAAACGTTATTGACCGTCGATTGAGGAGAATTGAATTCGATCCTCTCAATCTTAAATTGTTATCATTGTCGTTTCTATTCTTCTTCCGAATATTGGTTTCTTGCACCTATTCCATCACATTAATTGATCTTCAAATGGTATCGCCTGTTATATTTTGAACCCAATTTATCTATAAACTTACCATACTTCTCATGTTAGGGTATCAACCTTTTTCTTATTCTCCGAATGTCTCTTATTCATTAATGAGTGCGGGAGGTTTCTTACATGTCGTCAAGGTGAGCTTAGATCAAAATCAGTAATACCTAAGACGTCGCTACATCAATTGAGATAGGAAAAATCTTTTATCCAAATTTGTGTGCTTTTTCTATCCGTTATCAAACGTTTTATGGGAAAATAATATCGAGAATAGCCGTTAAGATTAATTGTATGGGAAATATACTCACACAACTATTTTAAGATTAAGAACAATTTTAAAACAATTTATTGTCAAACTTAGGTTTATTGGTTGTTGACATGTTCATAGTAGATGACTTTATCATCAGTGCTAACATTATTTATGAAAAACGAAGGTACGTTTTCACTCCTTCTTTATTTATGTTTATCACATATCATAAAAAAAGCTGGTAGGTATTCTCAAATATGCATTTGAAAATACGAGAAACGACATGAAATATATTTTTTTCTCATTATGGATTACTCAGAAGCAATTGTTATTTTGAGGAAATCTCATGTTCGAAAAGAGAGATCAATGATAACGAAATAGAAAATACACTTATTGGTGTTTTAGTTACTACGGACATCCTTAATTCATAATGAAAACAAGACATCTATGTGGTGTACGGCTCGTGGTAGAAGGGGTTGATTAAAATACCCTAAAGAAACCCCAAAATTTAAAATTTATCTTTAAAAACTGTCCATGCTGACATGAACCGTGCTAGGAGCCTTCTATAGTCCAAATTACTGGACATTAAGTAAAATAATGGTCTTTCATATGAACAAAATTCCCTATATTTGTATGCCTTTTTGATATCAAACCTATCTGCCAGAAACAAGATGTTAACTCAAGAAAAGAGAATATTAAAAAGCAGTGTATCTTAAAGAAGATATAGTTATGAAGAGGAGGAAATAAATATTTTTGTGGCAGTTCAATTTCATAACGTCGAAGCATCTTAAAAATGTTCGTTAATTTACGAACTATTGTTCAGCAGCATGACCTATGACACGTCTTGAAGATACCGTTTTTGAACATCTTTTGGATTTGAAATTCAGGATGCGTCGTTATTTTGTTGAAACACGGTCAGTTCAAGTACACAGAGACATAGTACTCTAGATTAGGATTCCTGTTTGATTTATTTGATGTATCCACAGTCGTCTTATAATTCAGCAGCTTTCTTTCAAAAATAGAACTAGTTTTAACAATTGAAAACTCGATTTTCTGGCATCGGATTAACTGTTTAAAGAGGAGGACAATGCATGAAAACGAAATTTCAACACTTCTTCATTAAAAATAAAGATGTTACAAAAAGGTACCATTTTTTAGTTTTTCCCTTATAATACAAAAACAAATTCACTTTTTGTCAACTAGAGAGGAGTTACGTAAAATATTGTGTCGGCTTGTGATTCTAACTTGTCCATCTGACCCTTATAAAAGTATAAGAAAACCTCATGGTCTGTCATTTCAACCAATAATTTAAAAAACAATTCTGAAGATACTAAATATGAAAAATTAGTTACAAATATAAAAAAATATGTGTTAAATGAAATTGGAGTAAAGGAAGGCGAGTTGAACGGATACTCACGTTTATTGAACACTTTTTGAATGGATTTTATCTAATTTCATATTTTTGCGTTCTCTTTGCTTTAAGTGGCTCCAGGATATCATATCCAGATCGTCGACACTCAAGAGGCATTTCGAACTAGGTTGACCACAGTTTCAACACTTATCGCGCAGTTTTTTAAGAGCGTAAGACTAAAAGTTCTTCAAATTTGGTTAAACCCTCTTGAAACGATTGGATCAGTTTTGTTGATCGTACTCCTCAGTACAAATCAGTATAGATGAAAAAATATTTTTGATTCGGAGTAAGAATTTTCGTCATTTCGATTAAAGTAACGAGATCAATTCTAACATACTCAAAGAATGGTTAAACTAGGATAGAATAATATTGCACTTCGCAAAATAAAATTCATGGTTCGTGCACCCTTTAAGTGTAAATAAAAGAGAATTACTTATGTTGACTGGAATCAAAGAAGATGTTAGAGGTTTACAATTGAGACAGAACAAAAGCTTCAATTTTCCATCTTGTCGGAACTTTGACAATACGCAGTTTCCAAATTTTTAAAGGATTGAACCATCGCGAAATCCAAAAGAACTTTTCGTTGGGTTTCACAGATCTGAAATAAAATCTATCTGCGGGCTAAAATACACCTGTATGGATGCTGTGTGATAGTTTATCATGCGAAACGCCCTTTATTGTTTCATAGAGGGAATTAACGTGTCTACTTCAAAGGGCTCGATAAAATGACATTGAATAAAAAATTTATCTTCCACATACAGTTTACGACGAGAGTAACAAGGCTGCAAAAAGCGAAGTATATTTTTTAATTTTTATTATTCTTTTTGAATTCTGAGCTCGATATAGCTCAACTCCCTCACCATGGAAATTTATTCAAAATTCAGGCGATTACATCAAGGTGTGAGTTTATACTGGTTCAAATGTTTCTTGTGTTAATCATGATTGGAAGCAAATTTAAAACACCAGTTAAACATATCAGCAATCTCTTTTCTAGTAATACGTGAACGAAATACCTACTCCAATCTTTCATAAGTTTCGATAGAGTTGAAAGATCAAAACAAAACACTCAGAGATTTCAATAATTTTGAATAATATAACATAATCCCACGGTGTAAAGGAAAATTAAAAATGGATTCAATAAATAACAAGAACGATAAGAGATGTTCTTTAAACGAAAAAACAAGACTAATTTCTTGTTATTTATCCAAGGTGACAGATTAACACGTTAAACTGAATCCACTTTCTTTCATAACATCTTTTGAATGTGAAATTTGAACGCTAGTGAAGATTTTGTTTAAGAATATGTGGATCTCACGATAAGATCCACAACTAGACCACCCCAAGCTTTGTTTTTAGAGCAGTATGGATAGGTTCGGTTTTCAAGGCGATTTTCGTTAATCGTAAATAAATCCATGAGAAAAATGATCGTCGACCTCTTTTAAATGAGAATATTGAAAGAATTAACGGGACAGATTTTTCAGTCGTTGCTGAGATGGGGGCAACTTTCCATTGAAGTAAGTCTTTCTCTAGCTACCCATGGGTTATAGCGGCTTAACTTTGCGATTTTCAAGGTAAACTAAGACCACGTGAGAGGACTCCGTGGATCCTGCCTTGTTCCAAAAATAAATTAACTTACTCATCAACAAAATAATCCACATTTTGTGTCTGCTAGATGATAGACTCTAAACTGGAAAATTGCCGAAAGAGCATTAATAACAGTAGAATACTAAATTCAACCAGTTATGGCAGATGTTGTCAAATATAGAGCATAAAAATGAACAATATTTCACAGCTCTAACAAGGAGGCAGTTATGACGAGTTTAGGATTCATTGGAATAAGGATAGTATTCACAATTCTGCATGACACATGAACATCAAACAACTTTATGAACATTAGTTATGTTTGAAGAATATAAATTTCAACGATAAATGTATTTTTACGCTTCAATGCTACAGGTTACTATAACTTAACAATGTTGACTCTTTAAATACTGTTGAATTAAAAAAACTACGTTAGAGATATTTAACAACAAAAAATAACCACTGATTTGAACTTATAATAATGTATGTGTCAACAACTCAGTTTAAATCTTAAATCACTAGTTGAGTGTTTTCTTTTGAAGTTTTATAAATATCGCACTTTTTAACAAAAATCTTACCATGGAAAGTAGTTACGTGCAACATGAACATTTAATTTCATACAGGAGATTCTTACGGTTCATTGTAATATTCAGAGAAGAATGACGGGCCGTTGAACCTTCTAAATAAGGTTTCAAAATCGTATCGATAAATGGAAAAAAGGCAATGGTAGATAACGTACTTCTCACACCTGGCCCAAATTTAAAAGATGAGTCAACTTAAAGAATTGAGTACAAATGTTTTGGTTTGTAAAAAATCAAATTGATAGATGAATTAACCAAGTATGAATCAAAATTGGATGAAAAGCTGAATCATTCTGTCATAAATCTCAATCGAATATGGTGTGAATTAAAGTCGAATATATGTCTGTTACAGCCCCTCTATATTTTTAAGACACGCTCCATATTTGAAGAAATTTTTTGGTGTTCGGTTGAGAAATTTATATCCCTGATTCAATCAAGAATGAGTTTACCTTAGACTCTTTGAGGATCACATGTGGAGATATATTGATTCAAATGCAAAATTTTATGCTTAGTGATAGACTATGACAAAATACTGAGATATATGTGATGATATGTTACTTCCACCATAAATATAGTGAATCTAAACATGAAACACGTTTGTATAACAAATACATGCTCAATAGATATTTTGAACGTTTAAAAGTAGCTTTTCCATTTACGATGACAGATTTTAGATCGAATAAGTAGACAACATTTCAAAATCGACGAAATCGCACTTATAAAATATTAAAATGCAACAAATTTGTAGAGCCTGTTAAGTTGATGTTTCTTGGGATGGATACTGGGTTCACTCGTTTCTGATGATGGAGAATTTTTTACTTTTGCAAAGTACAACACGCTTGTCAACTGGCTGAGGTTAAATATATTTACCCATCATCAAACCATACCCGTGGTTGTTGTGCAGTCTTATATGTGATCCGTATCTTTAAACCATGTATTAAATTTGATAAATTTTCAATATGAATTCACAGATAAATTTTTTATTCGATTATTATTCAGCTTACGAAACCCTCAGTCATACAAACATAATTTGGGAGATATTAAAAGTCGTAAGTTAAATAAGGAATTTTCAAACATTCAACATCATGGTTAAATCAAAATATGATCATGTTAAAGTGGTAGCCCTTAGTGATTAACTTCAGAGAAAGAGTGTTGATATATGAAAAAATATAACGCACACACAAGCTTGAAAACGTTCAGAAACCCAGCTTTACCTTTCTCAGTATCTTCTAAAATCAAGTTGTCGAAAACAAATGATCACTCTCAAAAATGGCATGAAAGGATGCTAAGAGAAAATTCTAAAATCACTAAGATAATTCAATAAAAATACAAACAGGAAAAAGACATTTACAAACTGGAAGAGGATATACCTGAAGCAGAAGAAGATTTTATGAAATCAGGAATTTAGAAAACGATAAGAATGTAGATCAAAGGTCAATGAACCAGCGACAAAGATCAAACGTTTTTTATCAAATAAAAGAATAAATTATGCCTCAAAATTCTTGCCAGGGATACAATTTTATCTACGCCCTATCTATGATAGATAATTCCGGCGAGGAATAGAGAGATTATCGGATTTATAATGACATATATTTCTTAGATCCTCTGGTACTCTTATCTCTTGCGCATTTTCTTTGAATATCAGGCGTCTGCTTCTTTCTAAAGGCCTTCCACCTTCACGTCTACAAGAATCCTCAATAGGATATAGTTGGCACGAAAAATCAGATAACTTTTCAGCTGAAATATAAATTTTTTCACATTTTCCCAGACTAGACCAGCTCCTTTAAGGAGGTTGATAAAACTTAATTTCTATCTCTGGGTTTTTCAGGTCTGAGGCAATCATAATTATAGAATGTGACTTAAATAATTGGTAACATACCGTCTTGCGTTAAAATCAAGTGGTTGATCGGTTCCTCGGCCAATGTTAATTTCATCCCCCATAGAGTGTATTTAGAATTCCGTCTTTACATATATATCTCAACTCGTTTCTTCTAAATGTAAGATCGTTGATCCGTATTAAAAATAACCAACTTAGATAGTTAACTAAACCATAAAAAATTTATCAATGTTTGTTCTAGTTTTTATTTTAAAACGCAAAGAAATCTGATTTTCAGATTTTGCTTCTTGCCTATGTTTTTAATGTTTTTTTCAACTGTCTGGTTTGAACAAGTAGTCTATTTAGAGTTATCCTATCAAATAAAAAATTGAAATGTTGAACTTTTAGAAGTTATTGGTAAATTCATCAATCATCAAATTTAAAAATAATGAAAATAAAATAATAAAGGTATGATTTTGCTTGAATATATTCATAATCCATTTTATTTTCAGTTATAACATGTTTACAAAATTAAATTTATTGAATATGTGATTATATTTGTTTCAAAAGCAAGTCAATAGATCTTATATCTTTTAGAATAATCAGATTTTAAAACTTGTAAATCTGAATTATTTATACCAATAAGTGTTTTAGATTCATTGGTTTTGAAAAAAAATTAAAAATATTACCTATGTAGTAAAAATTAAAATTGTATCGTTTAACACCACTTGTAAAATCACACTTTCGACGAGTATTTTAACATGGAAATAGGCGCGATATTTATCTATGAATTAAAAATTTTTTTACACATATCCCTGAAGTTTAACATCTAAACGTTTCAAAAAATCTAGTTTCGATATGAATAATTTTTGTATTTAATTAATTGTTAGACAAATAGTTTTTAAATTCATTTTCCAATACCGTCTTGTTTTTCATATATTTATAAATGGAAACTTTATAACCTCTTCAGCGAATTGTTTAAATTCTATATAACAATGAAACTGGTCAATATTGAAGATCGATTCGACCGTAGGGACATCCATTCCATAAAAGTAGGAGGTAGTCATTTTTACCCCAGTATTCACTCATATACCATTTTAATAAATAACAATTCAATCAACAAATTCATACAAATGAAAATTACTTTTAATTTTAATATGCAAAGTCATATAAATCATTTAAATTAAATATTTTTATTTCATTCCCAAATTCATGAAATAGATAACTTAAGAATGTGGTACTAATGTCCTCGCGACTTGTCGTGTTTCAAAGTGAGATCGTGAATAAATACGACCTTTATCTATTTTTATGTTTCAATTTAGTTTTATTTTGGTTGTTTGCACAAATTTTTGAAAGAAAACTTTTGATGATCGTGTCTGTAAGAGGGTAGTTAAATTAATAGGCACATCAATGAATATATCCTCCTCACATTGAGACATTATTAAAATATATTTATTTGTAATAATTATTTTAAAAATAGGATTTCTGTGAAACTTTGTTTTTAAATATGTAGACCTATCTTCTATTTTTATTGAGTAATTAACAGATATGGATTGCATTTTTAAATTTTTATAATGAAATTTTATCGATTAATTTTTATGCATCTTCAATTAAATGTATTCAAATATAGAAAAGTCAAATAAATTCATATACTACTGACTGCATTTAATATTAATTAGATTTTAAGGCTTATAAGCTTTAGGCGCAAAAAAGTTATGCTTCAAAGGTTTCAAAAAAATTAATTATAATAAATATTTGAGAGAAAAGTTTTTTGAAATTTAAGTATATAATATTTTTCGTGCACGGAAATAACCGAATGACTGAATAGGTAAACTCAAAAACCTCTGACTACTAAATTCACGAATATAAATGTACTTTGAACAAAACCAAATCCTTCGAGCGTTTGTTGTTTAAATTTATGAGGGCGATTAGTACTTTGATTTCATTATTGTCATTAATTTCGGAAAAATTCACTCAAATTTAGTTTGATTACGAATTGCTAAATCAAATACAACATAAAATTACAAAATTTAAGCTTCAAGTTTAAATTACTCTTTATAAGGTCAAAAAATTAATACTATAAATTATGTTCAGAATTTTTTTATGTAACGAAAATCGCCGATAAACTACGATTGTGGCGATGCTATCTGCATATGAAAAAAACTTGTTATTTATAACGTTAGCATATAAATTTGGTGCATGAGCTAACAGCTATGCTAGATAATACGTAAACTCTCCCTTATCGTAAATCAACTTTGATGAAAACAAAGTTTTATTTACCGTCATCGTGTCAAGTAACTATTTTCAATGTAAATGTTCGTTCGAATTGATTTTATGTAAACATCGTTCAACGAGTTTGATGCTGAGGGGAGAAAACGGTTAAAAATATTTGAAAAATGATTTATTAAAGAGAAAAAGAAAGTAGGATTCATAAAAATTTTAAAATAAAAAATTTCAATTTATTACAATTCAATTATTCAGCCATACACGGTTTAGCAAACCGATTAACCGTCCAAAATTAACCATAAGCTGAGAGATAAAAAAACTTTACGATAAGTCAGCACATAAAAACGGGCATAGATAAACAAACAGTAAATTATGAATGACAGAATAAATTATAAAAAGAAGCATGAATAAAAAAATATCCCAAACTGTAGTTCAAAAGAAAGCATAGAATTTGGAAATAAAGAAACGAAAAATAATTAACATAATCGCTTAAATTGAAAAAAAATTTTTTTTATTTCTTAGCAGGACTCTTTTCCGTTTCTTGAGGAAAGGCGTCTGAATGACTACGTTTGCATGGAGAACACCCATCGAGAAGGCCCGACTTATCCTCGTCAGTAAGATCTTCAGAATCCAACACGTCGTCGTCATCTGGAACCTCTACGACATCTGCATCAAATGTAGGGTCATCCTCGTCGTCTTCAGGATACTCACGATTGAGAATGTGATCAGAAAAACCAACGGATTCATCTTCCAAATTTGAATCGTCCTCCGATTGTTCGGAAAAATACTCCGTATCGTTTCCGTGTTTGTCTTGTCTGTCTACAATGACCAGAGTTGGAATAAGATGAAATAGCTGTTGTCTGTAACCTTCAACCTCGGTTACAGGACACCCGTCAAGCTCAAGAAGCTTTAAGTTTTTAAAGTCTTTCAGGGGTTCAAAGTCAGATACTGAAGCAAAGCGGTTACTCGATAAGTTTAGGCGTTCAAGTTTCTCGCACCCGAGGTGTTCCAAACCACCGGAAAGAGCATTTCCTGAAAGGTCCAATTCTTTTAGATGTTCAAGCTTCGGAAGCCCTTCCAACGATTTCAACCCAGAATCTATGATTGACAGGTTTTTGAGGTTCACATAGTCGTCGAGACCCTCGATTCTAGAAGCCTTACAATTTTCCAAATTTATCGATTTAATCTGAAGTGAATTTATGAATTTTACCGCAGTCTTTGCCGCACTTCCAACTTTTTTCTGAATGTAACCAATCATTAAAGTCAAATAAACGATGTTAAACGAACTAATTAGATTCCCGTCTTTCTTAGAAAAGCGCGCTTGCGTGTGTAGACAAACGAAACCAACCCATTAATAATTGAAATAATTAAATAGCCAAAGAACCAGAAAATATTCAGTCTGTCTTTTTCGATTTTTAAGCGAAAAACCGAGTGGTCTAATTATGTTGAGAAAATTTTTCATCAAAAGTAATTTGTAACTATCTAACGTATTTTTTGCATAATTAAAATACATCAAAGTGATTTAATGATAGAAGGTCGGTTCTTTATCAGATATGTTAAGCACCATTTTAACACAACGTATCATACATGGATTTTATCAAATAACCAAATTTTAAAGCTTTAAATTTATAAATACAGGGCTCAAGTGTTGTTTTGAGACTTATTTATTATGTGAATGATAATTTGTTGATATTAAAACACGGTGGATTCATATCGTCAGTGGGAGAGACTTTGGGCGGGTAATTTTAAACGCATTATTTTGAAAGATCATCTTTTAAATAATTAACCACCATAAAAACTTAAAAATTGACACGTGTTGATGTTAAGTCATTCAATATCATACACTGCAGCCATCTTTATTTATTTAACAACGAATTGTTTGTCCATTCATCGAACAAACAAAATTAAAATTTATCGTAATTAATTAATTTAAAAGTAGTAAATAAATAGGAGTAGCAGCTCGATTTTTGAATCTTATGTTTTTGTTTTGATCCATAATTTTTTATGAATCATGAGTGGCGCGTAATCTTTACATCGTTACAATATTGATTTTTAATCTTTCTTTACAAGGATTGGTTAAAGATTCATTAGATTTTATCGAATCTCTAAATTTATTTTGATAATACTATTGCCGAAATAAAATGTTTTGTTAAGTTTATCTCATTTAAACAATTAACTGTAAATTAATACCTTTTCTTTTGTGAAAGATGAAATTTGATAGCCCATTTTTCGATTATTCGACAAAATGGCTGTTTTTATTTACTCATTCATAAGATTGACATGATATTATGAATTATTTAACCAGTCATAAGAATGATAAAGCCTAAGAATAAATTGAGTAAAATTGTGAAAGCTCTGTAGATATTAATTAGTTTTATTCTAGATAAGCTGCATAAATCCAGGCATGGGAGGGAGGATGTCAAAAGAATTCAAAAAAGAAAGTTCTCTTAAAAATAAGTTATCATTCATCGAATTTATACTCCTTTATGTTTAAAACTATTCTGTCATAATTTTGTTTGGACAGGGTGGATGATTATGTTTGGGACAATATCGGTAAGCAGTCCAAATATAGGGCGTTTCGGACTTGTTTTTCCTGAGGTATCTATATGTCATTAAATTTTTTCCCTTTTAATTTTATTGATATTTGAACGATTGTGAGGCGAATCAAAGTTTTTTTCTCTGATTTCACAAAGTACTTTAAATCAAATCTGACGTTTGAGGTTTGCGATTCTACGCGTGGGGAATTATTAACAACGGTATTTGTTTTTTTACATTCTCTTGCAAATTCTATTATTGGCTTACCTGATATATAATTTTAGTTTTTTTATCAACTGATTTAATTGTTTTATTTTTTTGATTTGTTAATTTTTAATCGGTTTTGATATTTTATCGGGAGTTAAGATATGTAAAAATCCCTGTAATAAGGCGGACTTTTTATCCAAAGCGTAAGGAGCGATAAAATTTGACCAAGCTTAACTTAATAAATGCCGATAAAATTAGCAGTATTTAACCAGGTTTTAATTTGAACACTTATATCTGTTATTTTACAATTTATTCCATTTCGATCAAGATGAACCAAGAGAGTGATTCATCCGTTTGCATAAAAGTATTGTCTCAAGAGATACACTTCGAAACGACCTTGGTATCATTTCTGATTAACTCTAAATAGTAAAATTATATTTATAGAATGTAATTTAAAACTGTTTCAGGTTATTTTAAGAACAATTAATATTTGAAAGAAAACTGAAAATCTATTTTTTCAAAGATTCAGTGAAAGAGATGGGCTGTCTGAAAGTTTTTTAATGACTTAAAAATCGTAAAATAACAGTTACACTTAAACCCTCAAATGAATTTTTGCAAGCAAATATTTTTACCAAAAACTCTGTTCAACAATATAAAAAGGCATACTCGAAAAATGCTGCTTTATCCATCGTGAGCAATTCAATTTATCAACGAATTAAAATAAAAGTTATTGCCTTTAACTCAGAATTTCGGCAAAATATTTAACATTCAAACATTAAAATAAAATTATCAAAAACTCAATATGTACTTGCGGTAAAAATTCATTGATCAACCTCGAATACTATATTGAATTACGATAATCAGCTATCATATAAATTAAAATTTACTTAAAATACAAAATATTGAAATTTCCTGGTTAATTCATTAACACACAAGTTTGATATTTCGATGTAATTAAGTAATACACAAACCACAAATTATCACTAATGGAACGAATAATTACAATGCCATGTAAATGAAAAAAAAACAAAATGCTTCTTAAATAATTCAACATAAAGCGTGGTCGTCCAGCATGCAAGATATTTTGGACAGTTTGTCGAACATAAAGAAATACCTTCATCACGAAACTTAACAATTTTCAGAGGATTAAAACACTTAAATCATTTGATCTATTTCATCGAATTTAAATTAGCGCATAACTCCGAACTAAATTTTTTTATGTTAAAACTTTAAAGATATATTTGTGGTGAAATAGTAGATGTGCGTCGCCGAAATATATCGAGTAAAAATAAGTTTGAAAATGTCGCATCGTATACCAGATTGGTATTTGAAATAATTAAGAGTATGGTACAGTATTAAAAAATCCTAACTTAACGATAGATCTATTTGATTTACAAAATCACGAATTTTTCCACGATATTTTTCTTTGGGGATCGAGGCGAACATTGTCAACTTTTTTTGATAATTCAGATAAATATATATCCAAATCTTCAGATTTTTCTGTTGAATCTTGGCGAGTGAGGAATAAGGGCGTATTTTTGTCGGTTGTACATTCATTTGGTGAAGTTTGCAAAGATATATTCCTTGAGGAATCGTCCCCATATTGGAGTAGATCGAGGTGGAATAAGTTAAAATTTGTGATATTATAAAAAGGCAGGTTCAGCATCGCCTTATCAGAAGGATTTTCATAAATAATTAAATAAGGAAAAAATGATTTGAAAACATCTGCTGATTTTTTAGATGTGACATTATGTAATAAAGTATAAAATGATGCAATGTTCCCACTGAAATTCCAAGTTGATGGTATAAGAACATGGATATCGCCGTATTTAGGCACTAATTATAGAAAAACAAGTTTACATTCTTTGGTTTCACAGCGAAAAGATTTGTTTGAGATATCAATGAATGGGACTTCCATGCGAGGACATCCTTCCATAGGTCGTTGCATCCGGCAGATAACATCCATATCATTGAGCGAATGGCACATTTACGCACCTTGAAAATCATAAACTTTTCATCTGCTGAAAAAACGACGACACCTGATTGGTTTTCGTCGATGTCGTACGACACAAAACCAACGATATTTTCGACTTTTACAATTACCTCTGTCATGTTTTCGCGATGGAATTCGAGAGTTTTAGATGATATCGAAAGCGTTTCGGGATATCCAGTATGACTCACCGATCGACACTTCTTACCGTTCATGTACGTTTGAACTATAACCCTATAGCGGGCAATTGGAGTTATTTTACACTCCATACAAGATTTAACAAAGCATATCTGTGCGTTCAGAATAATCTTGGAAACCCGAGAAATAATCTTGAGGTTATCAATTTACAAACGTTTTGATGATCTTCTTTCAACGTCAAGAATGAATTTGTATTGCAAAGAAAAAACCACTTAAGATCGTTGGGCACAATTATATCGAATGAGTTTATCATTAGACACGTGATAAAATAAGCGTCGAGATCTTTTCTAAGATCCCTAACAGTTGACAATGGCGGGAAAACAGGGTGGTTCTCCAAATTAATGGTAGAAATTCTGGTTGTCTTAGAAATCGGAGAGACTGATGCTTTATTTTCGTTTCCTTCATTTCCGGGACATTAATTTTTTCACGCCCTTGTTTGAGGTTAACATATTGCATTTTGTTTTTAGATGATAAAAAATCAATAGTTGCTGATAGTGCAAGAAGTTGGTGTAAGTCGTTTTTTTGGATTGAAAATATGTTGCGCATTCGAGCAGTGAGTATAAACAAACGAAACTGTTGGAATAGAAAATCAAGCAGAAGTTCATATCTTGGATCGTTAAAAATAGAAACATCTTTAGGATAAGTGTACATCACCAAAAAGCACTCCGACTGATCCTGAGATTGTTTGCTCTGGCACACAGTCGAAACTAAATCATCCCCTCCAAAATATTGAACATCGGTACTCCCTCTTGATAACAAGGCGAGGGTAAAATAACGAAAGTGGGAAATTTGTAGTGTCCTCACAAGTGGTTTCACGAACGAGCTCACCACTTGCTGGTTTGTAAATTTATGCGTGCGAAAAGTTCCATCAGGATAATAAACTTTTAAAATTCCAAAAAACGAATTCACAAGTTTTGAATCTCTCCACGCGTCTTGGTCTTTTATCTGGTAATTTATAATAATCGGCGCTTCTGAGAAATGTACACTGGCTGGAAACATTTTTAAGTACTCCTCCCTTTGAGTACTCTTCAAAGCAGATTTACATTTTTTCTCATTGAAAGAACACATTACTTGGCCATTACCTTGGATGACATTCTTTGAATTCTTTCTTTTAATTTCCATCACGATCTTCTCTTTTGGTCTGATCGATTAAAAAATATACCTCAAAAAATGTAGTAAATTTTTTTCTTGATTAATAGGAGTACCTTCAATAGTAAGGATAACGTCGCCTTCCAGCAGCTTATCACGAAAGATACTTTCTATATTTTTATATAAATCACATAATTTTAAATCATCCGTTAGAATCATCATTATTTCTCATGAGCCCTTTAATACAAATAGTCGCACATATACTTTGAGTTTGAAAAAAATGTTGTGAAAAATTATGAAGAAGGTGTTATGGGAAAAAGTGAAATGTTGACAAATATTAACCTCGAAAGGTAAATTCCATGTAAAAAATAACGCGCGATGAATGAGCGGTTTCAAGAATTAAAAAAATATCATTTTAAAACTCACATCTTAATTAAATTTTAACATAAAAAACTCATAATTCACTTCAAGTAAATATTAATTTTGAGATACGATTATGAGTGCCTTTAAATACAATTAGTATGCAAAAAGGTATTTGACTGGCAATAAAATTATTTCGTTTATTTAAAATAGCATTTGGAATACTCTGAGATATTTTATCAATGAGGAGGCCAGATTTTTGGCATGTAAACGTCAATCCATGGTCTGATATCATGTGAAATCTTACGCTTAACTTTTTTCTGAATTATAATTTCAAATGTCTAATTTAAAATTTTGTTTTACCATTTTTTGAAATAGATTTTCAGGTGAGCCAGGAAGTATTTTAACTGTGTCTGAGTTTTGGGGTTCAGTTTCGTTGGGCAAAACATTCGTCGTTGTTTTATGAATGTGACTGACTATAAATGGCAATTTTTTACTTTATAAAATATAACCGACCATAAGTGTCGATCGATATTTCGTATCCATAGGGCATATTATAGATACAGTTCCAAGAGTGTCTGGGTGGGCATAAGAAGAAGGTAGGTGAATCGTTTCTGTTTTTATGAGGATATAGACCTCTTGAATACTATTCGGCGAGTGCCCGTCTCGAAGGAGGAGTAGGTTTTATCAACTAATGATATGGGTATGAGGGCTCGGTTCACATTTCCAATTATGTCGTTGATTAGTTTTAATTTTTCTTCTTGTTTGGAGGTATCGGCGTCTTTATCGTCGCCGGGTAGGTCATAGCTGTGGGGAGTTTCTGCCGATTTCGTGTCGGTGTCAGGAGACGCTGATATGGTAGAATTTTGGTTTAAATCCGCCTCCTCGATGGTTTCAAATGGTGGATGTTCCATTTCTCGAGGCAAGATTGTACATTCCAATTCATTTGAAATCATGATCCTTCTTATGATAATCTTATAAAACCATTAAGCGGTGTTACAACATCGCCGCAATTTTCTTGATCTCCTAGCACAAAACAGTTCTTAATTTCGGCACCGTTTATGAGATTTATTTTTCAAAAAAAAGTTCTCAATATTTAAAATTTTAAGTTAAAGGTTTTTACTTTTTGCGCAGCCTTTATCTGATCATGCAATACCTTTTCGGCGCTTACGCTTAGGTGGCAAGGGAAAATGGTTTTTATGAGATATCAATTTGAGTTTTGTTTTATCAACTTTCAATTAAAATTTTAGACAATTAATTGAAGTGATAACAGATTGGGATTATCCCCTTTGATAGGAAGATTCGTGTATATTTGAAATATTTTTGCGTTTCAACAACGAAACCGCATATAACATAATAATCTTTAGCTATGAATTTTTTTTGAAATATAAGCTTAAATTTACGATTCTAACTAGGACTGAGAGAAAGCATCAAAAGCTATGATATTTTTTGTCCTGAAGTAAGAGGCTGAATGTCATAAATAGCGTTTTGACGATTGAGATTTTTAACTCATGATTCTTGTGTTACCTTTTCAATAGAATACCAAAAAATATTAATATACTAATACGCAAGTGCGATATGGAATGGTAGTTTTGAATTTCTTTTGTAATTTAAAATGTTATTTTCACCACATTAAAATCTAAATTTTAAGGGTTTTTGTTTGAGTCCGAATTTCCACTTTTTAAGCCTGTGGAAATTCAGATAATCTTTTTTATTCAGCAAAATAACGAGAATTAAAAATTTAACCATAAATATAAGGTTAAAAAGTCCCCATTTCAGTTTTTTTAATTTGAAATAATAAGGGATAGCGTGTTGAATTTCACAACAAAATATATTGAAATCCGCCATTCAAAAAAATCCACGCACGCAATATAACTCAGTAGGATCGGATATTGTCTTTATCAAACAAATTAATTTTAGTTTGGTTATTTAAATTTTCAACCATATTTTGGCTTTTAGCATTTTATAACATTTAATTCAGTGTAACGCCTACTGTGACACAAAAACATTAACATCAATAACTTTTAAAAGAGTAAATTGTTGCATTGAGCTCATGCGCTCAATGAAAAAGAACGTAACTTTTCAAGTATCATTAATAAATCCAATTTTACAGTTGAGATTTTACAAAATTAATTGCACGTGGTTTTCATCAATTGGTAACTATAAGCGCGACTACGCATTTTGAATATATAGTCCAGATCAAAATATTATAATTTCAAAAAAATAATAATTTAAAATTTACGTTTTGATTCACTAAATATCATATTTTGTCAGAATAAAAATCATAAACATTATATGGTGGGAAATTAGCTGAAAATATGTTTATAAATCTCCTCAATTTTAAAATCATATTCTTAACTTTTATCCCAGGCACAAGTATCTTTTGAACTTTTGGATTTCCATGTATTTTTAAATATTAAAATATTCATCGAACATATTTAATCGTTACAAACTTTCCAATTTTACGATTTACATTTTAATATTAAACTTTTATTTAATTATTTTGAGGTCAATTAATGTTTGACAGACTTTCATTGTTTACTATAGAATATAATTAACATGCGTAATTAGTATGTTTATAATCATTTTTAAGCTTTCGTCAGCTGTCGTATGCTAAACTCGGGCGGAAAAACGTTGAGGTACTGAACGTGATAAAAATATTTAGACTTATGTATAGTCCCATGTGAAACAATCTTCGTTACAGAATGCTTTTTATTTTTAATTATGCTTGTTCAATGATTTTTTTTACAGTTAAAGTGTGTTAAGAAGATTATCCAAGTTTACTAAACCTTGATATTATCAGTGCGTTAAAATGAATATATTTACCTCATGAAAATAATGTGAAACTCATGTCAGCAAGGTGGTTTCTTCGAGCAATTCAATTTAACGGGCGTTCGCGAGATCTAAGTTAAAATCTTCGTCTTTTTTTAAATGATACTTTTATTTAGACTTCCTTCATCTTTATCAATCCCGAAATTTTTCTTTATCATTTACAATAATATTTTTTGTTATATATTTCAAAAAATAATTTGAGGGAGTAACGTATATATTAGTCAAATTTGTTTAAAATTCGCAAATTTATCCAAATTATGCTATGGATTTTCCTCATTAGAAACGATTTATGTTGGAAAATAATATTTTGGGTTTATGATTAATGCAAGCCGCCTTCCATGAATTCTCGTGCATTTTTATGAATGAAACCTTATGGTTGGTTTTTATGCAAAATTTAAATCACGTAAGATTTACTTATTATTTTTACACCAATTTCTTATTTAGTTTTATTCCAATGTGCACTTGTTTGAAAGTAACGGCGTCAATTAAACCTTGAAATAGGGTGAATATCATAGACTGCGCTAGAAAGGGTTGAATTTTAAATCAGGATTTATCCTAAAATCGTACATTAATTAGGCTTTTATTTGGTCAAGCCAATATGGAAAGCCCTTTTTTGACAAAATATCATTTGGCCAAATTTCCTATGAGCTCGTATGTACACGATAAACATTTCGATTAAAATACTAATCGATTTCTCAACTCAAACCCGAAGGAATTCCTCCGTATTACGGTGTTGGGTAAAATTCAGAGAATATGAAATTATTGGAATTTTCAGACATGGCAATCTATCGAATATTCATATATTTTTAATTTTTAGAGTTATTAAATTCAATATCGTAAAAAATAAGTCAAATTTTAAATATGATGACAATGGCATTATTAATGATATCGGGCGATTTGAGGTGTACTTACCTTATCTCTAATAAATTAAGAACAAGCGAGCCTTTAAATTTAGTACTATTGAATTGGAACATTTAAATATTTTAGATGGAGTCTTCGCTGAGTAATCATCCGATTTTTTACTTTAAACAAAAATTTGCATCGTTCCATTGCTCAAAATCCTCGTATGAAAAATAATTTAGACAGATATATTTAATGCAGACTAAAATTCATCTTTTATTTAATAGTTTCTTAATTGTCATCATTGGTCGAATTATTAATTTATATTTTGTTCTTCCTCTTGTACCGAAGAACAAGATCAAACAAATTGTTAATAAGCCTGTAAACAGCGCATTCATTTCTCAAAGGCATGAATAAAGTATTGATTTGTCCATTGATCATGCTTTCAAATGCAAGATCAGCAGACTGAAAACACATTTTAATGTAAAGAAAACTTAAAGGATCTAGATAGTCAGAAAAACATTAAATTTACAACATTCTGTGTTCTACAAATTGTTGGAGATTCTCATTAAAAGTAAATTTTTAATGTCGTGTCATAAAATCTTAACTTACTCATAAACGGTTTAGCAAACTTAGTAATATTGATTTTACTTTCCTAAAAAGCCACACGGTCATTTCATAGAGGTGTTTACCACACCTCCATTAAAACGAAACATGCGTGATGTATTATTCGATTTAATTTAAAGTATACCTAAAAATAAATATTATTCCTTGTTATTTTAAATTGAAGAATACATATAAGTAACTTTGAAATGGGAAGCTGTTGACGATTTACATAATATTATGAAATACGATGGTAGCCATGTTCTGATCTTAACAGGCAATTGATTAAACTTTGATTATCATGAAAGGGTATAGTTTTTAACTTTAACCTTGAAAATTTTTATTTAAAATCATTTTATAAAAATTCAGATAAAAAGTAAATTTTTAGACAAGTAATAATTGATAATAGTGGCTGTGTATCATACTCAAATCAAGCAGAAAAAAATATTCTTAAACTAAACTTAAAATTATTCGAAAAAATACCAGATCTTCTATATTTTATCCTCACTAAATAATGCATTGATTTAAAACATGGCAAACGACGGTTATCTCACAGAATAGGTATAATTAAATATGGGAATTAAAATCCAAAAGTTGTCACATGATTAAATAACAGGCTTTCCTTTTTGTTTGTTGACTGAAACTTCGGGTCAAAATAGATAACAATTTATTCACGATTTGTCAGTTTTGAGGCCTTTGCAATTTTTAGCTAAATTAAGAGCGCAATTTGGCAAATCGCACTTTATTTTTTAATACATTAAATATTATTTAAATTATAGGATACATCGAATATTTTTAATTTATCTTTTTAAAATATGAGGTTAAAATTTGTATATTTTGAAATGGTAACATTTTGAGAAGCGCACAGAAGAGTATTCATTGCGCGTGCCAATAATTTGTATTTATAAATTCAAAACCTTTCAGAATACCTTCCATATGATATGTACTTGAAATAACCTTAAAAGAATTTCAAATCGTGTTTCCTCTTTAAATACAATGTGTTAATATAATTTAAACGAATGACAAAGATTATAAATCAACAACGTGAAATAGTTTCGTTTATACAAGAAGATATAATAAACCCATTAAGCGTTTTTGCAAAAGATTATTTTATAATTAATATCGCACCATAATAAAATATTTGATTTTTATGCAATAAAACCTCAAATTGTTTATCACACTTCAGCTAACACAAGAAGTGGTAGTTATAATATTTAATTTTGTATCGAGATATTATGCGCACGCGTGTTTCAGGGCGATAAAAGATAATTCGCAAAACTTCTGGAAATATGTAACCGTCAAAATTTTACTTAATTATACATTCGGTCTTTAATTTTTCCAACGTTCTTAATTCGATCTGATTAAGTGTGAATTCTAAAGTTTTTAAACGATTTTTAAAATTTACCACAATTTCAAAAATTTTACAAATAAATTTTATTTAAAGCTTGAGGAAATTTACAAATATATTCTTATTCAATCTCAAAATTTGGAGAATATTTACTCAATTCTTCTCCACAAGCAGGAACAGTTAGCAAACATTCAAAAGTTATATTTATGCAAACAAAGGTTATTCATCGAGCTTCAGCTGTTACAATTTTATGGAATTTAATTGAGGTCAGGATACAGAAATTATATTCGGTTTTACTTATTTTTTTCATTTTCGAATAAAAAATTCAGTCGAGAAATGACAATTGTTTCTTCTGTGTTAGCCATTTTAAAGGTGTAAAATACACTTATCTCCATTTTAGCAATATTTTATCTTTCAGAGTTTTTAACTCCTGATATAAAATTTTTGTATTTTTTAAGCTAAAAAACAAAGAAAGAAAATTCTTAATTCAAAGAATCATACAAGAAGCTTATACTGTTCTCTCGGCGGTTAAAGAAATTAAAAAACGCTAAACTCACATTTTCATCACAAAAAAGTTTAATTAAACAAAATATTCTCACGAAGATGAAGGAACATGAAAAAATTGAAAATTACGTTTGTCATTATTTCTCTTGATGCGCAGCCACTAAACTTTATTTTATTGATCGACGCCATACTGACGAAATTTTATTTTTTAAGTTTAAATGCTTAATTATTGTGTGCAGGCCGTGTTATCTCGTGTTTTTACTTTTAAATAGAAAGAGTGTTCATTATTTCATTAGTTTTGGCGCCAATACTGGCTTTTACTCAGAAAACTCACTTTTTTATAAAATTCGTGAACAAATTACAATATACTCAGCCATTTAGTTTTCATATAGCTACAGACATTTACAATTACAAAATAATCTAAGTTATTTTTTATATTATTTCACCTCTGGATTTTTATGTGTTTTCTGCTTCTTCAAAGTTATTTTTTGGCCAATTAATTTTGATGACAAGACGATTTTTTTGAATTAAACAGATACGAGCAGGCATGTCTTGACTCAATAACATAAAAAAGAATTTAATCAACCAAAGGGAACAAAAAATCGTTAATTTATTTAAAAATACCAAAAAATTTATTTCATGTTCAATTTAAAGGAAGTCTCTCCTCGAGACTGCTGAGTTTCGTATCCAGAGATGAATTTTTGTTCAAAATTAATCTTGCTCAATTCAAAGGAAACACCAATATTTTATTGGATTTTTAAAAGTATTTTATAATTCAAATATACATACAAGACTTTATTCAGGAAAAAAACTCATTTGTCTTTTCTATCTGTACATACTGTTCTGTGTTAAAATTACAGGACAGTCTTTGAATCCTCAATTAAATTTTGGTCAATTTCACCCCCGAATTTGTCTATAAATAGAATTAATTAACAAATTTATTGTATTTATCATTATAATTAAACGAAAAACACTTGAGAATTAACGAGACATATATATCGCATTGCGCACGCTCTAGGATAAGCGAGGGGGTTCGCAGCAAAAAACGTCCTAGATTTAGGATTTTTCGAAATAACATGGTATCGAATATTTGTTTAAAAAGATAAACCGAAAATTTTCAAGTTTAAGAAAGTATGCGCAAATTTTCGGCTTTAATGTGCACATTGGGTTTTTTCAATCAAATTAACAAAATTCCACCATAAGGTATATTTATACTTGTTTCAGTTCGGTAAAACAAAAATCGTCTCAATGATAAGATTAAAAGTGAATTTCATTCATGTTCCTCGTTCGTTTACGGAGCTGGTATTCTAACTTTTTAAATATAATAAATTTATTATTATTATTACAAAATTAAAAAAATTTGTTGGTTTAAAATATGCGGGAAGTCTATTTGAATGATTTTGGAAATCTACACTAAATTTATAACGAATTATTTGAAACTAATTCAGTATCACATAGTATTTTTCTTCTATGCTATTTTATTAATCTATTAAAAATCAAGCCAAAATTATAATCTTATCAGGAATATAATGAAAGATATCAACTATTGTTACATGCATATCATAATGAAAATTACGAAACTATACGAGAGCTTTTATCGGGCGAGAAAAAATTTCTTCAAAATACATCAATTTTCAATAAAAACTAGCGCATTAAGAACTGTGTTTATTCTTTTAAAACTAGAGTTTGACGACTTTGTATGAAATTCACTCGATTAAAAACAGCGACTGGCTGAAAAGAAATAGCTCGAATGCAGAGATGTGAAAACGACAGGCGCGGTGAATATAAAAAACTGAACCAACTTAAAAAGTAAAAGGATATATCGATCGCTAAATGTCAAAAAAATCCTCGATACCATCGTCGATAGCTATTTTAATAAGATGAAAATAAAAGAAATACTTTATCGATAAGTTGACATGCGCCAAGACTGTTACTGAGTTATTTATGTATTTCATTGAAGTATCTTGCAATATCGTTGTTTAAAAGTAAACGGTATGAGCCGCTTATGGTATTGTGCACAAGATTGATATTCTTTAAATCACAGTAAATAATTTAAGCAACTTAAATGACCGGGGTGTTTGAGCTGATACCCAAAAATTTGTCAGTAAAAATGGACTGTAAGAGAACGCTTCATAATTCTCAATCGCAGCATAGGATCAATATGTATTTAGCCCATCTTCCTTTTGAGAGGATTGCAGAAAAATAAGAAACCTACAAAAGAACTCAAGAGGCCACTGGTAAAATTCCAAGACCAGTGTTAGATTTTATCGATTTTTATACTCTTAACCATTTACTTTTATTAATATTACTCAAAATAGGTAAATTCAACAATTTTTACCTGATTGAGTGCGATGTACTAAACTATTGCCAGTGATAATTTCATTATTTGCTTAAAAATGTAAAATATGAACATGAAAATAAACACGAAGTGGGATATTGAACTCCGGGCGCTTTATATTTTTGCTAAAAATTTCGTCAAGTTTCATACTAAGAGTTTAAAATAAATTTATGTGATCATGTTTTTGAATGGTTATTAAAAAATAACTTTTTTTAAAATAGCTTATTCTTTGAGAACCTTTAAAATTTTGTTGACTTTCATATTTACATCCTTGTGAAAGAAGGTTTGTTCTACAAAAAAAGTTGAGTTTACAAATGATTATAAGTACAAACTACAAAGGCTTTGAGATTGAAAACTAAAATTAAAAAAGAGTAGCCTTTCCCAATCGCGCTTGAGTTTTTGTGTATTCTTAAATTAAAGCAATGTTGGGATATATGAAGAGAATTAATATTAATTGTGCGCAAACTCGACAAGGCATGGATCATATGGATGATCGGTTTTTGAGACATTTTACCTTTCAGTCAAACTGTATTAATAAAAATCACACGTGATGATGGGTTTGAATTTGGAAAAACAATGGATGTAAACGTACGTACCTCGAAAGAAGAACTCAATGAAATATGTCGCTTATATGAACCAGTATGAGTTTAAAATTTAAGAGGAATCCTTATTTCTATACAACTTCTACATTAATGAAAATGAAATTATTTCAAACCTGGAAGAATGCTTAAAAAATTTCAAAACTTGTTTGGAGTCCGTTGTAGATATAAAATGCCGGCCGCGGTCGATCACACCAGCAGAATCTATTTCGAGGTGCACATCTTCTCTACCTGGACATTCTTCCGCAATAATTACATTATGTTTCAGCCCGGATTCACAGTAATTCACCGGTTAATTGAGAAATCTGGCCACGGGATCGGGGGACACCTCGGTACGAATTTGGGACACTAACACTGAAACGCCAGTTTTCATCCTTGAAGGTGGAAATTTCTTATGATTTAGGTCACAAGGACTGGATTTTGTCGGTGGGTTGGTCGCACGATTGTAAAATTCTCGCATCTGGAGATAAATCTGGTGTCATTATCATTTGGAACGCCTCCACCGGAAAGCCCAAATTTCCTCCTTTCCGTAAACATTCGAAATGGATAACATATATATCATGGGAGCCTCTACACTTGTATAAATTATATGTGAGCATAGATTTAAAGGAGTGCATAGATTTGCATCGAGCTCAAAGGTTATAAAATTGCAAAACATTGAAAATTAATCTTTCACTTTAACGATGGCATTTTAATGGAATTTCGAATAAAAATTAAACATAACGCACTCAAAAGTTTGAATGTCATCTAATGAACTTTCACCATCTATCTTTTGTGCACGCTAAAACATTTTGATAACCAGGATGCAATGTTTTAACCAAATATTAACTCGAAATCTTGATATATTTAATTTTATTGAAATATAATGCTAAAATATAGGATGGGTCAGTCATGATTTGGGATGCAACAAATGGGAATTCCATTCGTCAAATTCATGCTCATTTAGAATGCATCTCTTGCATTAGATGGAATGGCGAGGGCATTATTTATTCGTCTTCTCACGATTTGAAAATTGCGATTTTAAACCCCGAGGTATTTGTATGCCATATCACCAGTCGAGCGCACCTGTAAAATATTTGAAGGAGCACGGTCATTGGGTAGGAGATTTTTTATATTCAGGTCAACTTTATCTCCTTAATTCGGACTACGTTTTGCGGTCATCTTGTTACGACAAGAATAACATCAAGAGCATTGCCGATTTAAGCGACGAACACGTGAGAATAGCCAAAGAGCGCTATCTTCACTTCAGAGTACGTATGTTTAACGATAGAAAAATAATGCTGAGATATTTGTGACTTGTTCAGACGATTTTACGATGATTCTTTGGAAACAGTGAAGAGGATAAATTTACTTCTCTTCGTTTAACAGGTTTCTGGCTTAAAATGTCCAAGGTCACCAGGCCCCTATTAATCATGTTGCCTTCTCTCCGGATGGACGCATTTTAGCCAGCGCCTCTTTTGATAAAAGTATAAAACTTTGGGATGGCTTATCTGGGAAGTAAATAATTCATAACGACAGGTTCATTGCCTCTCTTCGGGGTCATGTGGGAAAGGTTTATCAAGTAACCCATCGATCTAATTTAAGCTGTCATGGCGGCACGATAATCGGATCCTATGCTCATCGAGTGCTGATTCGACACTTATTGTAATGTAATGTGTTAACTTAGATGTGGGATGTAATGTTGCGCAAGATGCTCAATTGCCTTCATGGCCACAACGATGAAGTTAAAACAAATCTAACCATTAGGTGTACACAGTTGATTGGTCAATTAACGGAGAGAAAGCTGCATCTGGCAGTAAAGACGGTATTCTTAAATTGTACTTTCAATTTTATTTATTTAGATGGCGATGAATAGTTAAATGTAGTTTTTTGTTCATTTGGTGATTTTTCATTCATAGTTTCTTTTATGCTCAACGAATGACTTCATAATTTCACTAAATTTAAATGAAGTGGCAATATCTTCATTTTCCACTTTAAAATAATGAAAACGCCAAATCTCAATCTGCTTAGACTCGTCCCTCTAAAATATAAACTGATATGAGCCAACTTCCATCTCTTATTGGTTTTCAATTCTCACATTCCAAGACATCCTCTGTTTTAAAACTTGCCGATATCATGTATAATTTCACGTTTTTGAAAGCTACTCTTGAATGTTAAACGTTAAAACTCATCTCTAAATTTTGTTCACAAAAACTAACTCTACCGAAATATTTTTAAACAGGTGCTGTAAAAATACAGCTTTACAGAATATTAAATGAGACCATGAGATCGTGGTTTTTAATTCTCTTCATGATATTGGCAAGTTTTACACACTTGGATTTATTTCAATTAGATATCGGATATTATCGTCTTCGTTCGTTAAAGAAATTTTCTTATAGGTTTTATGAGTTTTCATCAAAGCCAAGGTGGAATTATAACTCCTTTCTAAAATAATAACTTTAATACACTTATCACTCATATGTAACTTGTGTTAAGTAAAATATAATAAAGTTTAAATAGTAGTTTCTCAAGTCAAATGCGAGCTGGAAATTGTATTGTAAAATTGAAGGACCTGCGTTTTATTTTTGTTTCTACATCATGAATTTTTAGTTTTTTCTATTAGCTAGATATGAGTCAGAAGAAGACTGCATCCGTTAAATAATGTCTCCAACTTTGGTAAAATCAATACAACCATCATTTGAGGATTAGTGTTTCTTTCTCGTTTTCTTTGAGCCTATGTTTTTTCAAATTTTAAATGATGACATAATGTACAACTCCTTTGAAACGTTTTTACATTCCCTAAACATATATACTTTGCCTGAATACACCCCGTAAGGAATAAAATCAATGCGATATTTGATGAAAGTGTGAGATCGAATCACGTTTTCACATTTTATGAAAAAATATATTTGAGTTCTCCTATTGGCTGTAAGCAAAAATTCAATAAAATATTTTTTTAACGTGTTATACTACAGACTAAGAACCGGTTTGAACAAACTATGGCAAAAATACTCTTATTTTTCAGGTGTGCCACACGAAACATTAAAATAGCAAAAATTTTCAATAACTCTAACTTATTTAACAGACACCAAAAAAGGATGAAAAATAAAATAAAGGAACTCGCGCAATCGTCACAGCTTAAAGGGCATGCACAAGAAATTATAATCCGCGCCAAAATCATCAGATATTATGAGCTTTTAATTCGACACCTGGGAAATTTTGATTATTTATAAGTTGGATTTTCACTCCATTTTCGCAAAAATAAGAACCAGAATCACCGAAGGATTCTACGCTTAATTTTCAAGAATAGATCAAGATGAATACATATATACGCAGATATCTGTCAATGAGTTTTATATTTAAAACCTCTGCAACTGTGCTTTGTTTTTCAGAGACGCAGCTATATTAATCTATGGGATTGGGAATGCGAGATGGGCAACCATGGGAACTCTCTTTTTGATGTATACCTCATAGGAGCGGGTTTATCTAAGCGACGTTAGCTCATTGTAAGTAATTGTATGCTTCCGGTGAGAGTTAACATACTTAAACGTAAATTTTACTAATTATATAGAAGCAAATCGCGAAAAATTTCCCTTATATTAAAGTAAAAACGTAATTCATAAAATGAAAGTTGAGCTTTAACATAGTTAGAAGAAATGGGTGATTCCAAAACAAATTATTTGCAGGCGAAACGAACACTATAGGTAAATCATTTTGCATAAAAGTATGTATGACCTCAAATTCAACGAGACTAAGCTTGTCTAAAAATTCAAAATATACATTGAGGAGATCAAAAGGGAGCAGATATTTAACTTGTTGGTACCAAAAGTCTCAATATAAGAACTAATTTTGTTAAGTTTTGTAAAAATTAAAATGAATTTCCTGCGCTTTAATTAGATTAGACAGCGAGGATTGCACCATTACTTGATATATAATTGGAAAAAAATTCACTTTGACTTTATTCGAAAAATAAGAATTTAATCTAACTCCCAGTTCTAAATGTTGAAACCAATTTTGCAACTTTCGGATCATTTTGTTGTTCCTCTTCGCTTTCAGAGGCCGATAAATGAAAGCGAGTATAATCCCCCATCGAAATATTTCCAATATTACTGAACGATCTTTTAGATGGTTCTATTATAAAATTTTCCTTGTGCTCAGTTTCGGTGGTTTCATGCTGATGATCTTCAAAACAACTGCATTTTCAGTTGACGAAAGTAACGGTAAGTTATCAGTTTTATTTGACAGCAATCTAACACTGGGACGAATCATAATTCTAGGCAAAAACTCCCTCGAGTAGTTATCAAAAACGAAACAATGCCAATAAGTGTGCGCTCTGAACTTGCCGAGAATATTAAATCCAACTGAATAGCATCGTAGAAAAGCTGTGAGAAATTGGTGCCAAATTTTCTCATGAACTTCTGATGCTCAACACTAAAGTTAATCAATAAATTTGTTAGTTCCAAAAATTCAATAAATCTTTCTGAAAAATTAACCAAAACGAGGAAAACGGACTCAATGTGAGGCATGAGTGAATTCCGAAATTGCAACCGTAAAATTTCAAAACTTTTTTCAATCAACGGCATACGCTCTGACAAATATTCAACAACTGCAACACATTTTCCTTGCAAAATGAAAGCAGACTTTTCCTCACCTTTAATTGTAGTGTTTAATTTTTCAAACATGTGAATAAATTCTTCAAACATGGCCTTGATGCGATTCCAAAAGTTGAAAGAAGGTTTTTTATGTAAGAACATACTCGAACCATATACTTGAAAATTACACATAACGAATTTGAGACAAGGAAAAAATCTCCACCGTCGAAACTATACTCAAATATGAAATGGATCAAATTTAGAATATTCTCATAAATTGAGTAAAAATTCGAACCGATAATTTGCACAAGAGTTGAGATAAATGATAAAAGAATGCTGTAAAAGCTTTGTGAGAACACATAAAAAATTTCCCTGCTTTTTTTATTTGAAATAAATATCAAAATTTTTTGAAAAATCTGTTCAAACATCCGCAGAGAAATTTCAACAAAACCCACATCTGAAACCGAACATAAAAGACTTGTAAGTATAATCAAGTTAACGTTTATTTTATGCACTAAAACCGCATCAAAGCTCAGTCCTAACATTTTATTTAGGGATTTAGACAATTCCTCTATATGGGTTTCCCATATTGATTCCCAACCACGAGAACCGCACTGATTAAACTTGAACAGAAAAGTATGTTCTTTTGTTGTGTCAGGAGAATCAATCATACAAATTGAGACAAATGTTTGCACAAGTTCGATCAGAACATGATAATCAAACGTTTGTTTGAATAGTTTTATGAATGTAGATTGGATACTAGACTTGAAAGTTCGACAGAAACTGGGGTATGATGGTCCAATAACTCCGATCAGTTTACGCTGTGAATATTGCAATAAAAGCTTTGGGTCATCAATAATACGTTCGATGATGATTGATATCTGCATATGGATATTTTCGTAAGGAACCTCAGTGGTGCAAGACCTCAAAATGAAGGATAACGAACGTATTGCAGGATCGCACAGGTCGTAATAATCGTAAGGTGTATTTATTAGGCAATCAAAACATATTTGAATCCATTCTTCGAATACTTTAAAATCATCTGTGTCTATTAAAAGATGCTTTTCAATAAAGAACGTGATGAATAATTTTCCCCGAATTTGATTTTCAAATTCTTTAATATCAAGAATTAAATTTTGCATATGAAAGACATCTTTCAGACAACCCTAAATTTATGAAAGAATTATACGACTGGGGGAATTAAATATTGGATTTGTTGTTTTAGAGCACAAAATGGAACGTTTTGAGAGTCCGTAAAATATTCTCCATGTTGGCATTTCAATGCGCAGACACATAAATGGCAGAAAACAGGCTGTCCGAATTTTCAACCAACGCTGATCTTTTGATTAAGAAAGATCCAAAACGCGTATTATTTACACGTAACATTAGTGCCGACTTGTCATCAAATTACAGAAGGATTATAAAAATATCGTTTTAAAAGCAACCAATGATCAAAAGGTTTGGATTTTCATTATCTTAAGTGCGTTAAATTTAAAGATGAAAACTTTGAAGAATTCGAAAGAATACCAGAAATATTAGGTTATAAATTTGAAAATTTATTGAAAACCGATGATACTTTGACATAAGTAAATATCCAATGCAAAGTTAACATCTAAGAACTGCCTATTTATTTTGTTTTGATAAATTGTTAAATCTCTAAAGTCACTTTTTAAATATTCTACGAGCTTTGTTTTGTTTTAACTCTCGCATGAAGAGCAATATTTATGATCAAAAATAAGTAAAGTGAGCATTTTAATATTTAATTCAATGTTGGAAGTACACGACAGGTTTTATGTTTTCAAACAATACATTTCTGTTTATTCTATCCTAACTGATATAAACTATTTATTTCACGAAGATTTATATTCACCTTTTACAATTAATTTCAAGCCATTTTTGTCTGAATATTTGAGGAAGATGTTTTTCTGTTCATCATATTTCTAAAATTTGTTCAGCTCTATTTTCTCAACCTTTATATTAGAATTAAACACTTTTGAGGGTTTTTGCTCACTGAACTATATAAACTGACACAAGGATTATTTCTATTAAAATATACAGAAACTTCATTTTCATATATCTAATAATGTGTTGAATGATAAAAATGTTACAGGTATGTGAGGGTAACATTATAACTGTCCAAATCAAAATTAAACTCGAATGGTCATAAAACCGATATTACATGGGGAAATTCTTTACCCGTTCAAATTTATTTCCAGTCAAGAACATTTCATTCCTATATTTATGTATGAGAATTATAAAGCGGTTTAACCAACTATTGACAAAATACTCTGGCATAAAAATTGTTCACTTTAGATAGATAGAAGTAGTTTTTTCACGTGCTTGGTTGTAGATATTTCAGTACATCCGAGCTCGCAAGGGTGTGAAGTGGAAAATTGCAGCAAATTTTTGGTTTTTTTCACATTGATGGATAATTTGTTTATTTTCAGCCCCGAACAAAACTCATTTATTTTAAACTCTGCGTGCTTTGTTATTATTTCTTTACTAATATCACGAGCTCGTTGGATTAATTGAAAATAATTATCAAAAGCACAGTTACATTCTATTAACGCGTTTCCTATAATTATTTCGAATGGTGTTTAAAATATTTCCCATTTTTATTAAATACGCGCTTATTCAAAGTATAACTTTCTAACCGGGTCCTAACCCTTCTGCTAAAAGCGATAACAGTTAAATGTTAATTTTAAGAAAGGATATTTTAGCTTGACATTGTGATTAATTTTTATTTATATCTCAAGTATAGTTATGAATGATAAAATCATTGAATATTAAATTTCTTGAATAAGCCTCTATAAATACGAGGAGTAAAAACTCTTTTCTTGTGTTTGTATTGGCGTTAACGACGTTGCACAAGTTGATGTTAAAAGAATATTTTTCATTTGCGCATGTTTTTCATGGTGGTGATATATACGATACAAGTTAATTACCGATTGAAGGAATTTGAATCTTATCAATATTTTTCTGATACATGAAAAGTTACCACACAGTAGCGTCAACGACAACCTTCAGTACTCGATTTTAGCAGTAGCTAAGCTGTCACAAACGACCTATTGAAAATGATCAAGTCTCGACTCATGGATGAGGGAAGAAGATTAAAATGGCCTAAAATCAGGAGCTGGGTTGTTGTTAAGATCAATGGGATAAAGAGCAACTATATTATGATTAAATTCATCATTTTGAAAACTTATTCAACAGAGATCATTCTTTATTGGCTTTGAAGTTTGCCAAAATTTTACTTTGGTTTGCTTGAAGTTATCCAGAACGAATCTGCGTCTGTATTGGAACTATTGATTTACGAGCGAGTATATTTTATCATTTTTAGGCAAACATGGGTGCTCAAACGACACTTTATAAGTAGGTCTATGTTCATGAACAAGCGTGTTACATAGATACACACTTGTAAATCAATAAACGGGTAGGCATACGCAGCGTGTGAAATCTTTCTACGATTCTATGAGAAGTTGAATAAAATGGAGAGATTTTAAATTTAGAAATATCAGCGATTATCTATTGGAATTTATATTTACAGAATAAAGATAATATATTTCGTAAACAAGAGAGACGATTGATATTGAGCCTTTTTTATTTCATTCATTTATGGATTTATCCACTTTCTTTAAGTATATTTCAGTCGATAACTATTTTTTGAGTTTTAAATGAAAAATGCAGACTTGTCTAACGTGTATCTTGTCAGCCAATCACAAGAACAACATCTTTCCGCCCTCAAAGGCATCACATCTAAGAATACTCAAAGTACGTTCATTTAAACGAGTGAAGTATTTAATGCAAAGAACTCTCACGAGAGGAATGATTAAAGTGTTAACACACTTCAAAGTTCACCTTGTAAGTGTGCTGCATGGGATCTGCATGTTTAGAAGAATCAAGATAGATTTTTGACCATTAGAAGTTGAAAAATTATCCTACTATCAATGGAAAGTGGATTTAATGTGAGGCTTTAAATGTCAAGTTTGAGTCTGGCGTTTGACAGCAGTAAACGCCATCAAACGTGTTCTTTTCAACAGGTGAATTATTGTCAGATTTCTAAACATATCCGCCAAACTTCTTTAGCTTTTGAAAAAAACACTTTTACGATAATTAGCCAAAAGTTAAAAGGCTGTTTGGGAACTAATAAGTTGTGGTATGTATGTATTCGTCTGAGAGTCCATCTATGAATATTTTGAACAGATAAATAAAAAGATGCGTGTCGAAGTTCGCCGTTAATTTGTGAGTTAAAAGTTAACGATTTCATGAAAATACATTCAGAATGAACTAACGGTGTTGATGTGCCTTTTAACTCTCCTCTCTGTGCGAAGAAATGTTTGGAAGTCAAAAATGTTCAGGAATGTTTATAGTTGTAAATTTGAAATTAATACTTCTATGTAATTAGAAATCTGATCAATAAACTGATAAATTCATCGACAATTGTACTTTATCTCAATCAATATTGTGTCATGTTAAACAGAATTTTCCCTTTACTTGATATTATAGGTGAGATAAGAAGCGAGCGATCGAGTTACTTATACACGTCTTGATAATTGCTTTTGACGAAAGCAGGCAATTATATCCATGCATATTTATATCGCTTTCGTATACTCAACCACAGTTTCACAATCAATGAACAATATCAGATTAATAAAATCAATCTATTCAAAATGACCCAAGAATTGGCTGAGACTTAACTCTGTGGATGGTATAGATGATTAATGACATGCGCAAAGCAATTTATGCTTGAAATTGTATCACACTTATTTCACAGATTAATTTTATTAACAGTTGAGTTAAACCTTTAAATTTAAGTGCTTTACTTTCTTCGACTCGTCGTCGATCTTGTGACAGCCTCTTCACATCGCCTGTTCGTTGGTGGTATTTTATGCCTTTTTTCCAATAACGTGTTGAGTGAGATCCAGTTACCATTTTGATAAGCCGCTGTCTTTTTGAGTAGAGCAAGCTCAGCTGACTCACACCTCGTGGATCCTAGATAGCTACGTCCACCGGTAGTATCAAACAATTTCAGAACATCTCGTAAAAATTCGTAGCTTTGGGATTTAACTTTTCTACTTCAAAATAAGAGTATAAATGTTTGCTTATTTACATTTAACCTTTTTAATTATGCGTAACATTCTTGGTTGAACTTTTATATGATTCAACGAGCCTTTTTGGCATTCTTTTCTGAAGTAATAGATTTTTTCGTAGAATCTATACTTTTAAGCTCGTTCGATCACACCCATTCACCAATTCTTCGTTTTAACTTCAAACTTTTCCAACTATTTTTAAAGGATATATATTTTCTTACTTATGTTAGCAGTTCATTCATAACAGAAAAAGTTTAAGAATTCCTTTATTCCTTATCCTTAAAGATCAAAGTAGATTTAACACCTCACGATTATTATTTCTGAACTTTTAGAGAGAACAGAAAGGCGATTTTATATGATATTCTCAATGTTAACCCGCCAAATTTTCATTTTAAATTTCCCACGTTTTTTCGACGAATGCTATAAATTAAAAAAACATAAAACACGCAGGCGCATTCAAGAATTTGTTACGTACATTTCTTCTAAATTTGTTTCAGTTCTACCATGGAGTTGTCACAACCATTTTAACTAAAAATGCACTGCATTCTTGATTTTACTGCTTGAAATCGAGGATCGTCACGAATTTTTGGATTTTCTGATATGGCTTAATACTACGCCTTCAATCGTGGTGATCTTCACTTCCATCTTTTTTATTCAAAATTTATTTATCATAATCTGAATTATTAAGGCAGAAACTGAGTATTTCTATAAATTTATGAAATACATCTACCAGATCAGGTATTTTCCAACATACCGCTCACTGATGAGAAATTAATCAAAATCCTTTATGTTTACAAAATAACACAACACCCACATCTTCTCAGTATCTGATAGTACGATATTAAATTCTGTGGAGTGTCGTTAGTTGTAGTGTGAAGATTTTTTAGACCAACGGTACAACCTCGATTTTTATTCAATCATAGAATTGAAGAAATTTCATTTGTCTCACCTTCACCTCATATAACCTGTACGAAGTTTATCAGCATTAGACAGCTTCTGAGTTTATGTTTTGAATTGAGCTGGTTCAAGGTTATTTTGTTTTCGTGATAAATCGACCAATCTCGCATATATAAGGCCAAACTTTCAAAGATAGGTCAAGCATTCAATGATCATCGTGACAAACAATTTAATAGCAATTCCGTAGATAGAGAACGACCAGTTTCGGTCTAATGGTGTATCTGTTGATATTTTCTAGCCTCTGTATATCTTAGCCACTTTTTTCAGATTTTTTAAGAGCCAACGAGGACGTACGACTGAAAATACGATTAAGGCTCATTAATTTTGTCCGAAGAAAAAATTAACAAATCTACTTCATATACTAATTCTTTACAGCCATATTATATGATACCAACAAAGAGTGAAATCCATAGAAAGAGCTGGTGATGATCTATAATTGAAGCCATCAACCATGATTACTGATATATTTATGAATCTAACATTTTCCTGCAGAAAATTAAGGCCACGTTCCAAATTAAAATAATGTGTAAAACGAAACCTGGCGTCGTTACCAAATGCCAAGCGGTACAATCACGTTCCGATATTGATAGGTCACGTGTGGTCTTGCAAGACCTCTAGAACGGTGCCAACTATCAGAGAGATAGCGTGCGTTGGGTATGAATATCCACCAACCTATACTAGAAGCATGTTAGTTGCCGAGGGGAAATATCTTCATATGGTTTATTTTCATCTTATACATCTACAAATACTTTCAATTTTACTATTAAAATGAGAAAAGCATGAGAAAATTGACTTTTTGAACTTCTTCTCTTTTTAACAGATTTGTGCTGGTTAATTTTAAGTGAATAAAATGACAAAGTATTTTTGTTACGCCATCACACAATCGTTGTATTAAAGGAGTAAAATATGTGCTGCTCTTATCAAACTAGACATTCTGCTCAGTTTTCACAACTCACGTGGAAACATCCATGAGAAAATATAAAATTATACTTTATTCAAGTGACACATTTATGATGAATGTGTAAGTCGTCGATGCAACTAAAGTCACTTTACTCGGAACTTATGTGTTTGATACGAAAACAATTTAGACGGTGACGTAGTTTTTCTTTTTGGTTGAAGCAGTCGAAGAAATATAGCAGATAAGAATGATCGATTTCTAGATATAAGCCTTTCGGGAAGAAGTAAGGCTTGAATAACACAAATTAGAAAACATGAATAAATTACGAAAAATGAGGAAAGTAATCGAGAGGATTAAATCTTCACATGATGAGTGGACCAGCATGACCCATACTTGCCACTCGACTGTTTTTCCAAAAGTACTTGCTGGGTTTGAAACGTCTCAAGACTATCTTCAATGAAGAGCCTTCATAGAACGTCTTGAGAAGAAAAACCAAAAAGTAACAATCTAAGTGCTATTCGTTTAAATATGCCATCACCGATATGCTCATAGAGATATACGTGACACGGAGCGAAGGACTAATTTGACAGATTCACAACGCTTTCAAAAATTCAATACTCTAAATAAATCCAATTTTCCACAAGTAGACGATACGTAAAATACTGGTGGTCTCTCACTTGTTTCTAATGCAGTTTTTATTTGATGTAACGTAAGGATAGAGCCGTAGCCACATGGTCTGGCTTCTTCCAAAGGATGGTTGTTTAAGTGTACGAATGGTCTTCCGTGCCTGTCCCTTGACCATGTTTTGGCAGATCAGCCTCTCACCCTAGTTAGATAGTTTTAATGAGAACATTCTTTCTATATCTAGTTTCGAGTAGTGTGGAACTTGTGCCCGCTTTAATCTCACTCTCTCTCATCTCTGTCCATCGGAGCAACTCTACCTCTGCGGCATTTTTTCATTTTAAACCCTTGTAACAGCTTTTTAAAGGATAACACCAAACAAGGAAATAATTTATCAGTTTGCAGGTGGTGGTTATGTTAAAATAGTTCATTCAGAGTAACTTTAACTGTCTATACGCTTTGTAAAAACGTGTACTTTTGACATCTTAAGTAAACGCTTGAGTTAAATTTATAGTCAGAATTACGATCGCTCTCTTCTGGCTCGAAGCGCGGGAATGTCCTAAAGAGCTGAAACCGTGCAGTAGGACCGTCAGGAGAGTGTTCTTGACCCTTGAGCGAACATGTTTTTCAAGTTGGAGGAAAGAGATTTCGTGGCATATTCTATTGCCTGGGTGATCAAAGACGAAGGGACCATTCTGGATTTTGATTATAGGCTAGAATTGAGTTAATTTATCAGGAAGACATCTTTTTAAAATTTCTGTCGCCGAATTTTTCCCACCGTGATTTGTGAGGTAATTACCACTTCTAATCATCGCGACTTACTCCAAGCGATGCCTCCAGTAGTTAGTACTGCGCTTGGATTATCTGAGTATAACTTGTTGACTTATCCCTCAGGAGCATTATATTATACCATCGCCCACATAACTCAGGAGAGAAAGGTCCAGTTTGAGAGATTCCACCACCTAAACTAAGATTCTTGAGACTATGTCGTCATGTTTATCTTTTATAATATTCAGGTTCGTTTTGCTGGAGCTTAGGCTGTAATTCAACTTCCCTCTTTTTCTATCTCTGTACAAGGCTACAGAAAGAGGACTACACGATCACAAGGCGAAATAGGAGAGGTAGAAGAAAAGGAGTCGAGTCTTGAAAGCCAAGTACGATTGGGAAATCTTCTACTCAGAGTATTTTGGCCAAGAACCATGCCGTAATTTGAGGAAATTACCTGTTTTTATAATTTACCGCGAATAGACGACGCCGACTTTCGATAAAGAGTATTATCACGTTGGTTGAAGCTTCTTCGTTGGCCATGTAGCCAGTTAGGCTTATTACCCTTTACCAAGAGCTTCTTTACATTTTAAGGTTTTCCCAATTTGAGATATAGTTGGCTTTCAAAGCGATAAGCAAAGGTTGAAGATAACTTGGTAAACTTTTCTGATCAAATATTTATCCCTTCAACAGATCGTAGACCATCTTTACGCGTACAGATACAGATAGAGTGCACAACACCCGGTCTGGATGCTTGAGGTACAAAGTGAATGTTTTAATAAGACGCTCTTTCAGCCTTGATGGTGGTTTAATGAATAAGCCGTGAATCCTACTTTGTCAAGAGAGGCCCAGTTTCTCGGGCGTGAGAAGACCATGCGGACGTCAAGCTCCGTTAAGGTATGGGATAAAAATGAGATTCATGTCTACCAGATGGGACTTTAAAAGGTGGGCAATTCGTTACTACGGCCTCGGCTAGTATTTCGGCTTCAGTTAAGTCAGCAAAGCCCTTCTTAACGGAGTTTTGGATCTCCTTCTTTTGAAGAACGCTTTCAAAGCAGAACCTAGAAATTGGTGGAACCGCTGGTTGTTCTAGGGCTCATATTGATAGCTTTTGGGTTCTAAGCATCGATTCGGAAGCCAACACATGGCCATGCTTTTTAGTTTATTTGGTTTGACGATATGGGTGTTGCCGTTTCCCTTTATGAGCTAGACGATTGATCTGTATATGTTCTCCCACCTTTAACAGATCGGTAAAGCTACAGCATTTTGACGCATTTCTCTCTCGGTATCTTATTGTTCTGGCGATTTTAGCAACATTCTTTATAAGATGAGCGGCTGTCTCTGGGATAGAAATATCGTTTTTACTGGAGTCCGATTTTATCCCATCCTAAGATTTACCTGAGTTGAGACAAGACGATCTATCGGGATATCTTAATGAATGTCAACCATTCAATCACAGCGTTTAGGACACCACCGACTTGGCATCTATAACGGTGCCGCTTTCTGATGCTTTTGAATTTAGGAGGTCGCGTCAGTAGGTAACAAAATGTGAGATCACTCAGATAAATATACTGTCTAACGAACGTTATCGAGGTTTATTAGTGTGTGAACTGCCACGATCTTATGCTATCGAAAGTTCTCAGGCTTTATCACCTGGAAATTTAAATATTTTCCTCTTAAGGGATATCACAATCACCTTGCCGCTTTTGTTACGAGAAGATAATTCTGTGATACGCTCATCGATAGTCTTAATAGACCAATGAAAAGGTTTGGGGACCAAGGATAGGAACCAACTGCCTCCGTTCATTTGCGTATGGTAGTTGGGGGATTTCAAGGAAGCCTTGAAATGTAACTTTATTTCCTACGTTCCCCACCTGCTTCAAAGTTTTGATATTTTTCTCGGACCTACGTTATCTGATCATTCACCCGCTACAGGATTTGTGGAGCCTGGAGGAGCAAAGACAGATTACTTTCTGGCCATTCGTGATTCCTCTGAGCATAAATTTGCAGGGGTGTGGCAAAAAGAGCCTATTGTGGTTGTTTCATCACCCAAGTGCATTTATAAAGAAAAATTAAGTTATTAAAAGCCTGTTTATAATATTAATCCGCCTCGGCTTTGAAGTTATGCCAACGTGAGCGGCTGCGGCACAACAATACAATTTCAAAATTTTTAATGATAACTATTTTACCTACTTTTGTCTTATCGCACAATCAGCCCATTTCAAACTATCGACTATAAAACGTTGTCAACAACATACTAGATAACTGATTTTTTATTAATAATGGTGATATGTTATTTTCGTGAAAATATTATTCCCAAAACATGCAAACTGAGTAGAGACATAAATGTCTCAACGTTATACCGTATTTGATACTTCGAATGACTTCTGTAAGTTGTAGAAACGATTATAAATTTTATATGCTTATTTTTTACTTTCCTAGATTAAGCCTAACATTTTTTCAGAAAATCTTAATTTAACTTTTCTTTTGTGTAATTTCTCGTGAATATTCATTGAAAATCGGTTTGAACCTAGTATAGATATTTAAAATACCGATTATTATGATTGTAAAAGTGTAAATGTATAAGTTATCATGGGCATTCTTAGCCTTCATCAATAAAAGAACTACAATTGCCTAAACTCTCGTATATAATCATTTTTAAGACAACGATTTACTTTATCACACAAAATTCTTTCAGATTATAAACTTTGAGGATTATCCCCAACTTTTCTTCAATAAATGGTTAGCCTACTCAAATAATTAACTTATATGATTTACTTGGAAGTAAAAAACAATTTGACACAAATATATAAACTACGTTAAAATGTTTTGTAAATTGTCGGCCAAATTGAAACTACCCAATCATGGAATTGAACAATTTAAAGCAAAATAACAAACAGATATTATAGATAATTATGTCGACGGAGATTGAGGGGTTGACCAGATTAGTATCGCCATTATTATTTCGCGATGAATAATTGACACAAAATACTCATTCTTTTTATATAAAAAAGACAGAATAACGTTCTATGGGATCACAAATGATGACCATGCGTTTCGCCGCTCGCAGTTTTAATGGTGATTAATTGCAAAACGAGGCTCATTTATTAGTAATTTAATAAATTTTTCACTCATCACATTTTTTATTTATTATTTATCTCTGTATAATATAAATAAATTTAAATATTATCTTGTTTTCATTATTTTAAAATGGTAGAACGTGTATAGTTTATGTATTAATATTGGAATTTCATGTTACATCCTAGAATTCATATCAAAATCTACTTAAATTGATAAAATACATTTTAATAAATATCACTAAATTTGGGAAAGAAAGGATAATATATTATACTTTAATGCCAATTTGTTCACATGGAAAGCGTTATAATTAATATATATATACTTGGTTCGTGTCTTTATCCTGCCTATACTCTTCATACTAATGACTTTTATATGCAACTTCACACTAATTGATCAGCTCTTTTAGTGCAGGGAAAAATACACAAGTGAAGTAGATGTGTAAAACGAGAAACCACACTTAAGGCATGATCTGTTAGAAAATTTTCGGTAAAATTTAAATAACGGTTTAAATATTGTTTGATATGAAATTTTGGTATCCGATCGATGCGTTTACTCAGAAGTTGCATAAAATAATTCTATTCACCGCCTGCATACGTGGATTGAATTTTTTAGTATAAGATTTTGCTTCCAGTAACCTCAATATTATTAAAACATCTTTTTTTTAATTTTGGAAATTGTATTATATATTCGCATTAACGGAAGTAATAGACATGCGTGGGTGGATATGAGTGAGAAAATTATAACATTCGGTTTTCCAGTTAATCCTGAGATAAAAAAATTTGGTAAACCATGAAATGGAATTTAAATGCTTCTAATTTTAAAAATTTTGCATAATATCGTCTGTTAAACAAGTCTATATTTTTATCGAAAATAAAAATTTAGGACTCCATAAATTTAGATATTGATTCTTACAAACAGACTAAAACCTTGACATCTGCTAAATAAAGATACGAACGCAGGCGTGTGACTTCTGTCTTAATATAAATTTATCATATTCATCAAGTAGGAATCAAAGAAAATAATTATTTTTATATTCCTTGAGGTAATAATAAGAAAGAATCTATCCTAAAGATATAATATTTACCGCCCACGCATTTTTAACTCACAACATGATTTATTTTTATTCGTGAACTAACACTAAAAGCTAAATGTGTCTTAATATTTGTACAACTAAGAACTTTAAAAATAGTAATTAAAAACATTAAATGTCCGCGCAAGCCCAAAATATATGAAGGGCAAAATAAATTCACACTTGACATACAAATATTTAAATATATCAAAGGTTTCCAATGTATACATCTATTGCATCACAAATATTAAAGAGTGTCTGGGGAATTGTTGATTGTCTAAATTGTCGCTAACATCGCACATAATTTAAATATTTTTTGTTTTCGCTAATCTAGATCATAAACCTGTGACATTTATGTTTTCTAAATTCAGCATAAACAGACCAATTTGTTGAAATAAAAGTTGCATTTGTTCCAAATCAAACAAAGGTTATGAAAGCGCCTAAAATTTAGATGGAAAAAGGTAGCGGAGATAAAGTTGGACAAGACCCGATTACAAGCCGCTACGCGGGAAAATCGACATGCGACGAAATTTCTGAAATGAAAAAAAACTTATTAATTGTAGAAAATAAACTGAAAACATTAAAATATACAAAAAAATCAAAAAAATATTATCAAGAACTATCAGTAAACCTTAATATGAACCAGAAAATTTTCGAGTATCTTAGGGATAACAAAATAGTGGAAAAAGATCGCCAGCCCCCGAACGTTTGCGTGCATCCTGGAGAAGAGAAAATCGAAGTCAAACCACGACTAACTCCTTCTGAAAAGGCTGAAATTCAGAATAAACGAGCATATCTCGCCTCAAAAATTGTTTTCGGATGCAATATAGTATCCCCTACCTCACTAACAGATACTCTTAGTGGCAAAAATAATCGCCTGTGTTTACTCTTCATCTATGTCTATGATAAGTTCGACTCTAGACAGCGGTATCGATATCCTTTCCAGTTTCATTGCTTATTTTACGAATTACAAAATCAAACGGCTTAACGTATATAAGCATCCTCAGGGGAAGACACGAATGGTGCCCCTGAGCATCATAATTATTTCCGTCATCATGGTGATTACCAACCTGCAGATAGTAATAGAAAGCTTTCAAAGAATCATCAAAAATGAGGGTGATGTTTTGAACTTTTCTCTTTTGGCCGAGTGTATCGCTGAAGGTTTGATTAGTCTCTAAATCAGCCACCGTGCTTGTAAAGATTGTGCTATTTGTTTATTGCAACTCAATAAAATCGCCAACCTCTGAAGTTCTCGCACAAGACAGTCGCAACGACGCAATATCTAATAGCGCTGTCGTGGTAGGTTTGTTAATATGTACGCATTGTCTTGATTTCAGCTGAGTACTTGTGGAAGTATGGCGACTGCGTCGCTGCTATTCTTATCAGTTCATACCTGTGTTTCAATTGGATGTCAACCGCAACTTGTAAGCTCACTTAATAACCAGCTCATCTTGGTTCGATCATCGGAAAAACGGCTTCTCCTCACGCACTTCAGTTGTATGGGTGGGTGACAATCTTGCACGATCCAGAAAACATCCTCTATATCACAACAGTGAGAGCCTACGCATTCGGTACTCGGTATTTGCTTGAGGTTTGAGTAATGCTAAAATTTAGGTCGATATCGTCCTTAAAGAAGATATGATACTTAAAAAGGCCCACGATATTGGCGAATCTCTTCAGTTGAAACTCGAAAAACTACCAGACATAGAAAGGGCATTTGTCCATCTAGACTACGATAGGGACCATAACCCTGAACTTGAACATAAACTTGGAAAACTTTTCTGACGCTAGATTAACCACTTTTTTATACCTTTTAAGATTGATTCGCTTGCTTTGTGACATGTTAAACATAAAGTATCAACGTCCAGTTTGTTTCACCACGTGAAATTTTTAAAATAAAAAACGGTTCGTGTAATTTTCCTAGGTATTATTCGGAAATAATAAAAATTATCATTATTTATTCAATATAATAATGTAAATATTCAAATAGTAGTATATTTTGGTTTGAACTCACAATAAAAATAACTGTACCAAGAAGTTGAAAAGTTATTTATATTTTCGATCATATGGTAATTTTTAAAAGATTTAAAATCAACATCACACCTGGAAGTTAAATGAATAATTGACCGCGCGCAGCTGCCAATCATTAATTTCGCCATAGTCGACCATATTAGAGCCATTTTTATGCCTCGGTCCTAGGAATGTTAATTTATGAACATATAAGAATTGAAAATTAAAAAAATAAATTAATTTCCAATATTTTCAAGTAAAAGTTCTTGAGATTGCCCAATTTTTTCAGCTATATAGATGTTTTATGGTTTACGAAGACTAGTTCTCTATTGAATAAGCGGGATTGTTTAACTCAGTGATTATATTTTTTATAAAATTATCGTAAACTATCTTTTATGTTGAATAGAATATTAATTCTGACGAAGATTTTAATAAATGCGGTGAAAACAATGTAAATATTGTTTGACAAATGCCGGGAAAATACATGAGAAAATCTTTCATACTTAATATTTGGTGATTTCTGCTATGGATCAGGTGTGGGTTGATGTCAGCTAGTATAAGCAATAAAAGCTTAATATTTTAAAATCGATATCAAAAGCAGATACAATCTAACATGGACTTAAAATAAATAGATAGGGTTTTAATTGGCCAATTAAAAAAATTTAATAATATCTGAACTACTTAATTTCTTTGCATTATTCATGTTGAGAACCGATTTTAAAAACGTTTTAAAAGACGCGCCAAAAATTGCGGTAGAGTGCGGCGTTCTCTAGGTTCTCAAATTTAGACTTTCAGATAAATTCAAAAAAAGTTTTACGGATGTTTAAAAAAAGATACGACCAAGCACTTCATGTGGAAAAGTAGTTATTTTTCAAATTAGCTAAAGAAAAAAACATAATAGATTGAACTATTTTAATACCAATTCTCAAATGTACGATGGCCGTCACTAGCTTTGTATAAAATGAACCTGGATTGTGACTTTGCTATCACACATGATGTTTTTGGTGAAGTAAATGCTATTTTGAAAATAAAGCTTCGAGGATTCAATGTGTTATTCTTGCATTAGCAGAGTTATATCACTGCTGTACGTAACGCCTCAACGCCGTAGAAAAAGAAAAAGTTTGGACAATTTGGCTCTAATTCAGCAACCTAAATATTTCTCTTCAGAGAAGTTTTTAATTGAAAGAGCGTCAGAGGTAAATTGGAAAGAGAAAGATGGTTACCAGTCATAACATTGGTGTACTTAAAATAGAAAACCTAATTTTCAACTTATGGGCACACCAAAAAGTGCAAAGCAAAACATCGAGCCGAAGATATACTTTTTGAACTACAGATGTGGTCGTAGGGTTTAATGTAATACGGGAATTTAGTAAGCTTTCAGAATGGGAGGTGGTTCATGTCAGATTGAATGTGAATGGTAACTCTAACTTTTTCCAGAACGGTCAGCTGAATTAAGTAAAAAAAGGATTTGAAGTTTTTTAAAAGTGTTTAGGTTTATTCAAGAACGCTAAAGTACGTATCCTGTTGAAGCTGAGTTCCCGCCCTCATTTTCCAAAAGTCAGACTTTATATCGTTATAGAAGAGGAGTTTTAACAAATGGTTAAAAGTTGGGTGATTGAAAGAATGCATTTCTTTGAATGAGCTGCACTTATACTATACCTCTTCAAAAGATTCTTCGACTAATGCTTAGTAACCAGGATTTTCAAATTGGCACAATTAGAAAATTAATAAAGACCTTTTTAACTTCTTTTATTTCCCTGGTTAACAGATGGAATTAAAATTTAACGTAATATTTAATTTGCACCGATTTGCAATTCAAATTATCTGAAGAACGTCCACTCTACTTGAAAAACACAAGAATTACTCTTCAGATGCTGCATACTGTGGGTTGTGTGAGCGCATCTAAAGTACATAAAAAGTATGGAAACGGTTAAGCATAGTATTGGTAGTATAAATTAATGATTTCTTGACGATATCATTATTACCTATCACGCAGAATCAGAAATGATGGCAAATGGTAAAGAAAAACTTTAACAAACATCAGGAAAAGGCCAACAACATTGGTTTTGTATAAATTCTGATTTCTTCAAAGATGACGTAGAAAAGTGGATTTACCATACCTGAAAACGGAGTTTTGACACGCAAAAACAGAACATTAGTAATTCTTTAATGTATCAGATGTGAGTTTTTATTTTGATTTGTAAAATTACCATTGAATATTAAAACCAGACCTTCTACTCTGATTCCTATGTAGGTACTGGAGAATGGACGTAGAAGATTTATTTTGGCGGCTTAGTATGATGAAAGTTTCAATGGACCCATGAGTAATCGAAAGTAACATGACGTTAATTAACCTCAAACTTATGTAAATTTTAACTTCCTGGATGGTACACCTAAATCAACTTCGGGGTCACAGTATTCTACTTTGTGACGACTGAAGTGATAGAAAGATTTCTTTGAAGTCAAGAAAACTCAAAGAAAGGGGAAACGGCACTATCTATAAAAAAATAAAGTGATTTCTGTCAGGAATGAAATTAAAAATTTTGCTTCGATTCACAAGTAAATATATAGTTTCTAATTCACAGCCTAACCCTTTGATAGACGTTTTGGTGCGAAGATTAGATAACTTACTGTCAGGCCAGAATGTAAAATTGGCATTATCTTTATTTTATGAAAACTGAAGACTTCAGTCTGAGATAAAAAATAAACACATTGGCAGATGACCAAAAGTGTTTGCCGACGGAAGAGAATAACAATCATCACAAAACTTGATCAGAGGAATTCAGCATAAACTCGATTATACAGGCATTTTTGTTGATAAGAAACAGAGGTAAATAGAAAATATAAAATTTTACAGCGACCGCCAATTACATCACTTCGGGTCGGGAAGCAGACAGTAAGAACGCTACCATCAAAAGAACGTTAGCCCTGTCAACTTTCGAGCCGTACGTCACAAAAATAGAAACGCACTTTCTGTTAATCTACTACATTAAATGTTTAAAATAATGAACGAAAGCTATTTTTAAGTGATCAAAACTTAACCACCTTAAAGAAGCAATTTGGGAGGCTAGAGATGGGGAGGTAAATGTATTAAAATCCTATCAGGGAGAAAAATATCACATTTATAAAAAACGTCATAGCCTTTGTCGTCATTCTTAACTGAAAGAGTTCAAAAGTATTTATTGACGTGTAAACGAACATCGATGTGGGGGACTTCTTTTTTGTAGATTCTGGATGAGTCTAAGTTATCCAGGCATTTTCTGAAGAAAGTTTTGGTTTATTTACGTTATTTGGTGCGTTTATTCTGACTATCTTCGGCCATTTCACCTTCGTCTGATGTTAACATCGAGTGTAGTAGTATAAGACTCTCACCAACCTCATCATCATCAACTCCTTGGTGTGAGTGAGTATAGAGAGCTAGTTGAAGGACATGAGGTATTAGTATTTATGGTACATTCGTCCCAAAACGGTAGAACTTCAAGACAATATTTAAAAAGTGTTGAAATGCCAACCTTTTTCCAATCAAACAATGGACCTGAATTTACTTCGATTTAGCTTAAACGATTCATTAACTCAGACAGTATCCGGTTGAAAGAAATGTCGATTTTACCAGAAGTCCTGTTTATAAAATTTTCAAAATGTGTTGAAAACTATATCAAATGGCACTCTCAAAAAGATCCGATTAACGAAATCTGTCAAAAAATAATCTTCGCGCACATGTCAAAAGGCGGGCTAAAATGGCGAAGAAGCCAACGAAATTTACAACGACTTTGATGAAATTTATCTTCTTTCTACTTAAATACCCCTTAAATGACTTCAAACATTCATTTGATCAAAACGACTTATGGAGATCTCTGTGCTGGGCGAATCGATTAATTTATGAGTTATAGGTATTCATTTTTTGATAATGATTGTTTGAATTTATTTTTTCTTCCGATTTACATCGTAAATACAGGATAAATATGATAATTACTCTAAATCATAAGAGCGATAGTAAAAATCATGAAAATGTATGAAGAATTTAATATAACAAACAAACCAATATTCATTTTTGAAATAAAAACAAGTTAAAAAATAAATATAGTGACAAAGCTTGAAAGGTTTAAGAGTTCACGTATCAGTTAGAAGCACTGAGAAAGAGCGGAGTATCAAAAACTGTAAAAAACGGAAATTTGTACTTTACATTCAAGTCAAAATTATAAACGTGACATTGTGTAAGAAAACTAGTTTATAAATAAACCAGTTGTGGCTTGTGCGTTTAACGAATGAAATAAATATTAAAACTAAAATTAAAAATGATTTGAATGTTTATTTTGAAATCGTAAACACTCGTAACGCTTTATTTGAATCATAACGGCTCTGGGTAAAATTTCTAAAAAATTGATATGATCGAAGTTTTTTATATTTTAATTCAATGTAAACATTGAAGTTAATGGCTGTTTGGAGATTTTTAAGGATTTTTCTCAGATAAAATGAAAATTATAGAGCCTTATCTGAACAGTTGGGCTTTTCTCATGAAGGGTAACTTCGAATTATCTAGTCGACAACCTAAGTATTTCTTGTAGTGAGGAGTGAAGAATCTCAGTGGAAATATTTCTAGAAAACCAATGAAGCATGTTTCATAAATCTATTCCAGGTCAGAGTTACTGAGTGTTTCTAAATTGATAGAAAAAGCATATACGCGAAAAGATACTCTTTAAAGTTTATATCATTATTAAAATTCTGACATCTAGGAGATTCTTAAATCGAAATACTACTCAACTATTTGGTGAAGCTGTTTAAGGAAATCACTTTTGTTGATACCTAAAATCTATCAATCGCTTTCTTTTGAAGCGGCACTTAAAAGAATATAAACGTTGTATTACATTATTAAGTTGAGCAACCATTGACTCTTTCAAACATTGAATGCTCGATTTATTTCACACTTGTGATCTTAAAAATTTTTCAAAATATCGGGTTGGTGAGTATGAAACAATCCATAAAAAGGTGTAGCTTCGAACCTAATTCTACCGATTAACAAAGGATGAAACTCCACTTATTCGGTAAAACTGAAACAAAACGGCTGTGCTTGTTAAGTTCGATTATGATGATCCATTAATCTGATTGTTTCATTATTTTTTTATTTGATTTTTACATAATTATTAATGCAACTCGCTTTCCGCATCATGGACCTTATACTAAAGCGTGGCAATTCAAATGATATACTCTTAGATCGATGTTTTATCAACATTGCTTCAATTTTCTGCGTTCAGGAATAAATCATACCTCGAAATTGATTAAATAACCGCGCTAAGATCATAAACCACCATGAAGAAGTGTTAAGTGAGGCAGAACATCTGTCCGACTTCCATTCACAATGAGGTACCCATATAACCATCACAAATCATTACTATAGATCTCAACAATCCATACGACTCATCTCGCTCAGCGGTAAACTATTTTAAAATTAAAATATTGACGCTCTTTTGAAAATAGGGAATTATTAGCGTCGTCAGAACAATGAGCTAACTTCTGCAAATAGAAAAATACTCAAACCCTAGACGTGTGGAGTATAGATATAGAGCAGCTTGGCTGTCAAAAGTGGGTACCATATTGCTCTGGTCAATGAAACTCTTATCTTTATCAAACGATACATTCGATATGGATGTAAATCTGGCAAACTGATTTTGTCGGCTCGCGGTATAAGGATAACCCAGGTAAAACATCTTTCAGTCCTCAAATCGGGATTTAGCAATTAGAACGAAGTCATTTCAGATTTCGTACTACTTCGGGAATCTTCGAGATCATGATGAATAAAATACAAAGAGAGTGCAGACGAGGATGTTTTAAAAAGTTTGATGTTATTTTTATTGTCTCAAAATATTGCTTAAGAGCTAACGTCGAAATGTCTCATATTTTGAAGGAGTGGAAAAATGTTGAAATCTTACTTCTTCTCAGAATCAATCACTATTATTTTGTACCTTTTTAAGGTGTACAATTTAACCCTAAAGGCACAGTGTTTCTAATTTACTGTAACTAACTAGCTTAAGAGACTGACAATTTTTCCATTTTGAGCTTCAATATTTTGAAGTAATCCTTTTAGAATCCCACGTGTTATATCAACTTGATTTCTTAAAAGAGTTCATTTTTAATGTGGACTCGAGCAATAATTAACTTGGAAGGTTTCGAACGAAGTTTCTCGCATGCCAGCATATCTAATCCGAATCAGGAGTGAATTGACATTTTACAGAGCTTTAATTATTTCGAGTTGAAGTTATTCTGACATAAATCAGTTTTTACAAATCGGCTCGTCTAAATTGCGCAAAACTTTAAGGATGTTAACGATATAATGGGAGTATTTGTGGAAACCTTAACTGAATGTGTATCGGTGTTGGATAACATAAACACTCCAAACATATGAGTGTTGGTTACTTGTTTCGAGAATCTGACAGCGTCAAAATTGACATCTTTTTGTATGGGAAGAGACTTAATATCCAACACAACTCAAATATTGTTAAGACACAACACGGGTCTTAGCATTTTATAAACTAAAAAGGACCTGATAGAATAAACATTAAATCCAACGTCTGTCTGTCTGTCTGTCTGTCTGTCTGTCTGTCTGTCTGTCTGTCTGTCTGTCTGTCTGTCTGTCTGTTGAAAAACATATTTGGATAACTCAACACGGAATGTATGCCGAGCAGCGAGAACTCTTCGCTGTTACTAGTATCAATTAAAAGGCTTCTATTGGTTTTGTCAATGTCGCATGGCAAAAAATTAATGGAGGTCTCTACAGCTTTCGAAAAATTATGCTTATTCTTCGAAACGGTTGAATCAGAAACACACTAAAAAAGATGTCAAGACTTTTTTTATTCATGTTATCTATGCTCCCTGTACAAATAATTAAACAATAAGAGGTTAGCGAGACTTAAGTCGTTGAATGTCGGAGATAACCTTAAGATAATAGAAATCAATTACCTATCTCCACTTTTAATACAGGAGATAGAATCATCCCTAACTTTTTTTAATTATGCAAATTAGTGTTGTGTACCGAGTTCATCCACACAAACGAAGATATTCTGCAGTCATTTTTGACCCAATTTACAATAGATTGGAGGTAAATATAATAAGAACATATCTAGATCGCACATAACCTCCTAATAGGCAAGTCTAAAGATTCAAATATATGTTTTAAGATATTTAAAATTTCTTCAAAATCTGTCAGCTTTTTATAATATAATAAACTTCAGCTTCATAAGGGCGCCTAAATTCATGTTTTATTGGGAGAAGGCTCAATGGTTAAAGAAGAAGAAAAAAACAGTCAACTGGCATGAAATTTGAAGGACCAATTCAAAATAATTATAATCTAGAGAAATAAAATATGTTGTGAAGTTGACCAAAAAAGTCAATTTTCAAATTTAACGACTCAACTCGAGTATTACATGTTAAATGTCGAATGATGATGTCAATCTACGTCGTTAATAATCGTGGAAGTCCTCGGTTGTTAATTTAGTCTCAGGGGTGTTTGACAACAATTTCCCATATATCACGATCCAAATTATTTTGCTAAAAAATTTTTAAAACAGTCAACTGTCCTCTAACACAAATAAAAAACAAATATATTCGTTGAAAATTATAAATGAGATTATTTAAGTGCAGGCGCTATCTTAGAATATATTATGATCTATGTATTTACTGAATATAAAAGTTTTTATTTTAAACATGAATTTTTATAACTTTCGAAGTTTTATGTTCACTGTTGTTTACGTGTCTCACAAGTGATGACACCTGACCCACCAATTCAGCATTTTGGTCGAGATATTGATAAAATCCATCACGAAGTGGCGATGAAACCAATATGAATATTAAATCTAACTGAAATTTATTTTTAAATTCAAGGCCAATAAAAGCCGTGATAACGTCGAGGCGTTTAATTTTCAAATTTACAAGATACGATTAGTATTTCATGGGTTCTCGAGTTGTCCCCACCTTGGTTATTTCCCTCAAAATCCAGAGATAGATTTGTAATCAATATGCATTCATCCTTATAATTCAAGGTTTATTTTTAGCTCCAACCTGCATTAATCTACAAATAAACAAAATAAAATATCAAAGTATTTTTGAATACTCTCAAACTAAGAAGTACTTTCAAAAAGTGAGAAAATCATAAATTATAAAATGTGTGACAAATATAAAGTATATAAAAGATATTGGAGACGAATACTAATCTATTTTAACTTCGCTAACAAGATAAATCTTGATTTTGGTAAATATATTTCAAATATGACATAAAGAAGACATGGGCTGTCGAATCTTCATGAAATTCATAAACATGTTGCGGTTTTGAGTATGAAATTATAATAGACGACGTTTTTGTGAATTCTTTAATGTTTTGTGTTATGTAGGAAGGATTCAGCGGCCCCTGCGTTTGTATGAGTTGGGAAAATTTGAACTCATAGAAGTTGATTAACTAAGTATAAAAGGGTAAAAAACTGTTGAAATATTAGTTAACTCTTCATGGAATTCTGGAAGACCGTTCAAGATATCCAGATAATTATCTTGATGTTGTTTTAGCAACACAAGTTGATGAACTAAATCTGGATGGCTCATTAAATGTGATGATAACAACACGTTTATTATTTGGATCAAAGATGCAGCTCTTTTAGTGACACACTATAAATTTCATTATAAATACCATCTTATTATGCGTGGGTTTAGAACCCTCAGGCTTTTCACTTGTGAAATTGCGTAAATTTTTCAATGTTGACCTTAATAAACTGAAAAATTAAAAAAATGGTAACTTGATCAAATTTTGTGAAACTTCTGTATTTAACATTACTTGACCAAAAGTCAAATTTATCAAATTTCCAAGATAGTTTTCTTGGGAAAATTCATCCTATAATTATTTTATAAAAACTTTTACAAATAAAATTTTGAAAAATTTTAAATATAATTTGAATGGATAAAAGGCATACTTTATTTCTTTTCAAGGCCTTTATTACACAGAAAAATGTTAAGTTTGAAACGTTCCAATCCTCACATCTATACTGTTCTTTGAACCAATCCAATCTCGGCAGCGTCTTAACGATTATGTTTCAAAAACCTTTGCATGTAAATAATCGACGAATTTTGTATTACTTGTTAAGGATAGAAGCATTATCAAAATGGTACAAATTTTGTAGTAGCTATATAACTCGGCATTATACAACGCATGGCATAGTTTTATAACCTAAACAAAATTTAACAACTAACCAATGCGTCTGCATATGGACTCTCGGAAAATGATTCTTTTATGGTTTGATTATCTCTCAAAATGGCATAAAATAATATCAATATGAGGTCATTTTCGATATCACTAAAAATGATGTCACAAAAAACCTTGATATTTTAGTGAAAAGGTTGTCACATTTTAGCTTTTTCTTCAGCATACAATGGCTATCCTGAATTTAAATAAGTAAATATACTTCACCGTCTGAAGATTCAAAATCGATACACAAATTTGAGTCTGTGTTAATAAAATTCTCACCTTTATCGATTTTTAGATTCTGTGCGAATTTTAGAGCTAAGCATGCCAGATCTTGCGAATAGATAAAATAACACAACACAAACATTGCATGCTCAGTAACTCGAATTGTAGATACACTCTCTTCACTTGTTAAATATCCAAAAGTGACGATGCCGGCTAAATATTCTAAATATTAAATTCTAAAAACTCGCGCCATTATACAAGGATGAACCCCAGCCTTTTGAATCTCCTCCGTTTTCAGAATAAATAGCCAATAATTTAAATAAAAACCCAAACAAAAGTGAAGCACTGAAATTAAAATACATATAACTTTTTTGGGGAACAGGCGTATGTGAAAAATTCAAATTTAATATCCGATTTTGCGTATTGGTTAAAACATATCATAGCGAATATTATTAAAATCTCGTCGGTAATCGCGTTACTGTGACTTATTTTATGACTAGAGGAATTTACCATGACCCTTTAACAACAAAAGTTAAACAATTTGACAAAAATTCTGGGAATTCAGTCCTGTCTGGAATAAAAATATTCAACTCAAAGCCCGAGGAATAGAGGGATGTAATTTGGAGAATATACCTGAAGAATTTTAAGCATGTGATCAAAAAGTTGATGCTATCATATAATTTTGTTGTCAATCGCATCGTCTCTATTTATAGCAAAAATACTTTGGATTATGATCTTAAATCTCTCAGACATTAATCCTAACAGACTGTGAATATTCGGGGAGTTGAATGAGTTAGAATTCTGTAATGTAGATTTTATGAAATTCATCATGGATTTGTAAAATTCATGCTGTTGGAATCTATATAAAACACGCCCAAACTTCATATATTGAGCGACCTGGTCGATAAAGAAATCCCAGGTCATAGAATTGATCACTTCGTTTTCTGACAGAAAAATCTCCATGAGATGCTTCATTTGAATTAGTTGATGAATTAAATCGTTCGTTTGGAAACGAGTGTCGTCGGATCTTGTCGATATGATTTATTTTACCGTTTTGTGTACGTTAACATACATTTTTACATTTTACATTTTTACGTTCATTCAAAGTTTTATTTTCGAGGCATTCTGCATGTCCTTTAATTTTTTAAGTTTATGTCTCGAATTTAAGTTAAAGATAATTGGAAAATTTTTTAATTTAAATGAATAGTATATTTTTTTTAATTTAGTCAGGTAAAAGTAAGCTTTCATTTGCAATCAAACACTCTCATGTGAGTTGAGTTAATTCGATAAAGATTTAAACGAAAATATTTTCAACCTAAAATCAAATAAATGATTATTTTTTTTGTTCATTAAAACGATATTTTGATTAAAACAAACGAGTTTGTTAAGAAGCGTCAAGCGAGGAAAATGCTAAGATATACCGCATGACCTAACTTAGCATATTAAAAAGTATAATTTTTTTCATCGCCATATCTGTTTTATGTTTCAATACGATTCAATTTAACCTAGAATCTCATGCGCGCATGCATTTCGTATTATGCGATGTGAGCACCAGGTTAATAGATTATCTATGTTTCTTTTGGTCTCCTGATAGATCATTGAATGGCAGACTGATCCATGCGATTCTGAAGTAACATTTGTAGTCAAACATGATTTCAATTTTAACATATTTAAAAATAAATACTTTTTTTTCTTTTTTGTGCGTTTTCTTGAAGATTTTCCTGAATCTAAAGTTATTAACTCTATTCTAGCTTAAATTTCCTTATTTTTGAGTAGGTTTAGTATAATCAATTTAATCACGAGTTTTTGTCTTATACTTTTCTGTTTATGTCAAAAAAACTTGATGTTATCGGTTCATACTTTAAATTGAATAAATATATGCAATTTTAAATTCTAATCTTGTGTTGTTACTTCGAATACGTGCTTTTTTGTAAAGTTGCGTGATTGTATCAATAATGAGTTCATTGATAAAAGATAAATTTTGTTGTTTTAATGAATAGGATTTAATATTTTTTGTTTTGCTGATGAATAAATAATTGGATGATACTAGACGTAATTCATCTTTATCGGTAATTTGATAAAAAAAATTTCACGCTTGGAGTTTTTAACAAAATTTTATCAATATGACTCCCAATTTTCAAAATTTTGCGTTATATATTGTTTTTTTAAGACATCCGACTTTCATTAAGTATATTTTACAAATCTTTTTTTGATAAATTGTTAAAGAAACGATCGGCTCGTCTCGTCTTAAAGCAAGCCTGACTTTATTATTTTCGTATCTCTTAAAAACTCAATTTACACCTTCACTTTGAAATTAAAATTAAAAGAGTTGTTATTTGATGATCATTTCTTGTCTGAACATCAGGTAAAGAGTGAATTTTACTTTGAATGATTGGAAAATATTGTAATTAATTTTACTCTTTACTGTTAACTTGAGGGATTTGAATCTTAGCAAGTGAAATCTTTTGTTTACTTCTGGTGTTGTTTTGATATTGTTTGTTTGGATTTTTAGAGCATAGGGTGGAATGGCTTTCATATGTATTTATTTTGATTTGATGTTTTCTTGTTTGGTTTTTAAATTTTCAAATCTGTTAAAAAATTAGTTTTATTTTGTATTCCCTCTTTGTTATATTAAAATTTATGCACGTTTATTTATCATGATCGAATTTGAAAATTTAAGACCAGTAGTATATGCATAAACACCTATAGCTCAAAAACGTTGTTAAAATATGTTAGCTCAACTGGATATTCTCAAAAATTTATTTTTGATCATTTTTGGCGGGGTTTTAAACAGTGTAATTAACCTTATAGCTACGCGGGAATCAAATTTAACTTTAGTGTACTGCATATTATTTAATTAAACCTTGATGATCGAAATGTTTTCCAGAATTTTGAGTATACTTTGGATGTTTATAACGAGACAAATTATTTTTAAAATATAATCTGACACAGCTAGTTATTATGTTTTAATTAGTGAACCATAAATTTGAAGATTTTAACATTTTATATTTAAATTTAGGATGATACAAATAAAAAGATCGAATAAATATAAGATTTCTTTGTTGTAATTTGTATGTTCAAATATTTTTTAAACGTAAGCATTTTATGAACTGTATTTAAAACAATTTTTAAAATACTGAAATGATGTTTTATTATTTGTGTAAGTTGTATCGACTTAAAATAGATTTTGGAGAGATAAAGCCTCACACGCTTAGTACACAAGAAACAAACATAACTTAATTTAATTTTCAAACTTAAAAATAAAACGAGCCTTAATATGTGCGTCTATAAAATGGGAGAAATATAAGTTAGGTTATACATTCCTTGTCTTGTTAAACATGAAAATTATTAAAAATTACGAATAATATAAGTAGATACATGTTTTTAACCACTTTTAAACTTTGAAAAAGGATCATGTATGAACTCTAACAAAATTTAAAATACCGAGTTAAATTAGACAATTTATTTGCATTTCCTTGTCCAAACGAGCATTATGATTCACGATTAAATTGAAAAATAAAAAATTAAACGATTTACGATATTTAGGTACATCAGTTTACGCTTACAGAATGATAGACTATCCTCCATATTGATTTATTTTTCCCGGGAAAACACGAGTCACTACAAAAAATCGATAGACAAATTAATTTCATCTGATTTTATACAATGGTTACATTTTGAATAAAGTGCGTATTAAATATTCAAGGGGAAAGATTTTTTTATCTTATTAAAATGGTTTAAGTGTCATTGAGCTTGCAAGATTCTGATAACTTCTTAAAGTATTATAGAATTGTGACAAATATTTTTAAGCAAATTTAAACACATCTCGATAAAGTTATCAACCATTAGTTAAAATAATACTGAAATTGATTCACATTTGAAATTTTTATTGTTTTATCAATCAGAAAATAAAAAAAGGATTAATATTCCTTAGAAGTTAAACTCTAGATTGGAAATAATTTCCTCTACTAAAAATTCTTAAAATTTTTCTTGAACATGCGCGAAAAAATGAAATTTTTAAATATTTAAACATTTTATGCTTATTCAACACGACTTGAATAATTAAAGAAATTATGTTGAATGATATCTTATTTTTAAGCAGCTTTTATTTAAATTATGTTTTCATAAGCATAATTAAACAAGCCATTAAGATGTCACCAACTGTGAAATTATTAGCTAATTTTGTGATTTCTTATGAGTGACGTATACGAAGGATAATAATATTAAAAATCTCATTATTTGTCAATTTCAAAGTAAATGCTCGTAAATTTTCAAAATCTATCGTATGTATTTCTTTCCCTTTATATGTTCAAAAAATTTACATGGCGTGTATTTTAAGTATGAATTAGCACCACAATTATTAAAAATAGCACTCTCTTTTTTGCCAAATGTAACTCTTTCGTGTATTTTTACATTATTTTATTGGAAAGTTTACGTCAACATAAGAAAAAAATTCGTCAGTTGTCGATAAAAAATGTGTTTAAATCCATGAATGCTTAATATTCTAATAAATTTAAAGGCAATTTACCGTATATATCAACCAAAATGATAACTTAAATAGAGTCTGTGTTCTTAATCTAACATTATACCAACTAATTTGGGAAATTAAAGTAACTCTCAACGTTTCCACGCGTGCCATACATAAAATAGAAAATATATAAATGAAATCTATTCGAGAACTTACAATTTTGCATTTATCCAGTGAATAAGCATGCATTCGGTTTATAGCTGTCGGATTTCTAAAAAATATATATAATGTCTGTTCGAGTAATATGACCGAAATGAAAGACATATCACATCTAAAATGAGTATATATCGTTATCTATGTGAGAAGACCTTTATTATTGTAGCGCGTTTAGTAATAAAATGAACCAGAATAAAAAGTCATTGTTTGCAAATAATATTTAATATTTGGGACAATTTACTCTTAATTTATTGTTTGGATTAGAATTGTTTGAAGAGTTAACCATTTGAGAAACAGCATTCGAGACATACTGTTGTGGGATTTTTTAAGTTCATCAGGTTAGTGTTTTTGCAATTTAAGATATGTACGCACTGATTGCATTTATGACAATGCGGAAATCATTGGTGGACCAGGCATAGAGCAAGGGAGAGACGAATTGCTTTTATACAGGAAATACAATCTAGACAGAATATTGGGAAGTGGTCTGTTCTTCGAAGTTGTTGAAAGATATGACAACTCAGATTCGTTCCTAGTGAAGGGCGCCGAACCTATAAAAAGAGTCACTGATCCCTATTCCTCAAGAACGCATTGAAAGGGAAGCAATCATAATTTCTTACTCATGGAAGGCCTAAAATTATTGAAATTAACGCGGATATATTCCACTTAACTGCAAACATTCCCGGAATTTCGCGGATCAGCATGATTCACATACAAAACAAAGAATTCTTGGAGATGGGTCAAATGAAGATTTTGTCGAACGACCAAAAATATCGAAAAGAGGATATCTAAACTAAGTGAGCATATGTTGAGAAAAAAGTTCATAGATAATGTTTTATAACAAATTTTCGAAGAAATCAAGTTCTCTTGCCCCATAAATATATAGTTTAGACTTGTTTGTTTTTATCAAATCGCCATTTTTCCTGAAGATTAGCCGCTCAGAGTTTCTTTACTTTAACCGATTTTTATAAATTATAACATGGTTTAAAAAACAACTTGAGCTTCAAGACGACTTTAAGAATCTTAGTGTCAAATACTTAGTCTAATTTATGATTATTTCATCAATTTACCAGTATATTATTATCTTAATTATAAATTTGGCATATAACATATTTAGAATTACTTATTACGGACTACCTTATAGATGTACGCTTTTTCATACAAATAAAATGTGGTGATGCCAAGATTAGATTATTTTGATAATACAAAGCATCGATAATTTTCAAAGGTTACGTTTAAACAGATGTGAAAAGACTTTTGAATTTATGTACAAGTTTGCTAAAATATTCTCTTTGTTTGATTTTTCAACTTTGAGAATAATTTTGAGTTTCAACGTGATAGGAAATAAAAAAACATAGTGATTAGTATAAATTAATACAATTTTGATTAAAAGTAATTAAATCAAGATCTTATTTGATTTTGTACACAGCTAAAAAGGCTTAAGTGCTATTTTAAACCCTTTTATACCAAAAGGACAAACATTTAATGATTTAAATTGATTTATGTTATCCTGTACTTAAACTTAAAACAATCAAAATAGTTACAATTTTTCATAAAGCTTTAATTCCGTGCAACTTTTATTTGAAATTGTTCTCAAAACAATAGGCGAGCCTGGGTGCACGGTGAATTTAATTGTTTTTTAAACTGTATACATTTTTATTTGAATTTTATCAATGATAGTTTTTTTGAAACGGTTAAATATAATAAATTAGTTTTTACACTTTTTGATTTCGAAATATTAAACAAAAATGAAGTCGTTTTAATGAAATAATTATCATCGTTCAACTCATAAATAAATGTTTGTAGGTTTATAATATTTTAAGTTTGATTCATGCAAACCTGCCTATAACTGGGATTTTAGCTGATTTATTTGAAAACCAGTGGTCTTGTTTTAATAATAATATTAAAATTATTCGAAACGACTTATATTTAAAAGAACAGAAATATCATTAACGCGAATTGCAATTTTAACTCAATAAAGAAACCATGATTTTAACGCCTTTACATTCAAATGTATTCCTGCCTCCAGTAAGAAATTAAAAAAATTAACTAAAGGGGTACAAATAGTTCGGTAAAAAATGCATGACTATAGTTTATACAAACTTTTATTTTATTATTCTCGCCACGAATCGTAAGAAGCTGTAATAATGGCCAGAATTGCAATTATCCACCCAAATCTAGGCATTGGGGGAGCAGAACGACTAATTATCGATATGGCTTTGTCGCTTAAACAAAATAAACATTCAGTGAAGATTTTTACAAATCACTATTCGGTAAATCACTGTTTCGTCGAAACTAAAAAGGATCTGGATATTTTTCACGCCTTTGATTGGATTCCTAATTCAATACTTGGAGGGTTTAAAGTTTATCTTGCTTCCCTTAAAATAATCTTACTTACGATGTACTTTGTTCTTTTTTTCTCAACGGCTTACGATCTTATAATTGTTGACCAAATTGCTGTTTTAGCTATACCGATTTTGCGAATATTCAACAAAAAAATAGTGTTCTTTTGCCATTTCCCTGATCAGTTTTTAACAGACCGATCAACTCTCTTGAAAAAAATTTATCGTTATCCAATCGATTTTTTTGAGATTTATTGCACTTGTATTTTCTTTTGCTGAATTAGGCCTTGCAAACGTATTGATTGTGAATAGCAAATTTACTATGAAAGTTCTGCTTGACTCTTTCCCGAGAGTTAAGGAAATCTACCGAAAAAGTGAAGATTGGATTCATGTTCTCTACCCATGTGTTTCCACCAAGTTATTCGAATTTATACACTTAGACTATTAGAACTAGGTACGAAAAAGTCAAAATATCATTTTGAAAATTGTGAAAACTTGTTTGTTTCTATCAATCGCTTTGATCCGAAGAAACAAATCCAAAGGGCCATCGTGGGGATGGACATGCTGCGACTCCGTTTGAGCGCCGACACTTTTTCAAAGACACATTTGGTGATAATGGGCGGATGCGACCCCACATCAATCAGCGATGCAAAATACCTCGAACATTTGGTGTCACAGGCGATTGGCCACGGGTTGCTTAATGATAATGACGATGGTAATAACCGAATATCGTTCATCAGAAACCCAAGCGATGAGACAAAATTCAGAATTCTGCGTGAAGCAACTGCCTTAATATACACTCCAGATAACGAACATTTTGGAATCGTTCCCTTGGAGGCAATGATGGTAGGTGTGCCAGTACTTACTTCTGCTTCTGGCGGGCCACTCGAAACTGTATTTATTTCTATAAAATTGAGGTTATCGACGGTGTAACTGGGTTTCATTTGAACCATTTCCCGTCTGATTTAGTTAAAAAAATGCAGTTTCTTATTGAGAATAAAGATAAAAGAGATGAAATGGGAGAGGCCGCCAAGCTGCACTGCATTAACAATTTTTCTTCTTGTGTTTTTGATTCAAAACTGGAAGATATCATACAATCGATGTACAAATTAAAATAAGTTTCTAGAAAGAAAAAAATTTAATTTCACACTTTAAGAGTATTTTTCAGCAGTGATGAAATTTTGATTTTTCTACTTTGTAATACATTTACTTATTTTAAAAATGCTAGAGTAGCATTTTATAATATTTTTCAGTCAAAATAATACTCAAGTTCTTTTGTGATTTTAAGTTTTGCAAGTAACATAAACTGCTATCTTTTTATTATTTAAGTGTAAGAATTTTAGAGTTGGCATTGTTTATATACTCTAGTTAGTATCATAATTTTTCTCCAACCTAAGTGTGAAATAATTTAATTTGCCAAAAAGAATCGAATTTGTTGAAAACTTAAACTATTAAGTATTTGATATATATTCTTCAAACACTCATTGTTTTACTTTCTTTTGCCACAAATTCGTGTTGGTTTCTTGTTCTTTATCAGATGATTAAACTGGATTGAAACAAAAGTGTGGCACGTCCAATAATCAAAAAATAAGACCATAAAATATCAAATTGCTCAGTTTTCCTCACAAATCAAAAATTTTGCTGTAAAATTTTATCATTTGAAGTTTTTGATGCTAAATTCTTATTTTATAAATAACCGTACTATTTAACAATTTATATATCTCATAAATCATCATTTATCACCTAAAACATCAATTTGTTTCATCTTCCAAAAGTGTGGATTTGAAATAATAAGAAATTAACTTGGCTTATATCATAATTACCTTGAGTGTGTTATCTATTTTAATAAACGTCAATTCAATTTTTAAAATAAGTCTTCCAGAAAGATGACTGCGCAAGTGTTGAGTATACTTGCAATGTTTCACTGTCATGTTTTAAGAGGCATGCGGGTTTGTATTTTTTGAAATTTTTTTACCAATTAATTTTTACACATACTGTTATATTCAAAATATTCAAGTGTTATAAAGTTATTTAAACTCTCTATCTGCCTTGTAGTCCGTCATCGTGAGTAAATCCACCATAGTATAAAAATATAATTATTATCCTCGGTTTATTCTAATTTAAACACATTTAAAAAACTCTAATCTTAGTCATGCATTTAGCCTTAGAAAACATGATAAAGAAATTAGTGACTCAGTTTATAATTCAAAATATTATTCCCACAATGATGCTGAATGGGCTGAAAAATGTAGAATTTTCACCCAAATTTGACCTTGCATGTTAATTGATTCTATTTTGGTTTTTTATCACGTAAAATACAAATAATATTTTTATAAATTTTTTATTAATTTTCATTGACAAAAAGGACATTTTTGGTTGAGTATACTATATATTTAATACCTTTAAATCGATAACTCGTATTACACGCATGCGAGATCTATTATTTCAGCAGCACCTTATCATTAATTTAAGTCTTGTAAAATTCCCCTTTCAAGAATCTCTTGCAGCAAAAAGATGAGACTCAAATTATTTTTTTTCAATGAACTAAAAACGCCCAGGCTACAACATGCCTGGCCATTTCGAAAATAAAAATCAGTTGGTAAGTTGCTTTTATGAAGTAATTTTCTAAATTTGAAATTTAAGTAATAACTTAGTCTATCAAGCATCACAAAGATTTATGCCTAAGTTCTAATCTTAACCCCAAAATTGGTGTGACAAAATCAATTAACGATGGAACGTTATAAATTCTTAAAATCATTAAAAACTCAAAATAACGGTTGATATAAATACCAATGACCTTACAACTTTTTCGAAGAAAATAACAAGTATTGAATGAAATTAAAAATAATCTTGTAAATGTCGGCAGTAGTCGGCCAAGGAAGTATAATAACGTAAAATTACTCACTATCATTCTAAAATAGAAACTTGAGAAGGTTCAAAGCCTTGCATGAAGAGACCATGAAAGATAAACTTTAAAGAGTTTCGGATAAAAACTACTGAGAGAGTTAGAACATTAATAAACGTTATTCTATGACCCCACCCACGTTTTGTACTATATTTTAAAAGAATTAAATCCTTTTGTGTCGGCTAAATTCAACGCATGAGTAATTTCACAAAAGTTTTTTGTTTGAACTTACAAAACCCAGGTAACCATAAGATTGAACGAAAACAATTTTGCGAAAAAATTAACAACTGTTTGATGAACCTAGAGCTTTTGCACATGCTACACAAAAACCCAAAAAAATGAAAAAATTTCTAAAAATATACTCAAAAATAGTTCGAGTCTGTAAAAAACAAAATGTGAAATAATTAAGTGATAATATCAGTTTGGTTCAATTTTTATTACACAAAGAGCTGTACATTTCTATCGAATCAGACGAAGGCGTCTGACTTTCACTCCCCCTCTGAAAGGGATCAAAGTATTTTTGAGATATCGCACAAAAATTGTTTTTTTCGACAATCTTACGTAGGTTGTTCCTGATTTCGTCAGAGTTGGAATGTTGAGCTTCATGATAAAACAAAGTCAACATTGAAACTAACTTAGATGTTACCACTTGGTCTTGCAAGTTAAGGAGAGAGGAAAACAACCCAGAATTCGACCGAACAAAATCACTCAGGCACCCCGCGCATCCTCGGAGTGCAGCGGAAAATACGGCAGCTGATTTTTGTTGGCAATGAACCGAAAGGCTACATACTTCGATATTATTTATAATAAACTGTACAAAGTCCAGTCCTTTTATTTCAGAAAAATACGTCTGAACGGCCAGATTACTAGGATTAGAGAAAATGGTACTTCTGAAGTGCCGCAAACAAAAGGCGCGAAACTGGTAAACAAGAATCATTGAGTGTATCCGTTGTAAGCATGGCCAGAACTACCTCTAGACCTCCAAACTTGACGAAAAGTTTTGCATTGTCTACGCCATGCAGCAGAGCCTCTAGATCGTCCATTTGGCGAAGGCGGAATTCCAAGGGTGATCTAGGATCGCGAATAATATTGAGCATGCGTTCGACAAGCGTGCCTTCCGATTCATATTTGGCCTGAATAGCTTCAAAGTCAGCCTTTAATTCTTCAATGTTACGAGTTTTTTTCGATTCTAATTCTAAACTTTCGAATGTTTGTATTTCGTCAACAGCCTTAATTCCAATGTCGTGGGGACTCTCGTTGTCTGATAATATTTTTGCGTATCGCTTTCCGGTTTCTATGTTCATAACCACGTGAATTTCGCCAGCAGGAATCATCTCATTCACTCCAACTTCTTTCCATGTAAGAGTCGGTGTAAATATTTCTGCTAAAATAAAACTAAAAAACTAACCGCATATTTGTCTTACAAAGCACATCAGAAATATAGCTACAGCAACCCCTATAATTTGTAAATACAACCTCATTAGATTACCAATTAATATACGCACGCGCAATAATTTTTTCATCACCTTAACGACTGTAATCTCTTATTTAATAAGGATGAAATTGGAAAAGGAGCCCAGATTAATTAAGAATAGTATTTCTTAGTTACTCGATTATTTTTATTGAACTACATCTTGAGCTAAGATAAATTAATTTTTAATCTGTCACTGATGATTTTATCGTCTCTTGTGCCGGTTTAAATTTATCAAAAAAATTCTTCCAAGTTACAGATAACTACAGTGATTCCGTCATAATCTCTTCTAATAGATGGAAGAAAAAACAATAATTTCTATCCAGCGATCACATGATTATGAGTTAAGTGCGTGATAAAATGACGTAATGAGTTGTTCAGGTGTTAATTACAACGAGAGAAGCTTTTCTATGAAGAGGCGCGATTGGCCAAAATCCATGCGTACATATATAAAATTTTAACCTTTAGAATGTACAATGTATAGATATAAGAGTAGTTTTGAAGTTTTAATTTTAATACCAGAAAATTTTGATTTATTCTAAACTTTATTACAAACCTATACATATTTCCCACTACTTTTTACCCATTTCATAATTCGAAAAGTATATTTTAGTAAATTAAATATTGCCTTGTTTATTGACACCAATAAGAGACATGATTAAAATTTAATTTTTTAAAGACAGTTAAACCAATTGAGGAAAACATATTCTAATATTCTATCAGTAAGATCTTTTCTTCCATAAATTATCTTAATTTTTACAGACGTAATTCTGAGTGGGAATCAGCTGTGACATGATGAGATAAAATTAAATGGCAAAAATTTTAACTCTCTCGATTGTATAAATAAATTAGTTATTGTACTTGAAATTTTTTTTATTTTAAAAATAAAATTGTCCTACTTTTCATACATTGAGGAAAATCGTTCTGGTTTTAAATGTACGCGTTTCTCTATTGGTAAAAATAAGTGTTGATGAGCTATTGAGGTTAAAATATGTTACATTTAATTAATAATACGCAAAAGTCAAACGCTTGCGCAATGTATAGTTTTTGTCTAATCGACCAATTTCGATGAAATATCAAAAAATTAATGACTCAATGTTTTTAAATAAAGCTGGTATTTTCAAAAATTATACCAGGGAGCAGTTGAATTTAATTAACGTCTCATGTATCCACTGTTTTCTTAGGTTAGATTTTTAAGAATTTTGAGTATGAAAGTTAAACGATTAATTTAAGTCTGATTTTAGATAAATTACTTTTCCAGAGTTATTTGATAGAGTCGAAATTTATCATGGAATTTGCTTCTACCAATATTAAGCTTAACAAATTTCTCATGAAAAAGTTACCAAAATTTTTAGATTTTTTAATTGAGCGCAGATCTATGGATTTTAAGACTAATGGTGTCAAATTACTATGCAGGTGGAAATGCGTTGTATGTTTTAGATTAAATAACTAAAATTTCACGCTTTAGAAACTAAAAATTTTCAAATTGGTGAGCTGGTTAAACTTTTCCAGATCACGTTTTTATTTCATCACCATTCGTCAAGTATAAATCGCCTTATCAAAATCTGAAATATTTTGACATTTAAGCTTTGACACAATCCAATAAAATTATTGCGAATTTTACTTTTTCCATTGTTGAGTAAAATGAACTACAAGTCTAAAATCAAAATAAAATTGATTTAAATAACATAAAATTCACATATTTAACACAATATAATATAACAAGATTTCTTAACATTAAAAACGATAAAACGGTTGGACTCGTGACGCTTTTGAAACTTTTTAGCGAATTTTATGTGCTAATATCTTAAATTATGGGGAAAATATTACGGAAACGAACATTCACGATTATTTACGGTATTATCTCAGATATCCATTTAATTTTAGTAAGACTTTATATATGGTACACAATGAAAGTTTTTAAATTGTCAAACCTATCAAAAAAAACAAAAAGTGACATGAAAAATGGTATGTGCGAATAGTAACGAGCATAATCATGAAAATACCAAAAATTAGGGAACATTGTTTTAATTAAGCTGTTTTTAACAAAAAACTTCAATAACTGCTTGAGGTATCGTATTAATTGTAGTATAACACACAAAAGTTAAAGAATACTAGTCTTCGTATCTCGATAAATGTTTTACCTTATATCCACCAAAGATTTTCATTATAACATAAAATTTCATTTTTTGTTTTTTAGATCTCCGTTTCAGGCGAATATACAGATAAACACAAAATTCCTCCACATATTTTCACGCCGCAAAGCATTCTTTAGCTTGGTAGTTCAAGATTTAATATATAGATTAATAATTTTTAATTGGCCAATTATTATATATACTGATATAAACACGATCAATTTCACAATGAAAATTTTAAAAACTATAACATTTAGTACACCCTCAAAAATTTAAAATCGAAAGATCATTGTGAGGCACTGAACCGAAGTGGATTATACTTTTCCATACCTTGACACAATAAACTTTTACAAGTGGCTTCATTAGCAAATTTAATTGTTGATTAATAATGGACTTTGTGTTTAGCATAAACTAAAAACTTTCAAATTGGCAGAATAAAACCTATAAAGGGAAATTTTTTAGTGAATCGACATGCTCAACTTGGTGAATCTTGGTTTAGATATATTTTGAAGTTAAAGATTCTTTGAATTTTTTTGTTGAAAAATATAATAATTTAAGATGCGATATTTTATTTTTATCAACAGAAGCCTAGCCTTGGAATCCATTAACATTTAATTATAAGAGCACGCGCACACCCGGAGTAATTTTTCTTGCAATTTGATAAGTTTGTACGCAGCTTTTCTAAAATTATTTAGACTATTTTAATTAATATGTGAGATCTGACACTTAAAATTAACATTCAAGCTATCAGTTTTTCACATATTGTCTTAGTTGTATAAACTGATGGTCTAAAATTTTTATTTTATTCCAAAATCTTAAATAATCTTATGAATTCATAGACTTATTTTAGTTATTTAGCACTCACGCTGGTCTGCAGAATTAGGTGAGTTTTTTTGATGATATTGCCATTAAGTTATTATCTAAAGTATTGTTAGAGGGTCATTTACTTTTAACAGAATATTAATGAAGAAACTTGTTTTACACTACGAAAACAGAAGTAATTATGGTATTCGATAAGTAATCAACAAGAAGCACAACCATGTTGTGTTATATTTATTTTAACACTTCCTCAAATTTTGAATGGCGACTAAAACCGACCACCATGATTCTATCTACGAAAACGGCGATACCCGTCAGAGATCAAACTCCTTTTCAAAATATATTTTTGATTGAAACAATAGTATTTAAAAAATTTTAATTTTCCATAAAAACTCTTATTCATAAGAGAAAAGATTTTATTACTGACCAAGTTTATTTCAGAAATTTTGTTGTTTGACATCTCATCCAGCCTTATATCTATTTTTCCCAATGGTTTTACAAGCTAGAATATATACTTTGTACAGATCTTATAGAGAAATACACGTGTAAGTACACATGCGTGTTTCATAGTTAATAATAAATCCAAAATTTTAACATGAAAAAATTAAAAATGGCAAATTTTTGATGGAAAATGGCTGAATTCGAACGAGTAAAGCTTACCAAAATTAAAAACACTTGTTTATTGTCAATTTAGAACAAATATTTCAGAAACAATGGCTATTTTAGATTGGTTTTTAAGATCATTGTTTGTTTTATAAGTCGAAGAAATTGCATTTTGCATCGAGTTGTAGTGTGAAAACCTCGGGCAGTGTTCGAAATGGCCAAACGCGTATTCAATGATGATGATTATTCTTCATGTTTAAATAAAAGTTAATTTTTATTTCTTCACTCCGGTTCAATTAATAATTTTTTAACATTACAAATTTTAAAAGATCCAATGTGGTAGTTAGTATGATATTTAGAGTTGATATAAATAGTCTTCTTCTGAATAAGTTCCAAGCCGAAACAGCAAATTAAAAAAAGTTGCAAAAAATTCGTTAAGATTTTCATTAATTTGAGACTCGAAATAATTTAAAAATTGTAGTAAAGGGGAAATAAAACCGTTTTTGTCATATGAAAAAAGGTATAAAATTTTTTTGAAAATTGTCCCTCTCCCACCAGATTCCAAAATAAGGGTATGTTCATTTAAAATGTCCTATCGTCTAAATTTTTCTAATAGCAGGACCAAAACTAAAATGGATGTAATTCCTTGAAGTTTATTTCTTTTTTTTCAAAACTGATAACTGATTTCATATCGAATTGTAATTTTAAGATTTCCCGATACTTTTTGAATTATCCTCCTCAAATTCATTAAATAAAGTATGAGTACGTTTTTCGGTGATCTTGATGAGTAAAACCAGCACAGACATTTTTCAAAGGGAGATACACCTATAAACGTCATCAAGTAAAACTCTGTCCGATTAACCATGCTTCCCCTGGGCGCCCTCATTCAGCTTTCTCATGTGAAGGGTAGTGTGAGGTTTCCATTCACTAAAACTGTCAAAGTCTCTTGGGAAGAGATCAAAATCGGCATTTTTTCAAAATTAAGAAAGGTGAGCGGCGAAAAAAATCAATTCATAAAATTTCTTACCTTAAATGATAGACTAGTTTTAAAATATTTCAGAGTTGTTGGTACTTGACATTCATGGATCGAACAACTACGGTTTAGTTAATGAGCGATAAGCCATTGAATATAGATTTTTCCGAAAATTGTCGACTCAAAAAAACCGCTACGTGTGATGAGTTTTTACGAACAACAGTAAATTGAGTTGTCTACAAATTAGGCCTTCTCGCAAAAAATAATCTTCCGTTTTTGATCTTTTTTGTGAAATAACTTTTAAAATTTTAGCTCTTTAAAAAATATACCAATAGGTGAAGGTAAAACTTAAAGGATCCAAAGACCACTATATTCTCAAAGCAAACGAACTCTCTGTAAATTTATAATAAATTAAAATTTAATAAAAATGATTATAAAAATCTGATGAAACCCAAAAACTATTAAATTATAAATAGTAACGATGCAGGTATATTCTGTTAAAAACTTAGCTCATGATGGATACCTGAAATTTATTCTTAATTAAATTTAGTCACTGAGTGAAGGCAAGCTTTATTTAAATGTATTTCGTTCATTCATTGAAAAAAAATTTATCATAATTTTTCAGATGAACGTACTTTATTTTCTTTTGACGTCAAAAGTGTAATCCTGGTGACATCATGGGGATAGGTTTTCAACACACAACCATTGACAACAACTCCTTCAATAATTTTTTCAAATTTATCCTTATCTATTAAAATAATTCAATCTCCAATGCCTGCTTCACAATCACAACCAATAGGACGATTTGTTAAAGTTCGATCTTGAGTCAATCCTTCACTCATTATACGCCATGGCGTTAATGTAGATAAAAGTTAATAAATATAGTAGCCTTTCTTCCATTTTAGTTCTACGATAAAATCACAAAACAGATTCATGCGCACTACTCAAGAAATCTATAAATTATAAAATGAGACTAAATATGGTAAATTAAATGCAGAGACCGATAACTTTTAATCATCCTTAAACACAAAAATAGGGCTATCTTTGTGTATTTATAACAAAAAGCTATGCAGTAAGCCTACTTATTTTTATGCTTAGATACAATAAATAATCAAAATGGTACTAAACTTACGAATACCTCACAAAAATTATGCTTGTGTCCGAAGAAAGCTCTTGTTATTTGGAAATAAGCTTATGTTAAAATTAACAGTTCTGTGAAGAAAATTGGCTACAAAAATCTGCTTTCCAGCATATTTAGTATTTTCAAATCAACTGGTTCCTTGTCCGGCTCTGGTGGTTCTGTCTTGGAAAGGCGACACACTGACACATATTCATCGTCCAAGTCAACAACAAGACGTTGGTTTGTTTTAAAGTTCTTAAAAATTTGTTCAAAATTCTGGTTTATTTTTATAAAAATACGATGTTTTTGAATATATGACGCGGCCTCGACTCTCCTGCAGTGTGGGATCCTGGGCGAGGGTCCTCACGCTGATTTTAGATTTTGATGAACCTTTCTAACTTTAGGTATTTCCCAAGGAAGTGTCAAATACGGGTTAAAGCCATCACGTTCGCAACTAGGATCTAACGAGGATGCAGAGTTATCAATCTGGGCGGGACCCATAACCGTTATGTTACATGTTTGTTATACTTGATAAATTAAATTGTACAATTTGAAAATATACGGAAAATCGTTACTCTACTATTTTTCGACACATTTACCATTGGTTTAAAATGAGAACAGCTGAAAACGACATTGAAATCTCCATACATTATCTCGTTTAGATTTTGCGCCTCTTCACATATTTGTGAATCGTTTTCATTTTTACGAAATATATCTTAGATTGTTAGCAGTTAACATAATGAGAGTAAATATTTAAAATATGATATCAACAAATTTTGTGAAAATGCATTATTTTGGCAGTTATTTTATCGTGCTAAAAGTAAAATATATTGAACTTTAAGTAACGTTAAAAACTCAACATTTTTATGCATCAAAAAAGTTCTGATTATTCCATGATATCTGCCGCCTAAAATTGAAAAAGATGGCAAAGGGTGTTAAATACGAAATTATTTGTCCCAACTTAAGAATAATAATATAGTAGTCAGTTAAAACCTAAAGAGTACAATTTGTAAATAAAATAAACAGGTTCTTCACGTTTACCTATGATCAAACAATAATAAAAAGGAGACTCTTCAAATAATAATTGAGCCTCTGTTGCAACCTTGCATTTCAACGATTTTGCGGGTTTACAATTTAAGAGATCAGTAAGCCTGAGTAAAAAACTTAAAATTTTGATCGTCTGATGGATTACCGAAATATAACGAAATATTTTGGGAAATTTAATATAAATGACACGTGAAATCATACAAAAATTTTCAAAACGTTAAAATAAGAAAGTATAAAAAGATGTTGTCTTGAACGAGAGGTATAAATTGAATTTTCAAAAAATTGTTTTTTCAATTTTATGTTAAAATAAGAAGATACAGCAGTTTTTGTAAAATCAGAGTGAATATATGTGCTTAATTATGAACCTTACAGTTTTAAATTTTCATTAGACTCAGGTTATATTTTACATGAATGATTTCACATTTTAATAAAACGTTGTTTTTACTGTTTAGTCAACTCAGACAGCATATGGTCAGAGGATAGTTTGAAAACATAATCACAAGATGTTTTTGTATTAATTGAGAAAACATTCGAATAAAATTGGCTCAATAGTTAAAAGTATACATGCTCTGATAATTACTTATCTGAGGACAAAAATGATAAATTTTCATTCTTGAGTTTTAAATCAAGTAAATGCGCTGTATAAACTCAGATTTTAATTGATAATATTATAATAAACTATTTTTGATATATTAGGTGGAACTAGAGTGAAAATTACAGCTTTGAGCCATTATTAAATTCCGTAAAATAATAAAAATCGATGAATGCATCACAACTGATCAGTTTTAAAATTCATCAAATAAGAAAAATACATTTTCAAAGAAAGTAAAGTGCATTAAAAGATAAAAATCGAGTTAAAATAATCTACTTTGGTTTAAAAGTCAAATTTTATCAAATATTTGGCTAAAATAAAAATATTCATAAGGCGTAACCAGAAAATTCATATCCAATAGCACAACTTAAGATAACATTCTTACATTGTTTGAATACTGAGCATTTAAGTTCACTTAGTCCTCCAAAATAAAATTAAATTTCAACGTGATACATTCAGAATAAATGAATAATTGGAGAGTTAGGCAGGGTGGCGAACAAAAATATCGCTCTTTCTCTTCATAGATCATGGCTTTACTTTATGATAGAAAACATGAGAAATTACGATATTTTTGTTTGAATCTGACAGATAAGTTGAGAATTTTAAACGACAATTACAGCGTGATTTTAAATCACAATAAAAAATTATATCTGAGTTACATATTAGTTAAATTATAAACGTGCGCAGTCGTGAATTGTAAATTAATGCCGAAACACAAATGGGTATTTTAACAAGCTTTGATTTTTACATATTAAAAAACCTTGATTGGTTTCATGAAATATGTGAACAAATTTTTAGTTTTATCAAGATATCGTTGATTATTTAGAGAATAAGTAATATTAACAAAATTTCGTACTTTTTCCATTAACTACTCTGAAATAAACCAAAATAAGTTGAATTCCTACTCTGAATATGACTAAGTATAAGCAAATAATAACCGAGAGATATAATAGTAAAGTAATATATTTTATTTTGATTCTGAAATTGATCTTTTTCGTATTTCTAACCTAATGTTAAAAAGTGACTTTTAAAATGTAATGGAATTGAAATGCGAAAGTGGTAACACCCAAAGTAATTGTGCTCAATCCGTGGAAGAGTAAAAATCTGTTTTCGATATAAAACTCGTTAAAGATCTTCTTACTGAAGCGAGGTAATATCTATAAATAGATAAATTTATTGTTCCGATCAAGATCCAAAGAAGAAAGGCTTCACAGGCTGCAAATAGGCTGCTCTTTTGATAAATAAGGAGGCTTAAAATCAAAACAAAGAACTGATTATATCTTGTACACACCTGAATTTCTATATCGATTAAGACAAATATCAAACGACACAAATACTCTCATTTTAAAATCTTTCTTTACTATTGATAAATTCAATAAGGAACCAAATGTGTTTATTTTTGTGATGGTACGCCAAGTTCTTAATATCCAAAATGTCTCGAGGAATTAATACAACTAAAATCCCATTCACAACTGGTACTCCACACGCAAAAAGCTATCATAGTCGTTAAAATTTAAACTGAAATTTTGATTTCAAAAATTTTAACATTAATGCATAAATTCGAGAACGGTGTAAAATCACTGCAGCTTTTGTTGTAATGGCTACCATTTTAAGTTAAAAAATAATATTGGTGCTTTTTTGATAAAAGTAACCTTGTTCCAAAAAATTTAAGTTCTAAAATGAAAAAAATGCTCGAGTAAATAAAAAGCATGAACACGTGTGTAAACGTTTTAGTGCGTCTAAAATTTCTTTTGTCAAATAACTTGGGAATTTAACAAGTGATCTTCCTTCTTCAAGACATGAAAAAAGTAAAAATATTAAAATTAAAAATTAAACAATCAAAATTATTTTTTTAATTAAAATCACCATGCTTAAAAGCTCAATTTGATTCATCTTTAGAAAAAACTTGATCGAAACTCAAATACATTTGTCAATATTGGCTTATTCGTGTAATTTGTAAAAATTGGAAAACAACGCCTGTCGACGAATAAAATGCAAACGATAAATATATTCTTCTCTCTTAACTAGCGATTTCAATGATTCAAATGGTATTAAGACGGGAGTTTTAGCCTGAGATGTGTCTATTCAAAAATATTATTTTTATTTTTCTTCTCAACGACCTTCGATGTGTTTTAACAACTGAATCTAAAGTTTAATTTAAATATGAACGACAGAAAATTTATAGAGCTGATCCACTCAAAGTGAAGGTCGATAATAGAAGCTCCCATTAATTTAACTACTCAATCAAAATCTGCTCGTTCCGTTGTCTAGGTTCAATAAATCTATTCGAATTTACAAAGTATTAAGGATCTAAAAATCGGTATTTTAACTTCGAAATCCTCTGCACGGGTTTGAGAAGTTATTAAATCTTTTACGTATCAATGCAAATACACATAAAAACTGTTTGGCGCAGTAGGAAAATAAGAGAAAGTATAAAATTAAAATGTCGTAAACGATTAATTTTTAATTAAGCTTAGAATAGAGTTGAGTTTCTGTCAACCAGAATTAACTCCCTTATTATTGCAAAAATCATCCAAATTTTAGAAATAGTTTTTAAAGTTACATGAATTTTTAAAATTACTGACTTATTTGAACAATCTCACTTAGTTTTGGAGATATTTAATTTACTTTTATTGATACTTTTTTAAGTTAAAATTCCAAAAGAAAATTGATTTCAGTTTAAAGATGCTTCCCTTATACTTACTGAAGTATTGAATCTACGAATCTCCAAGAGTATATTTAACGACGTTATAACAATCAAATAAATAAAGTGAATAATGGCTGCGTATAGGAAAGAAGGCATGTATGTGATATATCCGACACAGTTATAAAAACGTGCCCATACTGAATTCACAATTTTAAATACTTGATAATAGGACTGAAATATAAATTATTTGGTTGCTCTTCTTGAATGAAAACCCATTCCCGCAAATAGACCAAAAATCATAAATAATACAATAGAACGACAACAGTACCATGAAATATCTATGTATTTTGGCGCAAAACCCAGTTTTACGAGTTTCATAAACATCACCCATCAACTCCCAATTTTTAAGACTCAGCAAAGTTAAAATTTGTAATCGTTGTGTAAATATTAATGAATTTGCTAAAAACACGCTAAATAATATAAAATTACATTTAAATGGAAGGTTTAAGATAAATCAGAACTTTGCGGAGCTCACAAGAAGTGCTCAAGTTCACGAATTTTAAAAGATTGAATATTCCGTCTCCACGTTTCATGCTGGAGATTAAGAATCTCCTTAAAATTAAAAAAAACCAAACAGAAAGATACATGTGAATGAAGCCTATTCTCAGCAAAATCTTTCATCATACTATTACGTAGAATTAATTCAACACGAAATACTCAACGTAAATCAATCTTAGCGAAGAAATAATTTAAATAATTTTGATTTCTTACCCAGAATTATCTAGGAAAACCATAGTAAATATTTTTATCAAATAAATTCGGATGAGTTCTGTAAAGGAACAAATGCAACCAGAATAATTAGGTGAACTTGAAACGTAAAATTGTCTTTGCAATCTAAGAGCACGAATGAGATTAGTATGTTAAGTTCAAAAGATTTAAGAAAATAAATATAAAATATGATTAAGATATTGTAACGTTGATTTTTAAAGTTAAACATAAAAATACCAAACTTAAAATTAATCAAAATATTTTAGTCATCGACGAGGATCCCGCCTAGAATCGAAACGAGGTGGCCGATTATGAGGATAGTGGTGATTTTGGTTAAAGTTGCGAGGCCGAGAATAACCAGAATACCGAGGACGCGGCTCCTCTGTATAGGTGTCTCGATTAAATTGGCTCTGATCTCCATATGGACCATCACAAAATCTCGGATTAAATCCATAAGAGCGGTTTTCAGCGTGGCGATAGAACCGCCTTATTGGATAGGTAGAAGTAGGGGGTCTCACAATGTGTTGGTTGTGGATGGAACGTCTGTTATAACAAAATAAAAACTCGATATAACGCCTGGCAGGTAACGCGAGACGAAGAGATGGTTTTTCTGTTTCATGAAAGTTTAAAATTGGACTGTAGTGCTGATGAACTGGATAATTTGATGGCTTTAGCATATTTCTAGGAGTACTATATTAACTTAAAGTTTAAAACCTCGCAAGTGGGAGAAGTGAAGATTCAAAAACATATTCCAGAGGGTATTCAGGATCATGAAAGTACAAACAAAAAACATGATTTATATCTGCTACGTAATCATAGTTTTGAATGAGTCTAGGTTCTGGTTTTGACTTTTCAAGTGATCCAATCACCCTAATTTGGCCAAAAAGTCCATTAAATTTTACTTCACTCAAATCTGTAAACTGGCATTAAGGTAAAGTCAAACCTTTCCAATGTCGAGCAAGGAAGCGTTCTTGATAAGTTCCTCACCCAACACGTGGGATTCACGTAAAAATATAAGAGACTCTCCAAATTCGTTTAACTTTTCTAGGTATTTATTTGAAGGAATACCTTCTTCGATGGATAACTTTGCAAACTCTCTCATTGAATTCTTCAGACGATCTTCATCAATCAAAGGGAGCAATGAAACACCCTGCCATTCGTACATTTTCCCATTCAAATCAATCTGAAAATCTATAGGATAAAAATCGACAATAGGCGAATCCTGTAAATGTAAGAATGTTACAGAATCAAGCATAAGCGGGTGATAACAGGTGGGAAGTAGTTGTTTGCTCGATTCTGGCAGAACGGCCATCAATTGCTCATATGGATGAAACTATAGTTAGCGAAATATGAAACAGGAGTGGGGTCTTTTGACCATTTGTCGTCTAAAGTGTCGACGAGAAGAAAATCACTGGCAAACGGACTGTAATTAAAAGGATAACTCCATTTCCAAGATGGGCATCCCTAAAGTTTAGTCAGTTATAATACTTGATAATAATACTGCAGGACCCAGCTAACACCTAAAAGATACTCCTTAGCCTTAAAAATAGATAATTTATGTTACCAATTGGAATCTATATTTATCGACTTCATTTTCTTCAACCTTAAATTTGCTCTTATAGTAGCGAGCCTTCCACCCCTCTTCTCCAAGCCTAAATTATAATTGGTGTAAAACCTAATTTGATCGACTGGAATTGGATCGGCCTCGTCTTCGGTAATGCTAAGAGAGGATGAAGTTCTCTTTCGTGGTTGAAGTTTTGTGAAATCGACAATTTGTTGCGATTCATCGGCGGATAAACATTTATCTCGCTTCCACTTGTCGACAGATTCAGAAGATTGACCGCTTCTCTCGCGAAAAGCGGTCAATCTTCTAGTTCTGTTCTGAAATATGTGGTCTTCAACCAATCCAAGATCGAACAAGATTATTTTAAAGTTTTTAAGGTTTAACTTGCCATTTTCGCATAAATAACCCTTTTCTATTTGATAAAATACCTCAAAATGAAGAATTCTGTTTTGGTATAGATTCCAAATTCGATCTATGGCACCTTCTCTAAGTAACTTACAAATTTAAAACTACCTGATTTCCAAAGATGGTAGATGAGGCAAAAATCATTTCCAACCAAGAAACAGATTAATATCCAATCATCGATCATTCTCTAATATTAGTATGTTAAATGATCAATCATAAAAACAGAGGAAGACTTTGAAAGAGAGAAAATTATAATTCATGTTTTATATACAATTAATATTAAGAATATATTTTAAAGTTTCAAGTAACATCAGTCGAATACATAGAAATACGAAGCTGCATGTTTAATTTTTAAAATTTTGAAAGGATTTTAGCAATTACCGAAAACCGAGGAAATAAAAGAATTTACGTTGAGGAAATATACACAACAATTAAATTATATCAATTATATGTCAAATTAAGAACTATTTCAACAATAATTTTTGAAAATATCCATATCTTTATTTTGTAAAAAGATCAAAAAGTAGGAAAGAGATAAAGCATTAAAAAATGTATTTTCATTTAATTTAGCTTTCGGCAACTTTTAAATAATGGACTGAAGAGAATGAATAAGATGTTTTTATGAAGCTTAAGCATTCTACAAATTATATTTATCAAAAAATATTAAAGAATATTAACTGATAATTATAAACATATTTTGTATCTACCTCGAAATTTAATTGACGAGATTGTTCTGAGAAGAAAAAATCACGAGATAAATACTAAATAAAACAAAAATAAAATACCTCACGCAGAACACTCAAACGTATAAAAATGAATTCCTCTTCAAGGCCAATAAAATCTGTCGGAGGAGGCTCCTAAACATTTAAAGATCATACTGTTTTGACAACCTCATCCAGACCTTTACACTCGGAAGATGTATGCCCTAAGATCTTTAACAATCAATACCAAATTTATAACAAACAGGACATGGTTTATCGTTCTTCACGAATGGTCGAATACTTTCGCGAATGATTAAAAAATTTGGCTCGTGAGTGGCCAGACCTACGTAACATAAAAAACTCAACCAAGCATGATTAAATCCGCTGAGTGTAATAAATCTATTACCATCAGCTCCGTACATACAATGAACCATATTTGGATTATAGCTCTGTTTAGCTTAAATCGGTTATATTTCAAACCTCGTTGTTTCCGAACGAACTCCATTATCTTATGTTCCCCCTCCCGGGAACGGAAGCATCGGAGAAGATGACTATAAGGTCCTGCCAGCCAGACATGCTTGAAAGTCGGGTCGCTACATAGCCTTTCAGGTACTCGCTGAGATTTTGCATGAATAAAGTTCCCGGAGTTATGCAATTACTATCGAACGTCGACGATTTTTTATTTTCTGGAACCAAAAAACCTTATTTCAGCAAAATTTCCCACCTTTCTTTCTCACGATATCCCTCATAGTCTCGACAGCTTGATCGTGAATTCTGTATAAGTTTAATGTTTACCTTTGGTCGCGAGAGGCGCGAAATCGTCTGGAGCGCTGCTGGTTCATTTTGGCTCTCGGTGCCTGTGTAATTGAGTGAAGCATACCACCCCGTCAATGGCAAAATATATGAGTTTCCGGGGTCGAGTAATGTTGATTATTCTAGAGTTAGTGAGGAACAAACCGGTCTATGTAGTTGGTGATTTCGTTGAACATTTCAAGCTCTGTAGTTGGCGCAGGTCTGGGTTATAAAAGACAAACTTGTTCTCTGGGTGGGTGCATGGATGAATAATTCCATTCATGTCGAAGTAAAGGTTGTCTATCTCTATTCCGTTTGGGTTTGGAAGATTTAAATCTAGTTGACCCTCTGTTTCAAGATTGCTTAACTGAAACATATTTGAATGAAAACCTTTGTTTCAACACAATGAGAAATTATCGAAGGGTATTTGTTCGAAATCCATCTGAAAAAAGCAGGTACTCCCATTTTGGTTGAAATGCGATAAACTGCGCCCCTCCCCGAACACTTATGAACCATGGGAGTATTTATCCCTTATAACGATTTACTTTTTGAACTATAGGATTTAAAACGACTGTGTTATTAAGATAAGGCTATTTTTAAAAGTTTCACATTATGAGTTTAATGCACGCGCAGGCGCCTCACAATAAAAGTTTTTTGTATGCAAGCAAGTTGATCATATTACGTAACCCATGCTATTTTTGAATGGAAAATCTTCACAACTCTCTTAATTAATGATGGATACTACTTTCTCAGATTCTTAAACTAAAATTAAGTATTTTTTGTAAATTATTCGTGCTTTTAACAAAATTCGAATCGTTGATTAATTTAAAATTATGTTTCTTTGTTTTAATCATTTATTTTTAAGACCGAAAAAGTGATATATGTATGCTGTAAGGCTTCATCACCTTTTTGAGAATGAATTTTAAAATGTAAACGACATTAATAACTTAGCTGTTTAATGCTATTGAGTGATAATTAAAATTTATGATTTCAGGAGATTTCGAACATATTTAAAGTATTAGTCACAAAATTATAATGGCAATACTAATCTAGCCAACCCCGCAATTTTACATGAACATAAATATATATTACAATATTATTTGCTACGAATGAAGTTAAATGCTTTCATGAAAAATTTTCAGAAATATCAATGCATACTTATAGCTCAACATAAAGCTTTTAATTTTATTGTAATTTGAATTTTATGCAACCTGAGTAATATCGAGTAAAATGAATTTGAATCGAAAACAAATGTTTTCATTCATTTGTCTGATTATAAGATACTGATTATTTAATTTTCACACCTGAAAGCTTTAACATCAAATTATTGTATTTTTTGAATCATTTACATCAAGTTTTTTTAATTTTATTGAAAAGCATAAAATTATAAGTATCTTGATAATTTTATGTGGAATCGTAACGCGACAATAATTTCAATTATCAGTAGCTTAATTAAGTTGAGCACGAAAAGGATGCAAGAGAATAAAAATATCTGGACTCGTAAGCATACTAAAATTATGAATAAATTTAATATATAGTCTAATGTCTCAATATACACAATTTTGCGCATACTCAAAATAGACACGTTCTTTTGAATTAAGCGATTTCACGCGGCATTTTTGTTTTTATATTTTAGATTTTGGAAAAAAATCAAGATTGACCCGCCCAAAATAAATTTTTTTAGTGCAGCGTTAATCATAAAGAAGAATAAATGTTTGTAAAAAAACTATTTAAAATCAGATGTGAGATTACAGAAAGCATCTATATTATGAAATAAGTAATATTGCAACCACTTTGAGTTGAATCAAAAAGTTCACGCACTCAGAATTATTTTAAATGATGTTTTCGTTTTTGTTACAAGTCAAGATATCTTAAGGCTAAACACGTTTTATATGCAATTAGCATTGACAAAAAATGCCTAAAATCAAAAACCAGTTGATATCATCAAGTAGCCTTTTCTTGTTGAATCCTAAGTATATCGATTTTATTACTTTAGATTATCTTAGAAGGTTTCTCGTCAAAATAAAACCTTTCATGATTTCAAAAGTCCAGTAAGTGTGTACATATAATAAAACTCAATAAATAACAAGGAAATCATTTCTATCGTACAATCCGCTTATTGATAATTTAAACGTTGTGTTGTAATGAACATTAAAAAATAGTTAATCGTGTTAAATCGTATTTTAGATGATCTGAAATGGAACCTCGAAACAAAGAATGGGCCCTTCGACCGAGTTAAACTCAACACGAACCATAAAAAAACCCTGGATTTGTCTGTAAGTATTACTTTCGGAGTGCTAGCTGGAATTTTCATATTAATGTCCATCATAGTCATATTGTAAGCTCGCAATGGGCAAAGCTTTGTTCCATAATTACATCCGTTTCTGTCAAGTCCTGGTAGTGTGAAGCGCAAGTAGTAGACGGCAGATATTCGAACGTTGAATTTATCAAAGTCCCTAGTTGGCCGAAATGCAATTTTCGCTTCAACAGCGTCTCCTCTCTTATACATACACGGCAAATATTCACAATTATTCACTTCATAAGCCACTTCTTTCGTCATATATTCTATGTTATTTGTTTAAATTACTCTGTGCAATGCATTGGTTAAACACGAACATGTAAAACTTGCAGCTTGTTCCGACTAAGCACAAGAGAAGCAAAATACAAAAAATCTTCATAGTTTAATGAGTCTGATAATGTTTACTTTGTGCAATGCACGTGGCTTCATACCTTTAAACTGCATCCAATCATATATCCCATTTTAACGAAAGAATCCTAAATGTATTACAGGACGCCTCCCAACTGCATGTCAAAGCGGGCCAACGAACAAGAAAAATTGACAAAATGCCACTTTCTAACGAACGTCTTTGTGTGTAATCAGTACAACCAAGAAATAAATAAAAATTAAATTTGAGAGCGTGCGGGATAATCTGTTAATTGAAGGAAAATATTCAACACGTGAAGATATTTCGAAACTCAGAGAAATAATTTTCAATAAGAAAAAAGGCAATGGCAGATTTTTTGCTGATCTGTCGAATAACATGTCGCGAAATTAAAATTTGAATTTATAACAATGAAATTTATAGCTATATTTAAATGGAGACAAAAAACAAACAAGATTATGATTTGACATTTTGTTCATTGTATTATTTGTTCCTAACATCCCCATATAAACAATGAAAACATCCCAATTTTTCAAACCCGTGGGGAAAATTTAGATCGTATCTGGAATCAAAATTCAATTAATATATAATATAACCGTCGAATCTGATTACCTAGATTAAAAATAATCCTTACCATGATAATTTTTATGCTCACCGTAAATACACATTGTGCGGTTTAAAGATTTCGTCAAAAATAACAATGAAATTGCTTTCTCACAAAGAACAAAAAAACGTTAAGGATGTTAACCGAATTAGTTTGCACGCTTGATCATTCATGTCTACCGTTAAAAAACTTAATATTTTTAACGAATGGTTTTTAATTAAATTCAAAAAGAATTTGTATACTGTCAGTTGAGCGAAAATCCTTTCATTAAATTATGACTAACGCGCAGAACGCGTTTAATTTACTGATTTTTTCCTATTTGCGTGCCTAATTTTTGAATGCAAAATAAACTTGTAAACTTAAATATTTTTTTATTGTTGAGAATTCTCGTTCTAAATGTCAAAAATGTCTATTTAGTTTTTATAAAAATTTTCTTGAATGCCAAATTCGTTCAAATTTCTATCATGAAAATTGTGATAAATTTTCACAAAAAATTTTGCCCACTGTTCAAACAATACATAATATAGGAGAGCTGGGAGGCTCGCTTGCAAAATTTAAGCCGAGAAGTATGTATTCTGGCGAATTTCAGCATTTTTATATCTATTAAAAACTCCTTTTCGAATATTTACTTCAGCTAATACCGCGGCTCGAAAATCAAATAAATTCATTCAACATTTTTTCATAAATGTGTGTTGAACGTACACTATCTGAGAGCGCATATAATTCGCAAATTCATATTTCTGGGACAATAGTTATAAAAATCTAACCTTGGTAGCTTGGTTCATAAACTAATCATTTACATGTATGTATACTTTATCGCGTTGATATTTTATTATCAGATATGCTTAAATTAGCGTTTTCTTTGAACTTTTTATTGCTATTACTCACTACCTAAAGACCATTATTTATGGATTAAACCATTAACCCGTGGTTAAAATTTATAAGAATTTCCGCATAATTCATTGTAAAAGATGTAAATTTTTATTTCATTATGTCATCATTTTATGAAATTAAAGTCTATTCTTCAGTCAGGGGTTGATATTGGTCGATCCACTTATTATAATATGGTTTGACCGAAATAATCTTGCCTAGTTTTGGAATTATTCATTGGACCATCACGCCTGTCTTAAAATTTAAAAGAATTTTAAATTAATTCATTTTAACTATTATTTCGAATTATATATTTAAATTAAAGTGAGTTAAGCTCGCCGGCGGCAGTTTAAATCTATGTCGCGCATAGACGTGATTTCAGTTTCCCCACTTTCCCATTTTTGTCAAATTCAAACGTAAATTATTTATGGTATCATTCATATGGAGCATGAAATTAAATTCTTGTCACATACATTTGAAATAGGCTTATGAAGACTATATATAATGATCAGTAATTCAGATTGATTGTTACAAATTTCCTTCATTTTTATATGTACCAAAACAAGTTACTTTCATTCGTTATGAATAGTAGTTACTTCAACTCTTAATTTAAATAGATATCTTAGAAGTTACTCTGATTCCAATCGCCAAAGTGTGTCACAATCCACATATTTTTGATTTTCTTCGGACTAATTTTTATTTGAATAAATGAATAGCTTTTTAGGGTTTTTTCAACACTTTTATTATTTTAAAAATCTATGGCGTTTTCGCATGTTTTCGGGAACAGATTAAATTTTGCTTTGTTAAACTAAACAGTAGAGTTGACCCCAAAGATACTTCTTTTTCATAAAGCATCACGAACCAAACATTAATAGCTTGCAGTTTTAACTCTCTTAAAAATCTGACAAAAATCATAATCTATATAATCAAGATTATGATATCCCATTTTATTCACAATTTATTATGTTTGAGAAAATTTGACTTTTTACAAACCTCCGTGTCGTACTTACTCGTTTTTATGAATTCGTCTCAAAATCTTTTTATCTGTATGCACAACAGAATCGTCCCAAAATTAAATTTCAATTCAAAAAATCTTTTCAAAGATAGATGGCAATATTTCTCAACACTTTAAACTACGAATACAAAATTTAAAAATATGTTAAAAATTTCAATAGTGAAGCCATAAACAAGCACACATTAACTTGACTTTATGAATAGTTTTTGAAGCAGTCCTTGAAAGTGATGCGCTCCTGGCAATTATAATCTTGTAAAGTTAATTCATGAAATCATTAAGATTTAAAAAAAATAATTAAAATTTGTTTAAAAATTAACTCTTATGACTTGAAATTATTTAATATGCAATTTCGTAAAAGATAATCGATAAGTGTTTGCTCAGTTTACCACATTTATTTTAAATCTCGGCATTATTTTTAAGAATCATAAATTCAGGCGTTCAAAATAAACAATTTCGATGATAAAAATTTTAAAATAAACCAGAATGGACACTCGGGTATGACTGTTCGTAATGCCGTCAAAATATGAATGAAACTATGAAAAATAATTTACACGATATTAAGTTCATAGCTTTAACTCCCAGAAATTTGAAGAAGAACATGCGCAATATATTGATCTATTTCGGTCAAGGATAAAAAGGAATAAAAACAGAATATCTTGATCGTTATTCAAAGAAGTGTAAAATTAAATTCTATATTTTTTTGATAAAACTTCAAAAACATAGAAGTGATCACAGGAAAGATTTATAGAGCAAAGTTCAATTTAAATTTAACATTCGATAACCGAGTTGATAAAACTGTACAAATAAATATATTTTGATTTTTACCAAAAAACTCCTGTGACTAAATAATGGTTTTCTATATTTGATGTACTTCACATATATATGCAAATGAATGTTTGAAAAAGATTGAAATTTATCACTTTGAGATAAACAAAGTGTGAACAACTTGAAAAAAACAGGGAAATATGTTTGGTAAAATAGTTTTAAAGTTGATTGATTCGACCACACTTGATTGAACCAAATTAAATAAGCATGCGCCGTTCGACGATGGCTAGTATCTTTTCTAAACAGTACGTGTTGTCGTGATAAATTTAAAAATCATTGATTTACTATAATTTATTTCATGAAATAACCATAGATGTTCAAACTTGTTCTTCTAAAAACACTTGTGGAAGTTCGACCCCATGAGTTTGATCAAAATGAGGAGACGTATATCAGGTTTGATATTCACAAACGATTCTGTGACAAAGTATGAGTTTTTAGCGATTTTAGGTAATTTTGAATGTTGGTCTATTCATTTCAATATTTGAGCTCAAAAAAGTTGAACTGCCTTTCATTTTTCCCGGAAAAGGATCATACTTTACCCATGTCGAATTTACTGCTGTTATTTTCTGTCCGTTTATAGGAGAAGTTTTACAGGGTCAAGTTCAGTCGATATCTGACTCTAAAATTAAGAGTATATTTGATTATCACCTAGTTTCGATTAAGTTTTTCGAGGATATTTATATTCTTCCAGAGTATATGTGTGAACCGGCATGCTAGTAGGACATTGACTTATTTAAGTGAATCTACTAGAAACTGCTGGATCTGGAATTACAAAAGTGAGGATGGGGAAGAACACCCACTTTTTATAACAGAAGGGGATGAATGCCGCATCAGAGTTGCCAAGGTAGAATTCAAAGATGTCACTCCAAAAACTGAAACTGATGACGCAATACCTCCTCTTAAAATCATAGTATTCTCATCTTTGTGATCCAGGCAAGTATATCAGAATCAGGATTAGGGCCGTTGATATGGTGGAGCTAATTTAGATTTTATTAGTGGTAGTTTAGATTTGATAAAATAAAAATTTTTTTACTTCACGTATATATTTGCCCATATTAAATTCTACCTTTGTAAAAAATATGATTTTTAACCACATATTTATAAAGCTACAATCATGGATCACCTTACCTACACTCTGTTTCAAACAACGAGAATCTTATAAATAGTCATTAATAAGAGTTGTTTTGTCATAAAACTTTCCAAGTGTCAAATCAGTTCGTTTCGTATGACGAAGAGTGGACGAACTATGTATATTTCAGTGATGAAGATGACATTTTAATTTTTGGTATTCGGTTATTTTCACACATTTTCGAAGAATAACTAAGAAGCAAAATGAGAAAATATACGTTTTCAAGGCAGTTTATCGATTTTTTTTGATGAACATCGAAAATTTTCCAATCAATCTTGTATCATTTACTACAAATTAAAAATAAATTGAAAATAGAAGATTTTTATTCCTGTCTATTCACGGATGACGTAATAGCAGAAACTTTCAGAACAAAGAATATGCAGCGGTTAAAAGTAACGTCTTACAATCTTCTGCACGAATTCCCGTCAACCGTATTTTGTTTTTTCCACCACCGCAAACATCCATGGTTTTCCACCTCGAATAAACGTTTTCAATATGATTCAAAAATGGAGAACACGGATGAGGATACGTGATATTTTGTGTTATTTAAGGTCTTTTATCAACTCTCTATCACGATGAACTCTTTAATTGTCAATCATATAAATTGGGAAAAGAGTGACCTCTGTGACACCAACGGCTTTCAAGTTTCAACGAAATTATAACCGTTAACTGCACGTAATTGATTTAATTGTATATCATCCCGTGTCTGTTCACTGCTGTCACTCTTGAAATAACTCAATATCGGAAAGCTGGAAACATTCAAAAATTCAGATTTCCCACTTTCACTTCCCATATCTAATCTAATTAAAACCTTAAAATCAACTTCGTCTTGAAAATCTATTTCTATTTCTCTCCATTAATTTTATTTTTCGTGCAGCATTCTTACGCCCTGGCACTAAAGTTAGGTGGTTCAAGGAAAAATGAATTTAGGGCGAAGATCTTTGGATTCTTCTTCAGGAAACCTTAACCACACGGTTAATGAATACTCCAAGGTTAAGTTGTGCTTGGAAGTATTCCACACAAGCGAGAAACTGCTCTTTTTCATAAAACCCCAATTTTGAGTTCTTACTCTTCAGCATCTGATCGAAAAATTTCATCCATTAAAGTAATTTGTGATAATGCTGCGTATAGTCAAGTAGTTACAACAAAATATCGAAACAATTACAAACAAAAAATAAACTTCAAAGATGGTCACCATTTTTCTTAATTTTTGTGATTTAAAATGATTTTATTTAACCCTTGAATTTTTCGCCAAGTTACTCGAGATACTTCGTTTGCAGTTGTTACATCTCGGATAAATTCAGTTCAGGTGTACCATCAATTTCGCCAAATTTAGATAAAATTATGCTTTAACATTTTAACTTGAGAGCCCTGTGCAGCGGTCGATTTTGAATATAAGAGCCAAGGTATACGAAGATTTTTAGATATTGATATTTTAAAGCTCAGTTGAGAAACCATGTTTGAAATTAACGCGCACGCGTTTTGAAATTTACATAACTGGAGTTTGATGGAAGATTCAAAGTATATTTAACTGTTAAAAGTTAAAACAAAGGAAAATGGAACTTTTTTAATTTTCTCATATATATTAAGTTAATTTCAAAGAGATTTGAATTTATGACAGTATATAAAAGTGGATTAAACTATTGATATGTTGATCGAACAATCCTATTTTATGATCATTTAATGATATAAGATTCAACTAATGTCCTCTTGATTTGGTAAATTTTTATTAATTTACCTCAGAAATTCAAAATTACAAAGTTTATGCGAGAAATACCTTCTTGTAACAAAAATAAAGAGCGATTACAAAGTGTTGAGCTCAAAAGAGAAAAATCTCAAACTAAAGTTACTTCTGTAAGAAAACTCACATGATAAAATTTCAAACGCGGTTCAGTTCATGCATCCATATAAAGAAATCAAACATGAGACTTATTAGACCTCACAGCAGTTGACGTCTAGTTGCGACATAATTTAAGACAAATCTAACCTGGTAACATTTAACATACATTTGAAAGATAACACCATTTTCGGAACTGTTTCCACGAGTGCTAAAAAACAAAGTAGTATAATTCGATCAAAAAAGATTAGTAATAACACTCACAGTCATTTCCACGAGATGGAAAAATATTATTCCTGCAATTCATATAAATCTGCGTTGTTCACCTGAAAATATTGAAATTAAGCCTGATAAAAACAAATACATTTGTCATCCTAAATGAACGAAAGTTGTTATATTTGCCTTTTTCAATCTTATAAATTATGTAAACTGATGAATGCACAAGAATCGCCGTTATTCATACCATGATCACGAGAAGTCATTAAATTTTGCAAAATACTTCACTTTATATCATTATGCATTTTTGATTTGTTATAAATCAGTAATTAACAGTGTTAATTTAAATGTAAGAATGATTGACTTTAAAAATACTCAAGGGTTGTTTTAACTTGCTTCTACCATTTTAAATCAATAAGATATTAACTTATCGATATTTCTTGCGCAACCGTTTTCGTTTATAATTTTGAACATTTTTTCAACAGAAACTTCATTCATGATTTTGTTAATCTATTCAAACAAAAATGGACAAAGTTAAATTTAACTTTTAATTTCAATGTTATACGTTGTACTATTTAACAGAACACTCATAAAACAATTATCTTCGTAGGTTGGACTTATATTTTTTGAATTATTTTTTTAACTTTGTAAAAAGTAGATATACAGATAAATTAAATTCTTTATTTTAAATATACGGAAAAAAACTTCAGCCGACTTTGAGTTAAATTTTTACTGTAGCATTTTATTCATGAAAATAAATGAAAAAATTACACAAAAATTGGATTAGTTCAAGGAGATTTCTAATAACCTTATCCTTGATAATTTATAAATTTTACGAATATTTAATATTGTAATTTAAATCACTGACAATAAAAATAGTGAGCTCGAAATTTTTGTTACAAATCTATTGAAATATGTAAAGACGCAAACATGAAAAAACTTTTAACGTCTAACAAAATGAAGAATCCATAAAAATGGATATATTATTATTGTTGAATCTGAATTTTTTTATTTTTCATCTATCGATCTTTAATTTTCGAATTTTAAATTATTTGAATGGTATAATATATGCCACAATAGATGCGGTTTTCATCTGATTATGTCCACCGTTGAAAATTTGATTTCTTATAATGTATCATGAACGTTAATTAAAAATATAAATTTTGAGAATCATATAACTATTATCATATGCCGTGATTGGCGAAACACATTATCACATTTAACGTGTTTTGAACTGAAGAATAACTTTACAAATCAAAATTGGTAAACTATAAGACTGATGTGTCTTCCGTATATCTTTGATTTAGAGTTAAATATAAAAACTGTTAAACTTGGTGGATATACGACACGCGCACCCATAATTCGATTAATGCTAGTGCGCGCCATTAACACCAGTTCAAAATAAAAACGCAGGCGCATTAAAGCTGAATTGCATACAAAATTCCAGTTACAATTAATTGGATGTTTGTTACTTTTAGCATGTCTTTACGAGAAAAAATTTTTATGACTGAAGCTGGTGTAATGTATGATGAAATATATCATTTTGATAAAGACGATACTTTGAATACACTCAGAGGGTGAAAAATTTTTTCAATAAACCTTTATAAATATGTATTTTAATAAATGAAGAAATTAAAATGGTTAAATTTTAATTTTTAAAGTAGACGATACGACCGACTTTTATGTAAACTAAAGTTTGTTTGACTGTTTGGGCCGATTAATAAAAAACAAAATTTCGTGTTTGACTTGATGTTTAATAAATTCAGACAACTGACTGCTGTGGTCCTTTTAAATATATATTTTTAATAGTTTTTCTAACTTTAATGGATTAGCGCTCCTGTGGTTTATTTTAGAAAGAAACTTTTACGATGCAAAATAACAATGAATAGTGTAACAGTTGATTATATCTACATACTTAAACGAGCAGTCGCTTTAGATAGTTAATTTGATATTATTTGTTTACAATAGTATCAAAATTAAACCATGAATAAGGAAACAATGTAACTTTGTTGTCAAATATTTTTCTGAAGATATCAACCATGATTCTTGCATAAAGTGATACGGGTCAAATAGTTAGCATCTAGTCATTATTTGAACAGAATCTTATTCTGAATGGGATGTAAATCTCATAATATAGAAGAGTTTCTTACAAATTATAACATAAATAAACGTAAAAACAGTCCATATACAGAATAAATTGATTAAAAGCTAGACGCCACCAACATTAAAATCAAGGGTCCTTGTTTATTTAATTACTTAAATTACATTTAATGGTTATATTATCCAGGAAAAATATTATTATTTTACTGAGAGCCAACATACAAATTCATCAAGCTATAAAATCAAAAATTCATACAATTTTTTCACCCGACTTAAATTTATCATTTAAGCAAAAAAAAATCTGAGAAAATTTGAAAATTAGATGATAGAAATAGATGTCTGCTTTTCGAGGCCACGCGTGCGTGAAAATTTTATATTTTGATAGCTTTTAAGCCTATAGTAATATACTACTCCTACGTTGAAAACCTTAGCTAATGAGTTATAGTTGTAAATAGCCACACATGAAGTTTCATAATCCAAAAAAAATTTTCTCAAATATGATGAGTAAAATTTATAATTTAATCCCACCATACTACGGTGCGTTAACAAAAAAGTATAAAATTCCATAACATCTTGTTTTGTAAAGAAGATTTTCGAAGAAGCTTCACCGAATTTAAGAAATAACTGATTTTTTGAGTTTGCGCAATGTTTACGTGAAGTAAACTTGATACTTTTACCTTTACATTCATTATAAAATAATTTTACATGATATCTCAATTTAATTTTGAATTTAAATATTGTTTGTAACGCTACTTAGTAAAAATATAAATGTGATTATTTTCCAATATGTTAAAAGATTTGAATGAACACATTAGAAACCTGGACGAAATGTCAAATGAAATTATCGTTTGAATTAATTTCATTCGAGTCTCAAGCGGTTTTTACCTGCTTACATTTTCTAATATAACTTATAAAACTTCAAAGTATGAATCTCAATATATGATGTATTCTTTCAAGAAATCGAAAAAATATTCAAAGGCCAGGAAATGAATATAATTCACAATGAGACTTGATTTAACATCCTTGGTAAACCTTATTCATTTTTGGTGCAGAAGAAAGTTTAATGTATGAAGAAACATAGACTACTTTTGTTATCAATTCATTTCGCGAAACCAAAATGTTATGCAACACCATCATAGCATATACGATAATCTGCTTGATTTACATTTTACATGAAATAATTATTATTCAAGAAAAATAACTCATCAAATAATATTAAAATTTTGAAACCGTTTCACAACCCTAAAAAGAGCCGAAATACAAAGAAAGACAAAGGCCTTTAGAATTGTCTGACATGCGCATAAGCTTACGAAATGTATTTTTTTAATAAAAGTGCTATATATTAATTCAGCCAAAAGTGAAATACGAGGTTATTGTTCGTATTACCAAAAAGAAAACCTAAAAAATAGTCACATGAAAATTCTTTCTGATTCTCTTTCATGTTTTATCTTCAATTCGTTAATATTTCAGCATGCTTTGGTTTTCAAATAGACCTCTTTGAAAGGTGTCAATTAAATTTAAAAATAAATAATATTCAGGAAAAGTAAATATGTTTCTCAAAATTGTCACCATCATAGAAACAGAATAAATTTAATTAGTAGTTGATAATCTCTCAGTTTTATAATCATAACGACTCAAAACGTGCCTCTGAATTACAAAAGTTGCTTACATTAAATATGATTAGAAATCAATGAAATTTATTATTATGTAAACTGATTTTATATAATAACCATGAACATATATAACTGTTATCTCATCAAAATGAAATTAGTTAAAATCAGTTAACAAGCCATGAATCCGTTAAAAGTATAATTTAACTTTAAAATGTATAATTAAATAAAGTACAAATGCGACCTTCGCATCAAAATATATCGGACATGCTCGTATATTTTTAGATGTCATGGCTTTTATCAACTCGTCATGAGAAAAGTAAACTGTTTGATCTATTGATAAATTACGGTGTAATACTAGGTCAATAGATTCATGCTTAACAGAATAAGGAAAAATGTGTAATTCGTTTAATTATATCAAGCCAATATGATTGATAGAATCGATTCGTTTTTTGAGTAAACTCATATTACACGCATAAGTGTAATCTAAAATATTCTGATTTCTCAATATTTACGACAAAAGAAAGCTGAATTTCCCACGTGTATTCAATTTTTTAATTACGTATATTACATTATGTTTTAGTTCATCTAAATGACTAATTAAGTGATATTACTCATCTAAATTAGCCTCGAGTAGTGTAACCCGCATGGCGTTAAATATACTAAAATTCCCAATTTTTTGTAAATCATGAATATGCAATTATCAAACAGCTTATCTGTTATGTTTACATTTCTGTGCAATCCAAATTGATGTTAGATTTTAAAAGTTTGTCAAAATCAAGCGTGGCCAAAAGTTCGATTTATGATTTAAAATTTTGAGTAGAAATAAGTTGAATTTCGGCTAATTTAGTGTCTTAAAATTAAAACTAGTTCAGCCACAAGCATTTTTGGCAAAATAAAGCCTTGAAAATGATTAAAGTTTATCGCTTTAAATTTAACGACATTAGAGTTATATGGCGTTGATGGTTGCGATATCAGATTAGGAAATTGACTTATCGGGTGATTTACGACCAACCAGAGCATAAAATTGTTACTTCAGAACCACAAATAACATCTTAAGCAATTTTAGATATTATACAAAGTGCGAAGTTACACTTTTCAAATGAATTTTAGAAACTTTGAGGAATTACGGTTTTTATATAATGTTCTTTACAGTTTAACCGCATAAATCGCAATTTTAAAATTTATTATCTTCGTTCAAAAATAAAATGGAAAATTAATTTTGGTGTTCTTAAAAAAACAATATTAATAATTTTTTGTTTCGCGCCAAAATTTGCGGTTATCTGTAAATTCGCGTCCTTATGATAATTTTACCATACGCGTTCGCTAATTACCAGATTTTTTACCTCGAGTCGATGAGTGGGTCATGACGATAATACTTCATAAATTAAATACTATGAATCAAATTATGAATGATTTAACTTAAAAAATTTTCGGGATGCTATTCTGGTCGAGATTTTGTCACTTTTTAGATTTTATCAAAAAAATTAAACACTAATGATTTTTATTTTTTAAATTTATAACGGTTCATAATTTTTTAATTTTTCATCTTAAAAAATATGAAATAATTAAATTTTTTAATTTATTTGTTTTACTCTAAATGTAAATTGGCTTCATTTTTAGAATGTTCTGAAATATATTTTGCATCTGTTTTAAAGTATCCAAACTCATCAGTTTTGTTTTATATAAAATCTTGGTTTAAAGTCCAGCTTTCGAGATTCTTACGCATGACTTTTAACCCACAGAAGATGTTTTATTACTGCGAAGAATACTCAACAGTTGGGGTTTTCATCACAATTATAACAAATACATATATGCTACTTTGTTCAGTGACGTTTAATCTTATGCTGTCGGTGTTTATATTCTCTGAAGCAGCATTACAAAAGCGGTCAAAAATTTACATTGGCATGTTCAGTATGATAAATTCACTGTTATCACTTCTTCACATGGTTTACATCGATGAAAAACGCCAGAGACAGTGGGTTCTCGGGCATGGGATGTGCAAACTAACAAAATTTCTTGATGAATATCTGATAGTTTTATCAACATTCATACTTCTGTGGCTGTGCTACGATCGTTACATACTGGTTTTTAAGTACAGATCGTACAAAAAGGTGGCGGGATCTCTTTCTATAAACATGTTGGCCACCTCGTTTGCCGCTCTTATAATTTGCATCCCATTCCCCTTTTATATGATACAGAAAAAAATGAATGTGGGTTAATCGTATCTTTAGTGTTGTGTTTTTAGGAATGCACGTTGAGTAAACAGTATTTGGCATACTCTCGTTGGATGATTTTGGTGGAATCATTGGTTGTTTACGTTGTTCCCATCATCGTGATGACAATTTTTTACTCAAAAATAATAAGACTGATTAAGAACTTAAACTCTCAAACGAATAACATAATGGCTGCACTTAGAATCACAGTGGTTCAACTTCAACCACATACATCTGGTAGTTCTGACAACTCTCGGGTTCAAAACCTCTCTCACATGTATGTATATTTTTTTACTGTTAGTTCTCAGCAGCCAAGGCTGAAAATTTCTCGCGGACTTGTATCCGGAATAACTATTGTTTTTGCATTTATCTTCACCCGTACACTTAACGCTCTTTTGAGGATGTTAAAAATTTTCAACGTTTCAGTCAATGGGCTTTTCTTCATGTTATCGGATTTACTATTTCAAATATATTTAACTTTTTACCCGATGATTTACGCTTGCTTGATCCCAAAAATCAGGAAATTGATTGTAGACAAGTATCTATGAGAAATAATACAAATCTTCAGATGTTATTCTTGTCTTATTTTGATCCTTAACTATTTATTAACAAACAATATAAAATATCCACAAGGTCACGTTCATCCTTGATAAAAAGTTCACTTCAAACACATTAAAAAATATGTTTTTCATCCTGATTTTCTTTGAAAAAGTATGTAAACAATATGTTAATACAACTATTCGACGGTTTTTCACACATTTGGTTATAAATTAATTCTTCAATACGCAGAGGAGACAAATTTTAAAATTTTAGAATTACAGTGAACGTGTAGCTCGAATATTTAAGTGTTTTATACTTTTGATATCCCACCTTGTATGCTTAAAGTAAATACATATCCATGGTATTTAAATAAGTTTTTATCTATCTCGTTTTATTCATGTAAAAGATCAGAAATCCAGATATTCTTGAATCTTTCCACTTCTAGTCAAATTTGATGTATTATTGCACCTTAAGCATAAATACGTGAAATTTGGCTTATCAGAGAATAAAGTATTATTTTGAATGCCAAATTAGAGCAGTGTAGGATTCATTTGAGATGACAACAATTTTTATTCAATAAATCATGACCTGCCCCCGCAATTTTTTGTCAATGGAGGGTTGAACGATTTCATCCTTTATTAACACGCCTTACACTTCTAGGATCATTAAAATCATCTTTAAGAGAGCTCACAACCTACTGTTGAGCGTTGAGATTAAGTGCTGAAGAATTTTTTGATCAAGTAGTTTCATATCGTCATTATTTTGAAAAACCTCCACGAACTCCATTTTTAACTCAAAGTCTGCATCAATCACAGGAACAGAAATCTATAAAATGCTGTGTTTTTGTTATGAAGATTTTAAAATTCTTAAGTATTCGTGCGCGTCAAAGTCATAAAATCACACCAGATTCCAGATTTTGACACGAATGAAAATTTGAAGCCATGATGCAACCAAGTTATAAAGGTAAATAGTTTTAGACTAATGAAGATTTAGCGTTTAAAAATCACCTCACATGATAATATAGTAATTCTAATGAACTAATAATGTACTTTCATTTACAGAAAAATTGAAGTTATTTTTTGAACATTCAGAAAACAAGTGCTTCAAACATGTCTTTCGTTGAATAAAAAACTAGATTTTCTATGTTATAATCATTAATTACACCAACTTGTATAAGTATTCTGTTTTTATCTTATTTACGTAGGTGTGAAAATTTGAAAAAACAATCAATATTGTTTGCTTCCTATTAAATTAAAGGACAACAAATGTGAAAGCGCATCAAGTTATGCTTATGAGTGAAGTACCCTTGCGGGAATTCCCCCGTTAAGTTATTGATTGGAAAGAGGGACTTGCATACTGTTAGAGCATGTGTTCCTCTGTTACTTCCAGACCGTTCGGGATGTACAGATCTAAGAACGCCGCCATATTCGTTGTTTCTCTTGGGTATTAAGAAAGACATTTTCGTGAAAATAATGAATACTATTTTACTGTAATTCAACAGTCCTCGGTTGCCCTCGTTCCGCCACCTTGTCTGACGTTAAGCACTTGGGAACGACAGTGGGGGTTTATCTTAAATGCCGAATTTTTTTAAATATTAAAATAAACTAGTATTGAGATGTGAAACGAATTATTGTTCGTAATTTGAGGCATATTTTCTTTTGAAATGAAATGTTTTTAGAAGTGCGAATGGTTGTTATAAGAGCTTCAAATATGACATCTGTATGATACTTCACTAATTACTCGACGTTAAGCATTTTACTTAAAAGATCACCATGGAAAATCTGTAAGAAAGATTGTGGGTTTTTAAAATGTTATGTATAAGAATAAAATTTGGTTTTTAGTTGACAACTAAGCTGAACGTTATATTTCTGTCTTAAAAATACTAGTTAATTTTTCTATTCTGTTAAATTCTAATTTTTTAACTTCATATTCAAAATAAAAAATTCACTATCTTCTCATTCTTTCAGAATATCTCCAAAAAATATAAGGATAAAAATTTTTTATTTACAGGTTCTAACAAATGATAAATATTAGCTTAGTGACGCTAAATGACGTTTCTTCAAACGCTACTTGAGAATGGTGCATTATCACCTCCCAGAAAATGTAAGATATTGGCTGTTGTATAAAATCCTCCGGGTAATTTATTTTATCCTCTTTTTCCCTTAGCATTAATTTTCAAAAGTAAACTGACTTCATATTTGGATTCCTTTTAAAATAGAGAAAAATTCTTTGATTTAAACTCTTAAAAATGGGAAAAATCGTCGAAATCTACTATGGCATATAAAATTACTAAAATAATATTTTTGATAAAACAAATTTAATAATCTTGCAAAATATGTCACTTTTTCATAAAAATATTTTTTTAATATTATTGTCTTTCAATTGGACGTTAATGGTATCAAATCACTCAAAAGAACTACATGAATATAGTTTCACATTTATCAAAAGTATATTGACTATTCAACAAATGTTATTCATGAGAATAAAAATATTAAATTTTACATCATATTCTTCATTATAAGTAAAATAATCTTCGATAAACAAAATTAATTATTTTTCAGTAAAAATATATATTCTCAACCTGAAACATTTACTATTTTATTCAAACAATAAAATTCATTTATTTATTTCTGTAAAGAAGCGATCTGATGACACAGATTCACATAAATGTCTTCTTCACAAAAATGAAAACCACTCAAACACATTGGTTCTGTTATCAATATTTATTTTATTTCACCATTCATATTATAATTTTTATATGTATATTTTAATAATTAAAAATTTTAAAGTTCCTAATTTTGATGATTTTTAATAACAGTCAGAAATCGCGCCGAAGCCGAAAAATAAAACATTTATAATTTTATTTATTTTTTAAAGAAATAACAATCAAATTATAAATTTCAATTGGAGGATTTAAAATTGTTGTCTTTTTATGATTGTTTAAATTACATAATCATAGATTATAGTAGAGAAAGTCATAAAATTATTTTATTAAATTAACCCAAAAAATATTTTTTATTTTTAACTCAATTTTGATTAAATGTTTCAATTAGATTTAAAACAATGTTAATTTTGATAAATTTAAATGAAAACAGTTATAACATATTTATATCGTGAGAAATTTACCAACAATTTTCCGTTTAATTTATTCACTAAGATTTTTTAAAATAGAATCATTCTGTTTGACAATTCACTTATAACAAATATAAAAGGTTCAAATATGAGTCTATTTGATATATATCATAAATGTGTATTCACAAAAAATATTAAAATACATACTTATTCATTATATCTCTGACAGTATATATGAAATATAATTTTAATAAATAAACTATCTTAAGAAGATTAAAAAACTGAACTATAAACAGGAATAAATATATATTAAAGTCGAATTTTTTGTTAAACTAATGCAGAAACATACATAATATTAACATGTATCACCTTTATTCTTTAAATACTAAGCTGTTTTCGAAATTCTATTCTTTAATTTTCATTGATTAATTTATTCATTTTTTATCATTGTTTTTTTTTATTTTAACGTGACAAAAAACATTAAATCGATAAAAACCGTAATCTCATTTGATAAAAATATCATTAAATTCTACATTATAGAATTAAAACATTTAATTCGATAAAATTAAATTTATTTAGATTTGTAAAAATATAATATTTCACAAATTATAAAATCTAATCATTTTTGACTAATTTGAGGTTTGAGTGAATAAGAATGGGATTTTCCCTGTAATCTTTATATTATTATCAAAATTTTAACTAGAATTCTTTAATATTTTAATTTATATACATTATACTTTGTAATATTGAATCCACTTAATGAAACAAAATTAAACATCATGGTTACTTTCACAAAAAAGTTAAAAATATATTATAATTATCCAAATTAAAAAATGAACATGCGTGATATACTTCTAAGCTTTTATGATTATGTTAATACAATATCTATCTGATATGAAAATACGATTACAAATACTTAGTTAAGAAATAAAACATAAAGTATTCAAGTTTTTTAAATATTATTGTATTGATAAAATAGATTTTTCGAAATATGTATGAATAAATTGATCTGAATATTCTTTTATTCAAACATGTTTGAAGTTTTCGATAAAACTTTTCATATTTACAAAAGATTGATAAAATCGAATCTGACTAAATTTATATTACAACGAATGCACGATTATAACATATCTGATTGAGCCTGCGTGGATAAATTTGAGAGATATTAGTCTATTTGCTTTCATCTGAAACTTTATAAACTTGATTGATAGATGCCAATAAATTTTAGAAGAGATATATTATATATTTTAATCTACTTAGATTTGAAGAGTACTATAGAGCCTCAAAAGGTAATATATTATGTTAAATATAAATTCGATTGAATATATTTTATTTTCAAACAATTTTAGCACATAATAAATATTTATAAATTCAGAAAATAGTCCAACTCACACTTTCTAAACCAGAATCGGATAAAATGTTTTTTTTAACTGACCAACAGGCCTGATTTGCCTTACAATATTATCCTTTTAATTAACAAAGCAAAAACTGTTAAATGTTTCCGAAAGGATATAAATCTGTCAAATGTTTCTAAATATCCGATTTCATGTAATTACGTTGGTACTTTTTATCAAAATGTAAGTGATATTAAAATCATATATTTACATTTATTACGAGTTTGTATTGCAAAAAGCTACAAAAGACAACTACTAATAATATAAAATATATAAAACTATTTTATATAAAAATTCATTTCCATTTCAAACTTTATGTTTTAAAAATTCATGAAGCAATCCTTAATAAGCGAATAATAAATAAATTTTTTGTTTATTTTGTTTAAACTCATTTTTCTGATTTTTTTATTCCATTAATTTTTCTATTTTTAGTTGATTAAGAATGATAACATGTTTTCTTGGATTCTTATTCGATGAAAAACGAACTTCAAATTATTTTTTATGACCTGATAAGAAAAATTTTAATTTGATAACAATCCAACTTCAAACATTATATGATATTAATTGTGAAAATTTTAAATTTATAAAGATTTGACTTTGACTTTTGCTAAAAGACAATATATTGACACTAAAATCGTGTGATTTGTAAATTTTAGTTAGATGTTTAGTACATGATTTGAAATATATTTGAATCGATCCAGTAAAATTTAATTATACCTAATTAAGGAAACAAACAAAAAATATGTGAATGAATCTAGCTCATAGTTGGCAATTCAATGTTGTAAAAATAATTTTTTTAAACTAAATGAACAAGTTTTAAAAATTAAAAATTTATCAAATTTTCTGCTGTGATTAAAAACGCAAAAGTTTAATGCTTAAATATCCAGGAAAAATCAATTCATTGATTTATATTTAAAAATATTCTTTTGATATTGTTTTCAATAAAAAATAATAATACACATTTGATTTAATTATATAGACTGAACTTGATTTTCATTGGTATTATAACAACAAAATCAGCACATATAACTTTCTTCACATACCAGATATATTAAACAACAATATGAACAATCTTATAAATGCTGAAGATCTTGGAAGACTTATAATACATAGAATCAGATTAATGTATATATTATATTTATATCTAAGTATTTTTAATATCTGTGATATCAACACAAAGATTTTACTGATAAAACATTCTTTTATGTATCATAATTTAAATGATACATTTTTAACCATGTATTTACTTAAATAACTTAGTCAGTTTTTAGTGAGAAATAACGGAACATATATAAAACCTTCTAAATCAATATATTCTTTGAAAAGTGATGTCAATGAAAAAGTTGGACCAGATTACATTTACTTCTATCTTAATCATATAAATGTAATTTTTTTTTCTTTTAAAACCAGTATTCTTCAATTATACACGAATATATTATTGAATGTTTTCTATCTGGCAAAAAATATAAATATATACATGGAAAGCATACGATTAATATCAATAAAATCAAAAATATTTTTTTGAATGACTCAATAATAAAAATTAATATAACCATATAGTAACAGATATATTTTTACATTCAGTAATTATACATTCAAGTGCAGAGATGTTGACACCAAAAGTCGAAATCAATTGAAAAAAATCATCAACGTTGAATATAATACACGTAATCTACTGAAATTATTTAAAAAATGCATCATAAAAATCAAACAGTCATTTTTTTGTTTTTGATCATAATTGAAGGTGATAAAAAAGCAACCGACATAAATAAAACAGTATTTTCAAAAAAGCATTTAAATTTGAATAAATCTAATTGTACAGCAAAAGATCATGATCAATATTCAAAACGCAAAAATCAATGTAAAAATTGTGAATATGGTCAATGCCTGCAAAATAATACATGCCAAAGATGTAAAATAGGCTGGAAGGGTTCACTATGTGTAAATCAAACTTGCCATGGATTGAACATATGTAAAAATCGAGGTAATAAAGTTAATAAAAAAAGGAAAATGTTTCATAATTTCAAATAAACGTAAATGTAGATGTCAAAAAAATTATTTTGGAAAATATTGTCAATTTATCTTTCAAAAAAAATCCGAGAAAAGTATTTTATGATTATTGGACAAAGGAAAGGTCATTTTTGGTGTGATTATCATTTTGACATCTGTTTTCATTTTTTGATTTGCTATTTAATTATATTAGTAAAAAGGTTAAGATCTAATAACGCCTTTGAAAAATATTTTTTATCAATTTTGGAAAAGAAAATTTACATCGTAAACAAATATCGTCAGACAAGTAAAATATCTACTTAAAATAGCTTCCATATAGATAAAACGTTTAAGTCAATTAGTTCTTAATTTATCAATATTCAGAAATCTTATTTTCAATTGGCCTTTGTAAAAATTAAAAATATTCGTATTTCTCAATATAATATTTAATAGTGCTGTGGATATAATATGTCATAAAGTACTTTCACATCATCACAAGACAATCAATTTTATTTTTTTATCATAATTTAATCACTTTAAATTCAAATAGGTTGTACAACTTTTACGTTTAAAAAGTAAAATCAATTAATCTTTCCATAAATTTCAAGAAAGAAAATTGATTTTTTCAATAATAATAAAAAATTCTTTCATAAATTTATATCGTCATATTATCACCAATTTTATTAAAAATGTGATTTTTTAATTTTTTAAAAGATAATCTTTTGCATTAATTTTTAGAAATATCCTTTTTTTATTCAACATGATTTTGGGCTATCGATCAACTTAATAATCTTTGCAATCAACCTGATACTTTTTGCGATAAAGTTAAAATAACATCGAATAAAATAAGTTGAGTGGAGCAAATTTTTTCGTGAATCTTTTATCAATAAATACATTTCATTAAATATCACAAAATTTAACCCAAAAAGAACCTGCAATGGTTTAAAAGTAATCGCTCAAAATTTTTAACATATTAGGTCTCGCAGTTGAGTTTCGTTGTAACACAACCACGAAAAAGCATACTTTTCCAAAGTGAAAAAATGTTTCAAGTGTTATTTAAAAACAGGAAGATATCTAAAATTACATTAAGCTATTTTCAGGTCCTCTAATGTGATGAATTTTGACATTTTACATGATAAAATGGAAGAAAGAATCCCTTTGTGACACTCACCGCTTTCCGGTGTCAAAAGCTTCTTTGAAGTCTGTTCAGTTCAAAGAACTCTCTTAAATTTTGTGATGTTCCATCCAAAACCTGTTCTTTTCCGCCATTGCAGAAATATTTAGACTTTTAAAGGCTAAAAAAAGCCACGAAAGTTGATTGATAGCTTTTAAATTTGCCCCTGTTTGGCTTAATAACAACCTTGAACATAACTTAATCAAGAAAAAAAGTATAAATCATTGTTTTGAGTTTCTAAATATCGATGAATCAAAGCGTGTGCCACTCTAGCTTCTATTTTTGTGTAGGTATCTCTTAGATAAAGCACCAAATTGATATTTTTCAAATTATTATGAAAGTGATGGAGCGATATTTCAATTTTACATTGGGATAGTTTAACCCAAATATTTTCCATAACCCCTATTTAAAGTTCTACCAAGGTAACTATGCATAATTGATCAACATGACAATTAATTGCTTGTTTTTTCAAGAGCTAATTTTCGCATCTACCCTAACCATGCTCAAATTGAAATATGCCTCCTTATTTTGAATATTTTTGAATGATACTGTTGATAGTATGGTAGTTCCAACAAAACATCAAAGACATAGCAGACAGTAAATTACCTTATTGTGTTATTGCCGCAATTCCTTCCCTTTTTTGTTGAAAATATTGTTCTTCTTTCGTCCGATAATGCGTCGCCTTGGTTATATAAGACACTGTATTTAATTTAATACATTTCTTGTGTTTTCATTAAATTTGCCTTACACGGAGACTGTGTTGTCTTCAATATCACTTTGAAATTCATGCATTATGAATGATTAAGAATACACGATTGTGCTTACGTTTTGATGTTTTGATGTTCTTGACTGACCAAATAATTTTGATTCCTATGGCGTTGAAGTTTTTTCAAACCTATACGTTAAGAGTTTGAAAAAATTCAAAAATTATGCTATTTATTGAAATTTAAAATATATAAAAAGTTTTATTTGATAAATTAACAAGCATTTTTAAATTTCTGAAGTTGACTGAGATGATGATTTTATAATTTAAAATATAATTGAATGTTTTTTGAAATTAAGGTATTTTGAGAATTATCAATTTGAATTAAAAGATAATTAAGTTGATCTAAAATCTTATATTTGAGATGAAATTAGACATATATTAATATTTGTAAACATTGATGATCATATATTATGAAAGTATTTTTGAAGAGAACTGTTACGAGTATCTCGAATAAAATTAAAAACGCGTTTCTCATTTATATGAAAAACATCAAACTAGTATTATGATCAAAACCATTTTCTACTACTTATATATTAAAAGCATACTTATTATCTCTTAATAATACCATTTTAACTCATTTCATATTTACTTTTAAATATTTAATCAAATAGTTTTAGAGGTAAAAATCAAAAGATTTTAATTTTTCTTTTTTACGCATTTAAAAATAAATCATTTATTCAACATTTTAACGACAAAAGATTTTAATATGTTTGATATGCATTTATTATTTTAACATAAATTCAATAGTATAATGCAAAAATGAGTCTTTATTTCAGTTATTATTCTTGACAACTTCAAAAAAAATTTTTATTTTGTTTGAGCAAGGTAGTTTAAAATAAAGTTTTCTGAATTGTTATCCTGTGAGAAAATTTTTAAAGAATACTGAGATAATTTGAAAAAACTGTGATAAAGTAGATTCTGTTAAGTAAATAATTTCTATTATACAATGAGTCTTTCGAAAAATACAATTAATGTTGAAGAGACTCTTTCAAACTAACCATGTGTTATTTTTATTCTGAACTGTCATATAGATTTTTACCCCAATATTGTTTTTGAAATAATGATTCTTGACGTCGGCTATTACTATTTTATCAAGAGATTCAAAATTTTTTATGGAACGAAAGATTTTAAAATTTTGTGAATTTACAATTTTATTATAGAATGGAAATATCATTAGATATTTATACCATAATTTATTATTAAATCAAGTGAAAAATTAATTTTACAATTTTTTAACATGTATCTGTTTTTCATATGAAATATTTTCACTTTAGAATTTATCAAAGATCACCGCAAAGTTCAGTTAGCATTGATATTTTACGTGATAAAATTTTTTAAATATTGAAAAAAATAACTTTTAAAATAAAAATAAAATGTTCGCATACATCAAATAAAAATTATATTTGCATAAAATTAATGCTAGCAATAGTTTAAATTTTTTAAAATAAATTGTTTTTTTCGCTGTTTAAAATTCATACCATAAAAACTATTATGAAAATGTTACCGTGAAAACTTAAAATTGTTTATAAATATTAAAGCCTGTGTATCGATACATATTTATAATCAATCTATTTACTCTGTTACAATTTGATATTTTTCTGATATTTCACACCATTCTGTAATTTATATAAAATGATTAATTATATTCTTTTCTCAAAAACACTCATTTCGTAACTGATGAGCCAAAAGTTAAAATTCAAGAACTTAATTCATTCTTAGTCACTCATATATTTTTATAATTGGTGTTTACCTCAAAATATTTTTCAACCTAACCAAGCGAATACCGATTAGAAAATAAAATTAAGAAAAATAATAGATTAGTTTAATCAAGAAGTTTTGTAATATCTATGTTAATCATAACTAATTTGAATGTTTATGGTTACTCAAATTATAGAATAAATCGTCGTAAAAAAATTTGAAAAAATATTCTTTCATAATAATACTCTTACAATTTAAACACAACAAAAAGTTATAAATGTCAAAATGTCATTTTTTCAAAAATTATGTTTTAAGAATTTTATTCAATCACTTTTATTAATTTCAAAAATATCGTAAAAAATCAATGAAATTTTTACAATGAGATTTATCTCAAGTGTTTTTATCTTTAAATAAACTCTAGAAATAGCAACCTGCAGCTCGTTAATTTGTTAAAAACATATCATTTATAAAATAAAAATCTCCAAAATATTAAAAAATTATATTTTCTTAAAATACTTTCAAAATCAACATTGCTTTATGAACGAATGATATATGTTTGATAACAAGGCCTTCCAGAACGCGTATAACTTGAATCTACGTATTTTATTTCTTAAGGTTCAGTGATATGTTCAATTCTAAATTTGGGCATAGCTGCATTGAGCATATTTAAAACATCTTATCAATCACATAATTTGAAATGGAAAAATTTTGTTCTCTCAATATTTTAATCATTTAAATTTCTGAATTAAAAGATAGAAATGAATGAATATTTCATCTGAACAACGCAAAATATTTATGAATTTTAAAGATGAAATATTATGTTGAAAATGATATTTGAAAATATTATTGTAAATTACTCTGGATTTTATTATATTTTGAATCATATTGATAAAACTAACAAAAAGAAGATAAAATCTGAAAGTTTAAAATTGTAAGATAATACTCGTGAAAGTTAAATGATAAAAAGGGCTGTATACTATAATATTACTCTTTATAGAATAGATGCTTTGACAATATATTCTGAAATCGCTTTCAAATAAATAACTTAGTTTACATCCAATTTCGATATAAATCGGCTTCTTTTTTGAATTTCTGCTCATTTTCAAAAAACCTTAAATCGAATAAAATTAAAATTGATCGTTTCTGTCCGAATAATAAGTTCATTTTTTTGTCTTATAAATCAAGCAAGAACGTAAGATGATACTTTTTAAAGAAAAATATTTTAATTTGAGATTAAATTACAGCCTTATATCTGGTCAATGTTCCATAAATAATAAAATTTAAACATTTACTTTTATTTATCTAATACATTTTTACATTAAAATTATGTATTTTGGTTAAAAAATGAATATAACCTCAGAAGAACATATCAAAGAAAGTTTCCAAAAAGTACGTATTTACCAAAATTCTGGAACACAAGGTGTTTTGATTTCACAGGAAAACATCTTCTGTATATCGATATTATCATAATCTAAGAGTTATCTTAAAAATTACCTTCTCTCAGTTCTCTTTATTTAATGAAGTCTTATTTTCGTGGAATTGATATTAAATGATAAATTTATTTTGACACAAGATTTCAAAGTCAAAATATTTTTAAATATTGAGAATACTATTTAGATCTAGCGTAAATATGATTAAATTCAATTCATAAAACCCATAGATATTAAATACACAATCAACTACTTTCTTGAAAATTTTGTCAAATATATTCAATTAAATATGGAATACTATTTTTTACATGGAATATATCCAAGAAAATATTTTTATCATTTAAAAGTGTAAAACATACACCTTGATAGTTCATATATAAGATGGACAAAAAATGTAAGAACAAAATAATACTTTTGAAAAATAATTATAAATTAATTAATGTAGTTTTTTTAAATATCTTAAGCATATATTGAGTTTAACATAAAAATGCAAAAACTATTATAAAGCGCAATCTCGCGCATGTATCTAATTAATAACAAGGGTATAGATTTCTGCAAAAAATAATTGAAAATATTTAAATATAAAGCTAAAAAGTAAGATAATTTAATTATCGATTCATTTAGCTTTTGCATTACAATGAGTTAAAACCATATCTGCACGTCCAAAATAACAAATGAGGTCAGGTTAATACCTTTAATCGTTGCAAATTTTCCTATAAAAATATATAACCTGTAAACATGCTGCTATCTGCCTCTTGTGTTCCTTAGAGCAGAGCTTACCCTTAGAGAGTACACATAATAAAATATCTTCATAAAATTTCCACATATGTGAGCAACGGTGGTGTGTTAACAAATATTTATCATAAAACCAACTTCACAAAGGTTCTGTTGCTCTTGTAGATATAGGAGAGTGTTAGGATTTACGTGGTTGAGATTCCCATAATACTCAACACATAGTGTTCATACCAATAAAAGCTCCCAGAAGGGAGACGTAAGCGCTGAAGGTAAAACATAGAAAACATAACGATATGGAATTATGTATACTGATGTTTACATTTTTAAAAAAGAATTCAAGGAGATTTGAAACATCATTTTTCATATAAAATTATAATTCCTGCTTTATTTTTGAAAAAATCAATTTTCGAGAAAATACTTTCAATAGATCTCGATGAACTGAAAAATACTACAAGATTTTAAAATGTATTTACAAAAAAATGGAATATATGCTAAAAATAAATGAGTTTTTAACATGGATCGTTTCATCAACTCAAGATCATCCGCCATGTGTAAAGGTAGATTAACGCGGCTCGAAATTTTAAACTGGTGTATGTATAATCAGAATTAAAAATGGTTACTTAACATAATAACCTGTCTTTATTCGTGCTCAAATTTAAATGCACGATAAAAAAAATTATTACCTTTTTACACATATAAATAACACGAGTAAAAGTCTTCGTTGAAATTGAATATAATTTTAAAATGAAAAACGTTTGAAAAAATAAAATTTCTTTATTTTAAAACTATTCTTGTTTAACAAAAAGAATATGCTATGGAAAATTCCAACATAAGTCGATATTTTCAATTAAAATTTTTTTAATCCTAAAATCGTTTTGGTTATTTTACTCATTCTAGGAATGATTTAAAACTCATAAAAAATGTTAAGATTTTAACTTCACAAAGAGTGAACTGAGTCGGTTTCTTTAAAAAAAAGAAACTTGAAAAATTAAAAATGCGAACTTATTACTTATGCTCGTGATATTTCAACTTTCCTTAATAATCTTGAAACATAAATGCAATTATCAATGTCAAAAAAAACCAAATGCGTCCTTCATTTATCTGTGGTTTTTCTAAGACTAATAGCCTTTAAAATTCAACTTTACAATTTACTTTTATCAGAAACGAAAAAAGATATAAATCATAAAATGTCGTTCACAAAACATTTTCAAATATTCTAAATAAATCAACCTGGTATTTATTGATTTTAATCTGTCGAGAACAAAACGTTTCGTCCACATAAACTCAATAATTTTTCAAAAACGTATGCTTCAGTACAAGAAAATATAAATTTTATAATAAATACGAGGAATTTATGATTATATTTTTACTTTTTGAGAAGGTATGAGACATTTGTACAACTTTGACATTCCAAAACTCATTTAACCAATATATATGGAAAAATTGATTTTTCAACTTTATATGTACTTTTTATCAAAATTTTTATTCTAAATGTTTTGAGTTGCTTTGTGGTTCTTGACCGCTAATTGTGTAAAACGAAAGTTGAGATCCTTTTATTTTTCAAAATATGAAATTCAAATTCAACATTCTTAATTTTATAAATATTCCAAAAATAATATGAATCGATTTTTTTATCAGCTCACAAAAAGCATATATTTCACTGAAGATTGGATAAAATATACTTTAAAATAATTTTAATAAGCATCGAACTCTCAATGGGATCATACACGATGAAAATCAAATATTTCATATTTTTATTAAAAAGGTGAAATTCAACTTGCATTCAAAGAAGTCAACTTTATCATTTATTGAAAATAAATCGAAAATATGAATATTTTATTCTGTTTTACTTGGTAAGTTCCTAAAAACATTTTTTGCAGTTTACTCTTCATGTAAAATAGCTTGAAAAAGATTAACGAGAATATCTTTGAAAATAAATTTTAATCATATTACGCACAGTAAAAATTCTGGGTGATTCAAAATTTAACCTTTAAAAGAAAATAGTTGTCATAAAATGTTTGTTTTACATTTATAAGACTTTCTCTTCTAATTTAAACGAAAATACTTGACAAAATATCAAGCATCTTGAAAAGATAAAATATTTAAATCTTTTTTTTAAATCAGGGCAAATAAATATCATTTTTAAACATCAAAAACAATTAACTAGATCACACACATTTAATTTTTAAAGATTATTCCCGTAACTTGAAAATTGAAATTTATAATATTTTTTGTTTGAGCAGAATTTCAACTTTTTGGATGAGAATGCGTATTTATTCTACTTCAGATATCTCTCTCAAAATAGGCCATCTCTATCATATTTCAGTTACTGAATGTTAAAAACACCGCATCAAGATTTTTTGATTGAAATATGCATATCTTATTCTTTTATCGTTATTTTTTTTGAAATTTCATGGAAAGAAAAACTTGGTTTATCATCCCATAATATACGAATTTAACTTGAAAATCTCAACATTATATCATTTATGACGATTTCAGGAAAATAGTATCATATTTCTTTATGTAAAAATAAAAAATTTCCTTTTTAATTGGGACTTAATTTATATATTCAAAGAAGAAAAAATGAGATATATTGGTAAAAACTAGCGACAAAGAGTCCATAAAATAAACCAAAGTTACTCTATTAACAAAAATTTGTTAAAAGTAAATAGTTCATGAAGGGAAAAAAAGATTGACTGTTCATGGAGTTATTCTTTTAAAAAATAATTGCAATTTAGATAGGCTAGATATTGTCCAAATTTATTTTAATTATCCTACACGCAGTATATTTTTTTCGTTCTAATATCATTTCAAAGGAAATATTTTGTTTGTTTTAAATTTTAAAATCATAAAAAAAATTATTGCCTAAATTTTAACATAAATAAATAGATTTTTCAGCTTACTCTAATCTAATTTGTTTATGCTTTGTTATTAACCTGTCGCACTATAAGTTAAAGTAAAAATTGTGGAGTGTTAGATTTTATTTATTTGAAAAATAGAAGATTTTACAAATATTTTTTAATTATGAATTCAGATAAAACACTGATTTTATTGCCAAATCAACTGTCAAAAATAAACGAATGAAAAATAGTATTTTTTTAAAGTTTATCTCCATCTAAAATGAAGCAATTAACAATTCTCCATAATAATTTTCGAAGTTAGGATTAGGATTGAATAAGGATGTCAAAAGCTCAATATATTTCTTAAAATACTCTTAAATTTTACTTTTATCTTAGAATTCATTCCGATTATATTTTTGTTTGTTGATCATAGTGAAATTCCTAGATATAAGGAAATTTTTCCAAAGATCTCACCTGAATTTTATACATTTTTGAAGCTTGGTTTCATGCTTCGCTTTTCTGAAAAGTAAAAGGCTCAATCCACAACGTGTTTCTATTTAAAATTAAGGAGTTACATAAGGTAGGCCTTCTTGAATATTGGCAGACGAGGCAGTGTAATTATGAAATCAGCCCATTTTTACGCTTCCATCTGGATAAACTTTCAACTCAAATATCACTGAAAATCAGTCTAAAGTTCTCAAATAAACAAGTAAGTCGACTCTCCTTTCATGCTAAGAAAAAATAAATAACTGAAATTTGAGAGAAATTAAATTTATTTTTTCGGGAATAAAAAGTTCTGAAGGTGTTCAAATGTAACAATGAAACATTTCATCATTCATTTGAAATTGTTAAAGTATCACTGATTCAAAAACTCGAAAAATAAAAAGATCTTTTAAGCTAGTCTACATGTGAAAAAGGCAATTTTTTGTAAATGAGTTAATTTAAATAGACTTGATTTCATGGAACGATGTTTGAAAGTTAAACGGGGCGCATTCTTCACTTCAATAATTATTTTATTCAGAACGGTTTACTGTTGAAATCGATTTAAAAGTTAAAAAAAAGTAAAATACGAGACACAGTTAAAATACAGAGATCAAAATATTTGAGTTAAAAAAATTATCTGAATGCATTGATTTATTTATCTACATGCAAAAATTCTATCATTCTGATTTAAAATAGAATAATTTTTAAAATATACAATTTATCAACGTTATGAATTAGTGATTCTGAAAAAAATTATGAAGGTGATAATTTCAATAATTATTTGTGAAAAGGTCTTAAAAGAACATATTTACATTAAAATATATATATTAAACATAGGCTTCCCAATTGAAAAAATAAAATTATTTAGATATGACTCTAGATTGAACTTAATATAATTTAAGACAGGAGTAACAGATATTATTTTTATAAAATCATAAAGGTGATTCTATAAGGCTAAGACAAAGAGCTTTTGAAAGAGTACGCTTTTTCAACATAATTGGTAAATCATCATAGATATTTTGAGATATTAACACTCTAGTTGAATTATTATAGTTTTTGGGAATTCAGCTCTTCATCTTCATGAGATTCTCTTGGTTAGTGCGCTATGATATCAGATTTTATGAGTATTACTCTATAATCAGTTTAACGTGTGCTACTCACAAAAGAGAAACCTTACTATGGCATAGGTTCTTTTGGATACAATCAAATCATTATCAAGAACACATTATCTATGAACAAATTATCAATGGACATAGGATAAAATTTTATTTTCATCGATGAAAAATAATGTGTTGGTGAAACTGTCGATAGAGAGTTAAAATAATTTAATATCAACAATAAGAAAATGGTATTTGGCCACTTTACTCGTGCACATTCCCATAAATATTTTAAGAACAATAAAAGTAACTGAGTTTTAAGAAATATCTTCAGAACAATTCATTTATAAAGCCTTAAATAACAATGAAAGATTTATAAAAATACTTTTTATGTTTTAAAAAGAATATGTTTCACATTACTTCTTCGATTAACCATGTGTAAAATCACATAAACATTATATATATGTAAAACCAGCTTATTTTCAAAATCTGTCATGGGTTGTTCTAAAATTTACATAAGAGCTTTACGTTCTCAGAAGACCTCCATTTTAAATTTGATATCTCTCTGTGTATACCAGCAGAATTTTGAAACGCTTAGGCATGGATTTTTAGCCAGAGATATGATAAATGCCATTTAACATGAGTTTTTGGAACATATGTCATATTAAAGTTATTTAAATGTCTTAAACTTAACATGAAATTAATAATACAACGATTTATGCAAATATCTTATTTTTTTATTCATAAAAAAACTACAGAATTATAATTAATATGAATTTTCATACCATATCCTAATACCAATAATTTTAAATGAGTAACTATTAAAATGTTAAGAAAATATGTTTTTCTATTTAATTAAAAAAATAATGGAAATTATTTGATATTTCTTATTTGCTTAAAGAAGGAGCATAAACTCATTTATTATATCTTGTAATTTTAAAGAATTGATATGTTTTGACCAAAACAAAAGTATAAACCCTGTCATCGATAAACACAGAGAAATTTTATTACAATATGTAAAATGAGATATAAATCAATACTTTTACGTCTGTGTTAATTTTGCGAAATAAAAAAATCACTTTTACATTAACATAACCATTAATCTTGCATAGTTTGATGAATGTAAAGTGGATTCGAATTGGGTTGTGCTACAATTCCACTTACGTTATTAAATTTTTATCTGTCTATCCAATAAAAACAATATATCGTTAAAATGTATTTATTTTAAATAGTAAGGTTAAAACATCCGCAAATTTAAAGAATAACCAACAAAATATTCCATCTTTGTGTTAAATGATATAATTTTAAAAAATTATTTTTGAATTTTTTGTCAAAAACTCAAAATCATTCAAAGTTGAACGATAATGGGAAATTCAGATATCATTAATTCGAAATTAATTATTAACTTATAACTTTTAAAAAACAAGTTTTCATAATTCTATATCAGAACACATAGTTTAATTAGAACGATAGCATACAAAAAATACTCTAAGAAAGAGATTTTTAAGTTCTTTTAAAACAAGCATCAATTTGCATAATTGTGTTATTATCTCTTAAATATAAAAACTAAAATACTAAAATTTTTGAAATAAATGTAACTGAAAGTTACTTAAACGAGCACGCGTATTAGATTTAGATTAGTGCTGACAATTCTACAAAAATGATTTCTCTAGATTTCTTTAAGATTATCTAAACTGGAAGTGTGATTTTTGATAATACAAGCGTATTTTTGAGTTAAAATTTAATTAAATCACTCTTATTTTTCCAAAATTTACGTAAAATAGGTTATTAGGTTTCTTTTATCTCACATCAATATTATGTTCTTAAAATATGTATCTACCTTCGAAATAATAAAATTTTATAGAAAAAAGTTTTATATGATAATTCCCTTAACTATATATTTTATGGAACATACGAAAAATAAAAATGAACGATAATATAAAGCATTCGAAGATATTTTGGGTTCAATTTTAAAAAATTTGTATGCAATTAGTGAATAAAATAATTTCATAAAAATGTAGATATTTTGAGCTAATTAACTGATATTAACAATTTTATTATGTGCTAAATTTTTGAAACAATTATTTTTACAGAGTTGAAAAATTCAGGGTGTATCTGATCATTCAAGGCACACAAAATACTTGATTGCATTAAAAACCAAATCAAAATTACTTTAATATAAACATTAATTTTATCAAATATTATTTTAAATTTAATTTTATTTCAACATTTTATTGTTATTCTAAGAAAATAGTTTTTTATAACACTTCAATTAAAGGATCTTTGTGGATATTTAAATTATATTCCACCCAAAAATAAACTCCAATCAATTTTTTGCCACACCTTGAATTTGAGTAGTTTTCGAAACGTTCATTTGTAAAAGCTATTAAATAAAATACTAGAACAGAAATAATAACCAAATTTGATCATAGTTACAAATAAAGGCTTTCTACACACCTCACGGGAGGATTACTTTTAATGAGTTTAAAAATAATTATATTTGAAGAAACTGCTCATTGAAATGAATAAATTTAACAAGTTGTTACTTCTTGTTTTTTTGAATACTTGGATAAGCGGGAATTTTCTTAATGCTCAGGAATGTTATCAAGTTTCAATATTTTAAACATCAGAACATGTTATATCCGAACGAATATATGTCCTTAAAGCTTGAGGCTATTTTCGAAACTCTTCCAGAGATGATTCATGTGAAAATTAGTGAAGAAATTAGGGAAGATGGAAAAATACGTGGAACAGAGTTTATGCATTATTATTTCGAACGTGTGAAAACCGCCTGTTCAGATCTCTTAGAATTCTTTGTTGAAATAGACTGGTCAGTAACGTCTGTAAAGTGATACACACTCAATTTAGACTTTACAAGTTTATTTTTTGTATGAAAATACAGATATTATAATTGATAACTTCGTTCTTATTATTCATTCCCCTTCAGTTCAAAGTGAATCAACAAATGTTATTGGAATTAATAATATTATATCTGTGAATATCAATTTAAAGTTTGTGGAACGTAAAGTATTTTTTACGTTAAAATTTTGATGTTATATTTCAAAAAATATTTTGAGCAGTTAGAATGGAATTATCCAACTTATGTTAAGAAGGTAATTAAATATCCAAAATTCGTAAGATGTCTTTACGTTTTAGTATGTCATTCAGCTATATTTTATAGGCTCAGGGAAAAATTCACTCCACAGAAATTGAACTAGTTGACGAGAGTTTTGAACATTTATATGAGTACGTGTCGCTAATGGAAATCGGAACGGAAAATCCCCCGACGTCGAAGGAACAAAGAGAATTTATTGCACATCTTGAAATATGTAAAGAGGAAAGCGATTCTATCAGAGGACTTTTTTTCCAATTCGTTGGAAATGTAAACTTCATTTATAAACCGTGTAGGTTGAAAAGATCGAGATCATTTTACGTGATAGATTTAAACAAGAATTATTCAGGATATCAATGTCACTTGAAAAACTAACTCATAAATTTATCCACAAAACTGGATCTATTTGCCTGACTGACGTTTATTTGTACCCTGACCCTTACGGTTATCTGTTTTTTAACTTTAGAACTCTTAAATGAAGGTGAGCAAAACATTGCACTCAAACCTCAATCCAATAAATTTTATTATTGTAAACCGGTAAATATTTTTCAAAAACCAAGGATGGACTGATAATGGTTGAATCATATGGTTCCTTTACTTTCATCCACACGTCTATGATCCGAGAGTATTTATCATTAGAATTGAATGTGGAAATAATAAAAGGATTAGGTCAAATAGAGGTTGAAGATTGCTTAGAAGGGAATCTTTACTGTCCAGGTTAAGATAAAACTCAATTAACAAACTCTTAGAAAATTATTAAACTATTACAATGAATAAAAAATTTTCAGTTTTACATATTGTTAAATAATACTTATAAAACTAATTCTCATGATGTAAAACAGTGCGAATTTTATTTTCCAGTTTTGTGGATTTTTTCTAATTAGTAAAGATTAATAGGTTGAAAATTCCCTAATCATTCATGTTTTTTTAATTTTTCAAAAAATTTCTTTGTCACAAATGACTGACAAAATAAGTTTTCAAGAAATTTAATGTATTTTATGGTTATTCATAAAATTTTTGTCAAAAAATTTTAAGTTTATTTCTTAGATTACCTGATTCCTAAATTAAAAAAAAAGTGGTATACTTTACTTTAACGAACTGTCACATATCTTAACAAATGTAAACTTTGATTAGTTCAAAAAATTATATCATTTTTGAATTAATATCTCATTTAAGGACACGAACTAATTTTTCGTTCATTAAAATATGTAATAATGGTTCTTACAATCATTAAGTTAGCATAAATCTAAGATTAGTTTAAACGATTTAAAGATTCAAGTTATGGTAAAATTACACCTAATAAAAATTCTCTTTAAATATAGGTTTATTGAGTAGATTGTTCATTGATTATAACCTCAAAGGTGCACAAAACCATATATATATACGTCTTTCGATTTACTTGGAGTTAGGCTTGGTTTAATACAAATGAATAAATTTCTGAAATTTAAAATGTTTTTTGTTAATTTCGTTGATATAATTTTCTTTGAATATTCCCGAACAACTCCGATTGAAATCTCATTCATTTTAAACAAACTAAATCAAAAGGTGAGAATGACCAATCAAAAATAATATAAATTTTTGAAAATAACCAACAAAACTATAATACTTGAAAAGTATTTTTATTCTATGTAATAGCAAGAGAGTTGTTACAACCTGAGAAATCAAAATAGATAAAGGAATCTCACGTTTTCATGGTTCAAAGTAAACACAGGAATATTATAAAATTATATGAATAAATTTGAACTTGCAGTTCAAGTGCAAAAATATGATATTGATGAAACTTATTTGGACAGTATAAAGAGATATCTATTTATAACGATTGCGTCGTGTAAACACTGATAATGGTTAATTATCAATTAATTCGACTTTATATATGAAACATTTAATCACTATAAAAATATTCTTCTATAAAATCAAACATCTGGTGAAGTATTGCTTGGTTCTGTTTAATCATATCCCCATATTCCTAATCTCTTCACGAAGAATGTTAAGTACTTTAAAAAAAAGGTTTCTTGAAGTAATTATTCTCTTTTCATTTGGATCTATGACGTTTAACTGTCTGTAATATTGTTTTAGTTATTTTCTTTCTCATTTATGTTGAAATAACCTGATGATATTTTGTCTAATTTTTAGACAGTTTATAAGGAACTGATGTTTATGTCCTGATTCATAAAATATCAGATATATAGGATTTTTGATATCCAAAATCTAATCAAGCAAAAATAAGATAACTTCAATCTATTATAAATTGGATTAAAAAAATACTATCTTCATGTTTTAGACATATAATATTTGTATTTTTCTGTATTTCAATTTTCTATGTGAATATTTTAATTTACACGTGTTTTAAAACTTTTGAATGTATTTAGCGGGTTGATACTTTTCAAAACCTAGTTTCACTTCATCTGATGGGCTCATTTTTGTATCATATACCAAACATGAATGGTGAAAATAGTTTGTTGTTTTCTTAATATACCGTATTCTCTTAAAGGTATCTTGCATTAAATGATTTCAGTTTTTTCGATTTTTGTTCGTTACAAGTTTGATTTAACTCAAATGTCCCAAAATGTTATATCCGCCAGTCGATTTCTTTCGCCATGGTAGAGTGAGAATATTTTTTCCTAATAACATTAATTTTTCAAAATTCTTTAACTGAACGAGAAGTATATTTTTGCAAATGATGAGATAAAATTTCATAAAGAACTCTAAACCTTGATATGATTTCATTTATTTTCTTTTTAATATTGTCGAATGGGATTTTATCGGATAAAATAATTTCTTTCGTGTTGAGAATTGGTCAATAAATATTATATAATATTTACTTCAGACTACTGTTACCGGTAATACTCTCCTTATATCTCATAACATACTCGATAGCTATCGTTGGTCAATATAGGTTATAAATATGTTTAATAAATGGTGTTAGGTTTCATGAATAATTGATATTTTTACACCTTTTAAAGGATAGTTTAACTTCATTATACATTGAGGACTCACAAAACATTTTGCTGCATGTTCTAAAGGTTTATTCTAACCCACATGGCAACAGTTTTGTTCATGAATAGCTTTCTTAAAGCACTAACTGCTGTTTTTGTTTTGAAAAGTCTTTCTAAAAAATTTTTATTTAGAAAAATATTTAAAATCATCTTTCGTAATATGGGTTTGGAAATTTCCAAAGTTGATAATTGCTGATACATATGAGAGTCCTTAAGATAGTTTAACAATTTTTGTATTTATTCTGAATCATTTTGCATTTTCCCTTCTCAATCACTGTCAAAGCTGATTTCGATAATCAATCAGCGATGACTTTCGTATTCCCCATTTTTTGCTCAATATTAAAAAAAACTGTTCATGAAAATAAACCATTGAAATATTATTATTTCAATATTTTTATCTTTGATTGTGAAATTATGGGTTATGATCAGCTTGCAAAATAAATTTCCTGCCAATATGGAATGTTCCAAACTTTTCATGTGCCAATTGATAGGCAATCAGCTCCTTAAAATGATGTACTGTATAATGAATCATATTTTGATAATTTTATCTCTTATGAGATTAGCGTTTATTTTTGTCCATTGTCTTAGCAATACCTACAGATAGCACCACTATCGATTCATCGCATCTCATAATTATCATCGAATTTGTTATTTATAAACTTGATGAGAGCAAATTGATAAATCAGAACTTCAAATGTTCTAAAGTTAAGTAAGGATATCAATCCATACAAAGTAGTTTTATTAATGAATTTGATCTAAAAGTGGTGCTGCTATTGATGAAAATCTTTAATTTGATTTTAGTAAATACTAACTGTCATAAAGAATCTCTATGATTCTCTTTAATTTTATGAGGAAATCAAATATTTAATTCGTTTCCGTCAATCACGGTCGATTCTGATACTTTAAAAATCGATTATATACGAAAAAACTAGATTCATTCATCACCAAATCGAAATTTCCTCTGGATTAATTCGAAACCAGTGGCACCAATTTTTAAAAACTAGATTTTCTTAGTGTTCCAAAAGGTCTGCACTAGCTTGATAAAATACTAGAATATAGCCATATCAGCGACACAGTCATCATAATCTTTCAACATTGTTTCAAAGATTCGTTGAAATGATCTGTGCGTTCGTTTACTCGAAAGGAAATTTGATAAAGTCGTATAGTCAATGACCTTTGGCTCATTTTAAATGCTTTCTTTATTTTGGTCATATTTTCTGTTGAGTCATATCGGTCGTCTTTGTTTATATTGAGAATCATGAAACTATCAAATGACGTAGTCTCTCAAGTAGTTCAGGTATGTTTGGAAGTAGATATTTGCCGAGAAGTATTACTTTAATAATGCTTCAAATTTTTCACATTAACTTTTGCTTTTTTGAGGAATTTGATGTTCCTTTAGCTTAACAAAAGTTTACTTGGTTTCTGATTTGATTAAATCTGATTTTCTATCATGGCGTTCAGATATTTGAAAGGGTGAATTTATCCTGATCCAGTGTGTCTAAATACTTGTTCGTCTCATATCGTATTTATATTTCCCTTAAACGTATTCGAAATAATTTCAAAGTATAAGCCTGTTTTGTTGTTAGGATTTAAGCGAACCATTTCTCATCAACTCTAAGTCCATTTCCCACTCGCCAGAATCCCTTCCTAGGAGAAATGCAAATAAAAGTTTATATTTCCCTCTAAGTTAATCTTTACATATAAATGACATTGAATGTAGAGTCTGATTATATCATCGCATATAAATTTGTTAAATACTGATTATTTGGTCATAAATATAGTGTAACCAGTTTTAACATCTGTTCTTCTTATCCACTACATTTAAATTTCATTACCGTTGACTGCAACTAAAAACAAATAAGAATCTAGATTAGAACCATTCATAATTTTGACTTTATTCTCTATATGTTTGACAAACAAGTATTTATCATTTCTATAGATTTATAATATGTCTTAAGCTTAAAGTCAATGCGTTAAGTGTTCATTCTTTGTACGGCTTTGGAGAAAACACGATTATTTTAACAACCGATCTCTATGCAGTTCTTATGATTGTGAACTTTCTTTTCCACTTGCATAACACTTTATCTGATATTTTAGGGTCTATGAAAGACGAAAACCATATACAGTAAGCTGTATAAACTCTTTAGAAGAAAAGAATTTTTCCAAAAATGAGAAGTATATCAATTTTTACTATTTTTGATCTTTTTTAAGCCGAATTCTTATTTCCAGGTTTTTCTGCTTCGTCGAAACTCTTTCAGAAATCTTCTCAAATTTTTGTATTTCCCCACGATTTTGAACCTCGAGGTGAATATAAATATTGAGCGGAAAATTTTCTGGAAGACTACAATGGCAGAATTCATCTATATCTTCGCCTGCATGAGAGCTTTAGCCTTTTTAAATCTCTATATCTCATTTGTACGTTAAAATTCATTTGGTTATCTTCACAAGACAGCTTAGATTCGAAAAAATTTTTTAAATTGATATCCCAATTGTAGAATTCTTCTAAAAAATTTCAGTACAACTTTATAATACACTTTATATTTTTATCATCATTTTTTTCTTTTATACGTTCTGTTATAACTCATAAGTGGACTGATGCTATCTTATCCGTTTTCACACTCGAAAATAACTGCTTTAATTTTTAATAACCATTTTCCGAATGGATGTATGTAGAACTGTTAGATTGATTCTTTAGGTATTGGAGGATGTTCTCAAAATTATAAGTATTTCTAAAACTCATCCCATTTCAATCTCCAATGATGTATACTCAATAATAAATGTGACTTATCAATTAATTTTAGTCTATATTTAATATTTAACAACTTCTAAAGTTTTTTTTTGTAGTTAGTTATCAGGTGGAAGTCTGCTTACTTCTCTAAGATCCTCTTTTGACAAGCATTTATTTATGAATTGTTTGTCAAAATAAGTTAAATTTTATGTATTTATACATTCGAGTATGACAAAACAAACAAAAATATTATTTACTGCTTAAAATTAACTTAAATATTAACAGTTTTGTTTTTCAGCCAAAGTAACTGACCACTGATTTACCATCTGGTAAAAATGTTTAAGAGTATTTTATCATTGAAAAACAATAAAATTGGAATTTCAAAACAAATCAACCAACACAAACTAAAAAATTTTTTTATTGATAAAGTACCTTTGATTTAATTTCGTTTTTTGTTTACATTATTGTTGGTTAGCATAAGAAAAAACATGACGATAAACTTTTACCATCTTTTTTGGGTGAATGAAAAAAACTAACAATTTTTTAATTTTTAAAATATCAACGATTTATCACTATTCTGTTTTAAATATTTATTATGGTACATAATCTGAAATATTAAAAAAAATAGTTGAACATTATACCACATGAAATCGTCAAAAACCTCTTTATATTTATCTCAAATTTTTAATGATGTTTTATGTTTTTTATCTTAGTTCTACGAATAAATTGTACACGACATAATTGTTAAGATAAATTCGACGATAAATTATTTGATATGATAAAAGAATTATTCCAAAAATATATCTGATGAAAATAAAAAAATATCGCGAAAAATTGAGTTTTATCGTTCACGTTTTTTATAAAAAAATCTTTTGATGGAAACAGTTAGTTTATTTCTTCACATCACTAAATCTATAATTGAATCAGAGTTTTGAAAAAAAATCACAAATTTTTATGAATGATGAGAATATTTACATTATTCCTTTAAATAAGTATTTATGAAGATGTGAGAAAATAACAAATATAATGAAAAGAGATTTTAAAATAAAAACATTAAAAGTGAAAAATATATGAATAAAAGCTCTCGAAGATTTGAAAACGATGGTAATTAATCAAGCCGATTCGTCAAGAGAAATATTAAAAGAATCTGAAAAATTTTGTGACACGATTAAAGGTCATTCAAAGTGTCAACCAAAGAACATAAAAAATATGAAATTAGTCGATACAGACGGACACGGTTTAATTAAACTTTGGGAAACTGGTAAAACTCTTTGTCACAGGATTTTATGCTTTCTAATGACATTTATATTACAGAATTTTAATAAGACTCAATTTGAAATTTATATTTTCATGAATAATTGAAAGACTTCAAATTTAAGCATTTCTATTTATTTATTTTGTCTTCAACATCTCTAGGTATGCGTATTTGATTGGTAAATTTCTGAATTTTATCACATATATGCAGGGATATAAATTTTAAAACGATTTGTTCTAATGTGCTGTGGAGAGAATGAGGTTTTTACAAGAGATGACTTATAAAATACATATGTTCATATGACATAAAAATCATTTCGACTAAATTGTGCACAACGGAAAACAGAGTACTTTGAGTTGTAAAGATGAACGTGTACAAAAGAAAATATCTTTCGATAGACGCCTGGTTATGTTTGACTCATTTTCATTCTAAAAACATCAAAAGTATCCAGTTATGATTAAATGAATATTTAGAATAAATATTTTGAGTTATCGTTCAAAGTTATTTATAACAAGGATATAGTCTCTGGAACAACCATATTAATTATTGTTAAAACAAAAGTAAATTGCGTGAAATTATGATGTTAACTTTTTTCAAAATATAATTATCCATCATCAAAGAAAAAATAAAATGAACATTCTATTGATTAAATTGTGTTTATTCTCGAAGAATATATTTAAAAACATTTTAAAATTTCATGTGTTATAATGTTCATAATTTCGGATATTCTAAAATAAAACTCACATTAAAACACAGAGATGTTGATTTTTTACAATTACAATTTTATATTTTTTGATATGAAATCAAATAGTTTTTCATATTTATGTAAAATTATTTTTTAAATGATAGAAAAATATTTATATTAAGAAATCCTGTTTAAGAATAAGTAAAATAGTGTTTTTAAATTATGTATTTCAGTAAAAGTTACATTTAAATAGATGATCAAAAATTCACAGAATTTTTTATCCTCTTTAAAATTATCACAAACTTATTTTCTTGAGTTTGTTATTGGTTGTACATTCAAATTCATTTCGTTCATCTAAATGTACTTTGAATTTATTATGTTTACTTTAACTCCTTTTATGGTATATTTTCTTTAAGATTCTTTTATAAATTGATTTTATGCTAATTTATTAAATAATGCAAATGAATTACAGTTTCGCCAATTCGACGAAGACTCAATCGGCGTTATTCGTTACAAATTGACTCAAATCTTACTGTGTCTCAACTACACATGAGATTCGCATATTATTGCATTTCTTAACTTCAGAAAAATTAAGAGAAAAAAATCTGCGCCATAAATAGAAAACCAATGATAACTTATCTTTTATGATTTTAGTTTAACGTAAACTCATTCTGCTCTGAATATAAATTATTTTATAGATTTTAATTTTTTTTAGATCGTTGTTTTTTAGTACACATGACGTTATAACATATTTGGCTTATTTAAAAGTATATCATTTACGTTTTATATATGATAAACATTGATTGTTAAAAATTGCAAGAAAATCATTTTAAAGGCTAAAATAAAATAAAAGAATTTTTATTTTTAAAAAATTGATCTAAAAGATTTCTTATTATCAATGTGTCGAGTAGTTTAAAATGAGTATGATTCTGAAATGTTATTATGTTTGAGAATTATAAAAAAATACATAAATATCTGTTTAAGGTATTAAATTTGATAATTTAGTTCTATCTTCTAAATGATGAAATATTAAATTTTAAATCTACACCTAAATTTTGTGAAAAGTGATCCAATAAACTTCTGAACAGATATTATCATAATTTGAAAATAATATTAATTTTTGTCTTAAAACTTTTATAATATTAACTATTTCAAAGATTTATCCTTTAAGCTAAATTACAAATTTGTTCAGAAATTAAAATAATATAAAATTGAGAAAAACAGATAGATCATAACTATATTTGATATATAAACACTGCCGTGGCTAATCGTACTGAAATACGTCATATATCTTTTTAATAGTGTTAAATATGTACTATATCATTTAAAAATGTAATTCTATTCTTAAATACAGCTTATTTTCTTCTTCACAAAATCTAATCCATATCGAATTACATTGGAATTTTTTTACTTTTTTATTTTTACCTATCGCAGTAAATATGAAATTAAATACAAACATGATTTATTTATCCTATAGATAGCCTTTATATTCTTATCAGTTTACAGTGTTTACTAAAAAAATACTTTCATACATTAAAATTATGCTTGCAGTATATTTATTTTTCATATTTAATTTCAGAATTTACCATTTAAAAATATTTTTAAACCAAAATTAACAATAAAAGGGATGTAATTAATCAAATGATGATAAATTATTTAAAATATTTCAGATATTTTATTTGAATAAGTAAAATTAAAGCATTGCCGAGTTTATCTTTTTTTTAAATTGAACATTAATACACTATAACCAGCTCACATATTATCAATACAAGCCATTTTTGTGTCAATTGCTCGAGCCATATCATATCTGAAACTTATATATATTATAACCCACAATATTTTTTTTAATTTTTACGAGATTCAAAATTTTTATGAAATAAATTCAATTTATCTATATATCAATTTTTAATTAAAATTTTAAGATTATCAAATAAATCTGTTTAAATCTTTTTTATTTTGCATTTTTGTATATCTTAATTTATTTTAAAAATACATATACCTATAAAAGGAGATAATTAAATCAAAATTTGTTTGATATTTCATAATTATAGAAGAATTTCTATTTTTAGCTATCTCAATATATTTTCAATATGTTTAAATTACGTAATTAATTTTTATCCTTATA
>JALDNG010000378.1:0-184141 GCA_024349245.1 Neodontobutis hainanensis | reverse complement strand
GAGGCTGGGGAGAGTAGCAGAGGCGGTGCAGCCTGGTGCTGGAGGTCTTACCTCGGGCCAGGCTCCAGCTCTGAGTCCTTCATTGGCCCAGGGGCACAAACACAATCATTGTTGTGTGCAATAATCTTCAGTCTCGGGCTTCTCGACAAGCCCCATAGACAGATGCAAAGCCAGGAAAGCCTTCATTTCAGATACACATACAATGTACCGCTTATAAAACCTGGACTGTGGCTTCAGCTGTTTTGAGGATAAAACCCGATGAGCATAACGGTTAGTCTTTAATTGTAACAAGGTTCCAAAATTGTGTGTGCCAGTGAGTTCATCAAAAGGTTTTATCCACTCCTGATGAACTTCCAGTCCTCATCTTCAGTGATTGGCCCGTAGCTATAATCTCTTCCTCGGCCTCTCCTGGGCCTCCGCCTCTCACCCACATTTCTCTTCTCCCAAACCTGACTCCTCTCCTCTCCATCCTCCTGTGTTAAAAACTGAAACAGCAGCACGGCCGGAAAAACCCTCAGCTCCACTGGCACCTTCACTCTGGCTGCTATTCTCACTCTCCCTTATTTCATAACAATAACAAGAATAATACAGTTTATTTATATAGCACATTTCAAATGACAAGCATAGACTCAATATAACTAAGACTTACTTGTCAGAAAGTAAATGTTCTCCCCTGGAGTCAGAGTCTGCAGCAGACGGCACAACGGCTTGGCGCTCATGTTCTCGTCTCACAATTTCTACTCTCACCGACTGCATTCTCCCCACCTGAAACAACGTGTCAAAGGCTTATGTACTAAATCTGAAAATTAAAATGAGCTAAACACAACTTATCTTAATTTTACACCTGACCTATTCAAAAACACAAAGGTTTTTATTTATTTATTGAAATTCACACCTGTATCTTCAAATGCTTATTATTGTACCCAACTTTTCCTTTACTAAAAAAAAGTCTGTTGGATTTACATAAAAAAAAATATATGAATAAAATATATGCTGTTTTAAATGTTCTCATAAAAATCTTTAGAACTCAATAAGAAATAAAACCTAATCATATGGAATTAGTATTAGGTTATATATGTTACAGTTTTGTCACAATATACAAACTCACCTCTCTTTGAGACATCAGTAGATTTTTCACTCAACATTACAGCTTGGCTTTAAAAATGACGTGTGTTTTTAACATAACATAGAACTTATATTCAAATAAAATAGTTTTTCAGCACTTCATGCTTCAGGTTTATTGTTTATCTTCATACAGTGATGCTTTTCTTTTCACCACTCCATTAGATTTTCCAACAGCGGCTCTTAATCAAAGCTCACTTAATAAACTCATATTAATGACTAAAGACACTTGTTTGGGGCTTCATTGAAACGCCTTGTAAAATTAGACTTTAGCTTGCTGCTAACAAGTTACTTTGTGAACCACTGGACGAACAGCTGAATATTTCTCTGATAGGTACTTACCTTCACTTCACCTGACCACTGTCCTGTGGCAACGCCGTGTGAGATGTTTTGCCAAGACCCTTTAAAGGTAGTGAAATAAAACACATAGAATGAGTCTGTCAAATATTTTCAAGTCTCCCTCATGTAATAAAATATGCACATTGTCTTGTTGCAGGAACAAGTACAACTTACAGCCAATGGGAGCACCACAGACTCTCCTGCTCACATTAACAGCATGTCCCAGTGTTGTAGTCGAGTCTCCAGTTTTCGAGTCCAAGTCACTTTCAAGTCCTCAGTGTTTAAGTCCAAGTCCAAGTCCAAGGGTCCAGTGCTTGTGCTGTCGATGTGCATGACTTGCGAGTCCTTTGTGTTCAAGTCCGAGTCCTTGTGTCTGAGAATAAACGAGTCCAAGTTTGAGTCAGAGCCATAAAAAAGCAAGTCCAAGTCCAGGACTAGAGTACACAAACAGCACAATGCTAACATTATTAAAAGTTATTGTATGAAGTGTAAAACTCTTACCTGATGGCAGATTTTCCAGGTCAAACAACAGCAAATATGGAACATGCCTCAAGACCAGCCGTTCTGAACAGCCCTGCCCCACTCCTGTATGCAGGCCATTAAAACAAAGAGGCTCTGGAAAGTAAAGAGTAGCCTATTTTACACAATATGCTTTCACAAAGCATTAGATGAACACGCTATTTAGACGGATTTTTACATTTAAATTGATCTAAATGAATGATTTATCTTTATGGCAGTGAAGTGCATAAAGCGTTTGCTAACCTTATTATTATCTTTGATAATACTTGTCTGTTCATGCTAAGGTCTGCCAAAACGTGCATCTTCATGACTGCATTATAACTCTAGGCGTCATTTAAGACAGTTTAATGAAATTTTACCTTTAAAAGCTCTCCAGGTCCTAGAGACCCAATAAGAAGACAAGAGTCCTAAGCAGCTGAGTCTTTAAAGCACTAAACTGGTATTAATCGATTATTGATGCTTTTAGCCTAAGCTAGCTTGACGTCGTGCGTCAGTGCCATGGAAACAGAAGGTCCGGTGGGGCTATATAAGAGGGCTCCAGTTAGAATTTTTCACTTCTCACTTGGCTTGTCCAGTGCGTTGCTGAACTGAGTTTCAGATTGACTTTTCCTAGAAAACCGAACGCTGCATACCACAGTATAATCTTCTCTTTGCAAAAATAAACATATTTTAATATTTTGGTATTATCATATGTTTAAGGTTTGCCAGATCCTCAGAAATGGCACATGCTTTTGACCTCCGGTCATCTTGGATTTCTTTTCTGAAGGTAAGATAACTGTTTAATCAATTAAGACTGCATTAGGATAGTATTTATAATATTTTCTGTCCATATAACGTGTTTGATGTTTATTATGATAACCGTTTGGGTGGGAGTAGCTACCAAAGCTAAAATGGTCAATTTAAGAAAAATATAGTTTTGTTATAAACTGACATTTACTCGATGATTTAAATATGTAGTAACGCTAAAAGTAGATTCAATCTGTAGTGAGTAATGCACACTTTAATTTTACCAGAGAATATGTCAGTAAATTATTGAGTTTTAGTTTCAAATTTCACAAATGTTGCAGTGAAACTCTTGGATAAAAATGGCGCCGGAGTTAACGTTCTAAATTGGAATCCATTAAAAATGTTCATCTCCATGGAGACAGTACTTGTCCGTGTTTAACTGTCAGTAGATGGCAGGTGCATACCTGTGTATCTGTTGAACACTAACAACGGAAAGTTAAACCTAAAACTGCAAATGTTGTGTTACAGAGTCAATCAATTTATTTTAAAAGAAATAGATTAACTGTGGCATTGTTGCCTACTGCAGCCTACTGTACAATGAAAGAGAAAACAAAATATAATCCAACAATCAGTCTATTTTGAATTACACTTTCCACTTCCAAATAAAGTTAGTCACATATAACAGCTGCATTTTAATAAAAGTGTAACTTAGACAGTTTAAATGGTTGAAGTATAATAAGACAGACATGACAGTTGAAGTATTAAACCTGTGCTAATTAGTTTGTATGTTTCTGGTCTTTGATGTTTTAATAAAACAAAGACTATATTATTTTATTCTCCATTGAAGGTCTGGGTCCTGCCGGTTCTCGGACAATCCTATCCACATCTCCTCGGACGAGGAAGACGTAGGTGAGTACGAGGCACTCCAACCAGCTGATGAAATATTAAACCTGTGCTAATTAGTTTGTATGTTTCTGGTCTTTGATGTTTTAATAAAACAAAGACTATATTATTTTATTCTCCATTGAAGGTCTGGGTCCTGCCGGTTCTGCGGACAATCCTATCTATATCTCCTCGGATGAGGAAGACGTAGGTGAGTACGAGGCACTCCAACCAGCTCATGAAGAGGAGGAGGAAGAAGGGTCTGTTTCTTCTTCCACCTCCTCCTCTTCACCTGAACCATCTGATGAAGAGGAGGAAGATTGGGATGATGATTATGATGAAATTGACTCTGGTTACGAGAGCCTTTCTGATAATGAAGAGGATGATGAAGAGGAGCAAGAAGATGACCAGCAGTTTCCTCCGGAGGAGTTTTGGGATGGCTGGCGCCAGAGAGACCCTCCTGCTGAAGCTGAAGAACAGGTGAGTCGGCCTCTGGCTCCCGTTCTTCAGCAACCGGCAGAGAGTCCTCCGGCGTTCATCCCTCTCCAGAGCATGCTTGAACATGTTTTCCGTCCTCCAACTCCTCCTTCTTCCTCCTCGGCCCCCAGCGGATCCACCAAACGGTTCTTGGATGAAGAGGACGCTGAGGTGCCTTCCTCCAAGAGGCCACGTTCGGACCAGCCCGAAGAAAGCACAGACGATCCTACTCCATCGACCTCTGCTGGGACGTCCTTCCCCAGTCGCTTTACTCGCTACTTCCATCCCCAACCGGACTCGGACGACTCGGACTCCGACTGACTTCATCTTTGATTTGGCAACAACAACGCCAATATTTTACAGCTTAAACTAGAGCAGATTTTTAAATTAGTAGGGTGTGTCTGTGTGTGATTTAAAAAAAAAAAACAATATTAGATAACGCAAGAAATGCTATGTGGGATTTTTATTAACATTGAAAACAGAAACAAATACAGTCAACCTACAAAAGAAGTGACTAAAGCTTGTACAAAACTAATCTGAGATTAGATTTCCTCCAAAGTACGCCTTGTACTTGTTTTGACGCGTTTAAGTGAATATATGCTTTATTCCTCCCACACTGGGAGAACTGGTACTGTATAAGACATAATTATTAGAGAGAGGGTTGTCCACCAACTGGAGGGTCGATGGTGCGAGCCGCCCTTCTCTGTTCTTGATATATTATTCCTAAAATTAAAATAAAGTAAGGAATACTGTTACGGCCCAAAAGAGTCGAACATATTTAAAAGAGGACACAGGAGGCAAAACAGTTCATTTCAAAAATAGTTTTTATTCATTTAGTTTTAGACCTAATGTTTTTTTCTCTCTTTTATGTAAATAAAAAGAGAATCCAAAAACCCTCCCGTGCCTGAAAAAAATAAAACAGGAAAGTAACAAAAGAAAGGAGGACCTGGTGAGCCGGCCAACCCTGTACAGGGCCGTAGAAGCCGGTGCCAACTCCTCTACCACCCTACACAACACAACCCCTCATTACTAACCTGAACAAAATAAAGAACGATAACTCAGACAGCCTGTCCCATCAGGCCAAACAAAAACAAGGCTAGGCTAACAAGGACTGCAGAGGCATGGAGCAAGCCGGCTGCGCAGCGTTGTCACCGGAACAGCTGAGGCGAGCGGCGACCCAGCGAGAGCCTCCCAGGTGACCTATATACTCTGATGTTTGCTAGTTTGCTCAAAGGCTGTTTGACAACGAACAGTCCACACAAAAGTTCTCTTAGGATTTAAAAGGTCAGTTAAAGGAGAGGCAACAGCAGAAAAATTCCTACAAAGACCCTGTAATAACCAACCATGGCTAAGTAACGTCGAGCTCGGTGCGACTAATTGGAATAGGAAACGAGACAATACTCTCCACCTTGGCCTGCACCGGCGCACACAACCACCAACAAACCACTTTACCTAAGTAAGTCACAGTTGCTTGGGCAAATACACACTTTGATAAGTTCACTGTTAAGTTTGCCTCTTGAAGACAACCCAATAACACCCGAAGGTGTTAAATATGCTCCACCCAGGAATCGGTACAAACTACCAAGTCGTCCAAGTAAGCCTCACAAAATGACAGACCCGACAGTATAATCCTAATCAACCGCTGAAATGTTGCCGGTGCATTTCACATGCCAAATGACATAACATTGTATTGAAAAAAATTATCTGGGGTTACACAGGCTGAGAGTTGTTTTGCACGCTCAGTGAGCGGCACCTGCCAGTAACCTTTCAACAGAACAGAACTTGGACACAAACGTAGCCCCACCCACTCGATCCACACAGTCCTCAATGCGACGCAATGGAAAACAGTCCTGCTTCGTAACATTATTTACTTTCCTGTAGTCCGTGCAAAAACGATCTTCACCATTAGATTTTAACGCAAGCAAAACAGGGAGAGCTCCAAGGACTATAACTGAACTCTGCAATACCACGAGCTACCATATACTCAACCTGCCGCTTAAGACGGAACGTTTATCAGGACTGACTCGATAAGGGTGTTGTTTTATCGGCACAGTGTCACCAACAACAATGTCATGCATTAATATTCTGGTCTTCGAAGGTACATCAGAAAACAGTGACTTTGTCTCATTTAACAAATCAATTAAATTCTCACGCTGCAAATCAGGAAGGTGGGCCAAGTATGCAGGCAAATCCCTCAATACCTCAGAGTTTAGCAGTTTTCCATGAGACAGCGCCTCAGACAGAACCCTGCCTCCATCATCATCGTGCGTAAAAGAGTTCTCACTGAACTCCTGTCCGTGTCTTTAAGGCCGTTTTACCTCCCGAGAGAGTTCCCCCAGATATTTGTGACTGTTATTTATATCCACCCTAAGGCTGATGCTAAGTCTGCAGCTAATATTGTTTTTAAAACTATAAATAAGCTTCAGCCAATCTCACCTGCTGCTCCCAATTTTATACTCAGCGATTTTATCCACTGTAATTTAAAGAAAACCCTGAACAGTTTTTATCAGTATGTCAACTGTCCAACACGTCACAATAAAACCCTGGACCTGTGCTACGGCTCCATTAAAGGGGCTTATATCTCGAAGGCAGGACCTGCACTGGGCTCCTCTGACCACAACACAGTCCACCTTCTGCCCGCCTACACCTCGGTGCTGAGGAGGGAAAAGCCTGTTAGGAAACAGGTAAAGGTGTGGACTGAGGACAGCTCTCTGGCGCTGCAGGGCTGCTTGAGTGCACAGACTGGACAGTGTTTCAGAACTCTTGTTCTGACATAGATGAACTGACTGATGTTGTCTGCAATTACATCTCCTTCTGTAAAGACTTAGTTCTCCCAAACAGGGATGTCAAGGTTTATCCTAATGACAAACCATGGATTTCCAAGGACATGAAAGATCTGCTTATCAAAAGGAAAAGTGTATTTAACGAAGGTGATGTGAATGCCGAAGGGTTGTGAGAAGGGAGATCAGGGCTGAAATTAAAAAAAATTGAGATATAAGGATAAGATTGAGGCTGAACTAAGAAGTAACAACTTAAAAAGAACCTGGAATGGTATGAAAACAATGATTGGGTCACATGATAAAGTCAGCAGAGTTGCACTTGATGGTTTTAATTCTGACAAAGACTTGGCAGATGAACTAAATGTATTTTATACACGGTTCAACACAGTGGATTTTAATGATAAGATTGCCGACATCAGGGCAATGACTCGAGCCTCTCCATCAGTGTCTATTGAGGTAAACACTGTGGCTAAATTGTTCTGCCACACCAAACCCAAAAGCCCAGGGCCAGACAACATCTGTGGACAGTCATTAAAAAAGTGTGCTTACCAACTTTGTGGCATCTTCCAACATATTTTTAATCTGTCTTTACTACAACAGAAGGTCCCCAAAATTTGGAAGCACTCAGTCATTGTGCCCTTGGCGAAGTGCAACACTCCTAAAGCCTTGAATGATTTTAGACCAGTTGCTCTGACCTCCTTGGTTATGAAAACTTTTGAAAAAATCATTAAAGACATGGTGCTACCTCAGGTCAGGGAACAGCTAGACCCATTGCAGTTTGCTTACAGGTCCGAGAAAGGAGTGGAGGATGCTGTCATCACACTGTTGCACTTTATTCTTAAACATCTGGATGGAGCCAAGACACATGCCAGACTTTTATTTGTTGATTTTACTTCTGCTTTTAACACCATTCAGCCATTCCTGCTGGCAGAGAGACGTATGGCTGATTTTAACCTTGATCTTAACTTGGTTGGTTGGATATTGGACTTTATTAGACAGACCTCAGTGTGTTAGAGTGAATGGTATTTTATCTGATGTGCTCTATTCCTCTACTGGTTCACCCCAGGGCTGCTGTCTCGCCTCTTTTGTACATTCTGTACACAAACCAGTGTCGCAGTGTGTACAAGGATAGACACATTTTAAAGTTTGCAGATGACTCTGTTATCCATCAGCCTGCTCAGAGGGAATGAACAGGACCATGGGCCAGTCCTTAATGACTTTGTTCAGTGGTGTGACCATTCATTTTTACATATGAATGTGTTAAAAACAAAAGAAATTAAAATAGACTTTCGCAAATCACCACCTTGCCCCAGTGCCACTGTCATCAAGAACACAGACATTGACCTGGTCGACAACTACAAATATCTCGGAGTCATTCTGGACAATAAACTGTGTTTTGAGCCTTGGGTGGATGCGGTTTCTAAAAAAGTCCAACAACGATTGTACTTCCTGAGGAAGATGAACAGTTTTAACGTATCCACTGAAATGATGACATTGTTTTATCGTGCTTTTATTGAATCGGTTTTATCCTTCAGTATTGCTGCCTGGTTTGGAAGCCTCTCCCTGACCAACAAAAACAGACTGGGAAGTCTGGTCAAAGTGGCCAGTAAGATTTCGGGAGGAGTCAGGCTCAGCTGAAGGACATTTACAGCCGACAGGTGCAGAGGAAGGCTGGTGCTATAGCGCAGTCCCAAGACCATCCCCTCAGAGGAATTTGAGCTGCTGCCCTCCGGCCGGTGCTGCAGAGCTCTGGGCTGTAGGACTAAAAGATTAAATATGTCGTTTTTACCGACAGCTGTGAGGCACTTAAATGGCACATAGCACTTTGTAATCATTTTGAACAACAATAATTGCTTGTTTGCACAATGTATTTATTCATGTTTTAATTCCAGTTTGCACATTTTTATCTTGGTTTATTAGTGATTTCCATTGTTGATCCTGCTCTTGAGTTGTTGAAGTGTAATTCTATGTTGTATGTTTTTAAGGAGCATGATGCTGCGAAATTAATTTCCCAAGAGGGACAATAAAGAAAACTTTGAACTTTGAACTTTGAAACAAACAACCAGAAAAAACTAAACAAAATAGAAGCTAAAGCAAGGAAAGTGATGTAGTATTTCATCAAATTAACATTAAAAATAATAATTAAAAACAATACAGTTAATCTAGACGAGTTAATCGTCTAAAAGTTAAAAAATTCTGGGAAAATCTTTTCCCAGGATTTTCTCCAAAACACGCCTTGCACTTGTTTAAAAGTTTAAATAAATATAGACTTCATTCGTCCCACACTGGGAGAACTGGTACGGTATAAGGCAGGTCATGAGTAAAGGGGTTGTCCACCAACTGGAGGGTTGATGGTGCGATGCCCACTTCTCCGTTCATGATAAATGATTATGTCAGGAAGTATTGTAATGCTACACAAGTGGGTAAAGACCGAGACAGTTCTTTCCAGAAGAGTTCTCTTGACTCCACTTAAACTGTGGAGAACATATTTAGAAAGAACTCTTAGTCCAAAGTAAATAGTGTAGTGAGAAGTGTAGCAATGGTTCAGGGGTAGAGTGGGTGATCTGTCAAAGATCACAACATGTCCCTCTCATGTTGTGTAAGTTAAGTTCTAAGTTTTAGAGGCAGCAGTGTCAGGAGCTAGAGCAGATGGTCCACTAACTGAAGGGTGGCTGGTGCAATCCCCAGCTCTTCTCTTTATGTTTTTAAAGCCAAAGGTAAGAAATGTCTTTAGATTTCTATCAACAATGTTATTTATTTCTTTTTGACGGGAAGTCTCACTCCAGGATTGTCTTCTTTTCACATAAAAGTCTGTGACAGATAAAAGAAAGGTATCCAGTATAATGAACAGCGCTGGATATAGTCACATTGTTATATTTTATACTGTCTAATGAATTATTTCTGTGGTTTTATTTTTCTTCAGAGATGGCTGCTGGCCTCACAGGTGTAACCTGTCCCGGTAAGTCTTGATCTGTAAATAATAACTAACTGTTTAATTCATATAAAAATATTTTTGACAATAATATCTGCACTTTTAGCATCCAGAAACCGAGAAGAAGTCTAATCCTGCCAGAGTGTGACCTGTCCCCCACATGATCCAGTTCAGGAGAAGAGGATAAAAGCCAGCAGAGTCCTGAGCCCCAACACAAGTGAGAAGTCCTTCTACCTCTAATCTAGTATCTCAGCTGTTGCACTGAAGTAACAGTTTGAACAGACATGCCTCTTCTTTTCTGTAGGAAACCTAAACATGCATTCTTCTGATGACATCCTTGTCTGCTAAAGCCGGAAGAACCCAGATCCTCAGAAACTGTTGTGGTAAGAAAAAAAACTATATTGTGTTTTTCTCTTGTGCTCCTGCAGCAAAAGGCTATCCACTAATAAATGTTTTGTTGTCATTGCAAAGGAAGGCTGCAGCACTGGGAAGGGTCCCGTGAAGCCAGTGGAAGAAGCCCACTCTTCTTCACATCAAGACTAACAAACAGTGCATCAGTGACTCCAGATGATACAACAGCACAAATGGCCTTTGATGAAGAGATGAAGCAAGAATGACTTGAAAACCAAACTGAATATTGTATTTATTAAATAAATGACATTATTTTACAAGTACAATCATTTTGTACTTATTTATAAAATCATTTCTGTTTAGGTCTTTTAGTAAACATTGTCTCGCTACTTAAATATATTTAAATGTTACCGGAGCTATAAGACATCATTGATTAGATTATTTATGTGGCTTAAACCGTGAACACCACTGACAGAACCACACAAACCTTTCTGCTCAAAGAAGATTATTTCAAAAACAATGATTGAGCAATGATGAATACTGCTAGAAAAAGCTATTACAAGAAATTGTGAGATAGTGGAAACAACAACAAAGCAAAACTGGCACAGAGGTCAAGACTTCAATAAGAATTGTTGGACGAAACAAATACACATTTAAGGCTACACAAGTTCATTCTTTAACAAGACAAAAACTGAATATGTTTTATGGGTAATTATGTGCTTCACAGACATTTTTGCCTTAAATATAAAAATACAATGAAACAAAGTGACAAAATGTCTTGCTTGAGATACTTTTTTAAACAGTAAAGAGTAAGTCCACCAGTTCAAAATGAGGAGAAAATAATTTCCTGTTTCTTTTTACACACTGTTGCCAGCATTAAATAACTGTAGCAACTGTAATGCAAGATAACAAAAAAAAAAAATAAACAATTTAATAGATTGTGTTTCTTTGAGTCTTTATCCAGTTTTTTTTTCCTTTATGACTTTCTTGCTTTTGGGTTTGACCTCTGGAGGTTTGGGGTTCAAACATGGCCTAGACCTGGTCCGATCAGAAGTACGGCTCATCTCAGGATCCGAGCGAACACCCTGGGCAGAGATGGACTTTGCTCGAGTGGAGAGGGACCAATCCTCCAGCAGGTTAGGCTGGACCTCATGGCGTCTGTAATGTGTGCTGCTTCCTAACATGGGGAGGTGGATGTGGTCATTACTGAGGTAGCAGCTGCAGTGGGACATGACAGAGCCATGTGGCGGGACTGCCTCCACGGCGCTCTGAAAGGTTTTAAGGATACAGTCGCTTTAAACTTTTCCTTCTTCTGCCGGGATTCCACCTTCTTCAGATGGCGTCCATTATTATCTGTTTTCTTGTGTGTGCTAGTCCCTCACAGAAAGAAAAGTCACATTGATTACAGCTGTAACATGTCACTGACGTCTCTATAAGTCAATTAAATATGACTCACCTGTACCAACCCTGTCCTGTCACGGTCAAGTCTCTGAATCAGCTCCTCTATCTGGTACCGATCCTATTTTTGTTATTTCAAAGTGTTTTTATTGTTTTAAATGTACATAACACAAACAAACCAACAAACATTCTCTTATGTTATACAAGGCATCACTATCCACCAGCCTCACACTTTGCAGACATTATCTCACATATCCCCTTTCGTCCTCTCATCTGCTGGGTGATGTGTACCCCCATCCCCGGACTCTGCTCCAGTACGAAGACCCCAGCTCATCTTTCATCTACCTTGATGTTGGCTGAGGTCCCATCCACCTTACACACACACACACACACACACACACACACACACACACACACACACACACACACACACACACACGATCACACACACACACACACACACACACACACACACACAGTGACACACACATACACACACACACATCTAGCACACAGCTGTTGCACTGACACACACACACACACACACACACACACTCACACACACACAAACACACACACACACGCGCACACACACGCGCACAGACACACACACACATGCGCACACACACACACACACAAACACACACACACACACACACACACACACACACACACACACACACACACACACACACACACGCGCACACACACGCGCACAGACACACGCACACACATGCGCACACACACACACACGTGCGCACTGACACACACACACACGCACAAGACACACACACACACTCACACAGAGACGCACACACACACACACACACACACACACACACACACACACACACACACACACACACACACACACACACACACACGTTTTTTTTTAAATATATATATATTTTTTTAACTGTCCTGGACACATTCTTGCACGGCCTGTCCGTCCTGGGAGTGGATCCCTCCTTCTGTGGTTCTCCCTGAGGTTTCTCTGTTTTCCCGGCTGGGTTTTTCTTTAGGAGTTTTTCCTCACCCTGATGGAGCGCCTAAGGACAGGGGATGTTGTCTAGTGCAGTCTGTTTAGCCCTTTAAGGCGGCTGTTTTTGTGATATTGGGCTAATCAAAAATAAATGTCTTGTCTACCTTTAGTTGAACTGCAAGTACGAGTCACTAAAGAAAGTGAGTTACAAATCTGAAAACTGTGGGAGCCAAGCTGACACATGACTGGGATTTTAGTTTTGTGCATGACTTGCGAGTCTGTTACGATCCCCGCTAAACAAATGGGACCTGAACATAAAGTCAAACCACACAAAGTGTAAGGCAACACATATCAACAATTTATTAATTAAACAGGACCACCGAGCCCATCACCTAAATACGGTGGCCGAGACAGCTCAACACGCTGCAAATGAAGAAAGCACCAGCAAATAAAGAAAACATCTTCATCAGTTTGACAACACGCGCGCTGCAAAATTTCACAACACATGCAAATTCAAAAACGCGCGTTGGAAATTACACAGACCACAACGGAAATGTTTTAAGGGGACTCCTTGAGTGACGAACCCCTAATGGGACCTGTTTATTGTTTGCTCGCCTGTTGCGTTGTTGTCAGTGTTGTTGTCACTGACCTGAAAGGTGAGTTTTTTTTTTTTACTTTTAGATCATGATCGTATAATTGCTTTGTCGTTTGGATATTGTTGGCCTAAATATATTGTTTGTCACTCAAATGAGTCCCCTTAAAACATTTCCGTTGTGGTCTGTGTTATTTGCAGCGCTTTTTGTATTTGCATGTGTTGTAAGGATTTGCAGCGCGTGTTGTGAAACTGATGAAGATGTTTTCTTTATTTGCTGGTGCTTTCTTCATTTGCAGCGTGTTGAGCTGTCTCGGCCACCGTAATTTCCTTTGGAAATCAGGGTCCCAGAGTCTGGAGGAAGAGAGGAGAGACACACAATCCACGTTGCTTGAGGTCCAGTGTAAAGTTTCCACAGTCAGTGATGCTTTGGAGCCATGTCATCTGCTGGTGTTGGTCCACTGTGTTTTCTGAGGTACAAGGTCAACGCAGCCGTATTCCAGGAGGTTTTAGAGCACTTCATGCTTCTGGCTGCTGACCAACTTTTTTGAGATGCAGATTTCTCGGCACCTGCACCAAGTGCCAAAGCAACCAGTTCCTGGTTTAAGGACCATGGTATCCCTGTTCTAACTTGGCCAGCAAACTCGCCTCACCTTAACCCCAGAGAGAAGGGTATTGTGAAAAGGATGAGGCAATATGCAGAAGAGCTGAAGGCCACTATCAGAGCAACCTAAACAGTGCCACAGACTGATCGACTCCATGCCACGCCGCATTGCTGCAGTAATTCAGGCAAAAGAGCCCTAACTAAGTATTGAGTGCTATACATGATCATACTTTTCATGTTCATACTTTTCAGTTGGCCAAGATTTCTAAACATCTTTCCTTTGTATTGGTCATAAGTAATATTCAAATTTTCTGAGATACTGAATTTGGGATTTTATTATAATCATCAACATTTAAATTAATACACTTTGAAATATATCAGTCTGTGTGTAATGAATAATATACAAGTTCCACTTTTAATGGAATTAGTAAAATAAACCAACTTTTTAAGATTTTTCTAAATTATGTGACCATGACCATTATGTGTAAACTGTGTTATCCCAAAAATAAAGCTTTGAGAAAGAGAAACCACGGAACCAGCGTTTTGTCTCTTTTCTCTCTCTCCCTCTGATCAGAGCCTTAGAGGCAGGCTTTATCATCGGTAACCCTTCAGAGTCTAGAACTGACATAGCGGAGCACAGAGCAGTCCCACCAGAGACAGAGGGAAAGGAGTTCTCTTCACACATTAGTTTTGTCCAGTCTTTTCACTAGAACAAATGTTAAGAGGCAAACGAGGTTAGTTTGGCTAAAAGAGTCAACAGGTTTGTTAAAAGGACTACTGATGGTGCGTTGTTGCAATGCACAGCCGTCTATTGACCCTCTTGGATGGAGTAAAAGTCAGTGTTTGATTCAAGCTTTTTTGGCTAAAATAAAATAAAAACCCACAGTGTTGAGCCCAGGGCCAGGTTACGGCTTGACCTCCTCGTTCCTAGAAGGAGTTACATGTGCATGGGGTGCCATGGGAAGAAAATGTAATGTTTTTTTTTTAAGGAGAACCAGGGGCTGTACCGGGCCCGTGTAGCCCGGACTGAGAGGCCAGAGGCTGGGGAGAGTAGCAGAGGCGGTGCAGCCTGGTGCTGGAGGTCTTACCTCGGGCCAGGCTCCAGCTCTGAGTCCTTCATTGGCCCAGGGGCACAAACACAATCATTGCTGTGTGCAATAATCTTCAGTCTCGGGCTTCTCGACGAGCCCCATAGACAGATGCAAAGCCAGGAAAGCCTTCATTTCAGATACACATACAATGTACCGCTTATAAAACCTGGACTGTGGCTTCAGCTGTTTTGAGGATAAAACCCGATGAGCATAACGGTTAGTCTTTAATTGTAACAAGGTTCCAAAAATTGAGTGTGCCAGTGAGTTCATCAAAAGGCTTTATCCACTCCTGATGAACTTCCAGTCCTCATCTTCAGTGATTGGCCCGTAGCTATAATCTCTTCCTCGGCCTCTCCTGGGCCTCTGCCTCTCACCCACATTTCTCTTCTCCCAAACCTGACTCCTCTCCTCTCCGTCCTCCTGTGTTAGAAACTGAAACAGCAGCACGGAAAAACCCTCAGCTCCACTGGCACCTTCACTCTGGCTGCTATCCTCACTCTCCCTTATTTCATAACAATAACAAGAATAATACAGTTTATTTATATAGCACATTTCAAATGACAAGCATAGACTCAATATAACTAAGACTTACTTGTCAGAAAGTAAATGTTCTCCTGAGTCAGAGTCTGCAGCAGACGGCACAACGGCTTGGCGCTCATGTTCTCGTCTCACAATTTCTACTCTCACCGACGTAGAGCTCTCACCGACTGCATTCTCCCCACCTGAAACAACGTGTCAAAGGCTTATGTACTAAATCTGAAAATTAAAATGAGCTAAACACAACTTATCTTAATTAAACACCTGACCTATTCAAAAACACAAAGGTGAGGACGAAGACCCAAGTAATGCTGTAGAGGAAGAAACTGTGTCAGACTCTGAACAAGATGATTCAAATGACCAGGAATAACTCTTGCTTTGACATCGGCCTATGGTCTTGTACGGATTTTATGAATGGACTTTTTTTACTTGAGTATTTAGGAATGTATTTTTGTAAACTTTCATATTATTTTATAATAATAATAATAATAACCCAGCTTTAACCCAGAAAGTTGAAGTAGACTCTAAACTAGTAATAAACCTGGTAAACGTTGCTAATGAAAGCAATATATTCTGTGTTATAATTGTCAATAGATCCAGTGCATTGCTAATAAGAATCCCAGCAGGATCCAGCTCTCTACTTCTAATGACACTGAGAGCTATGAGCTCAGTGACTTTGAGAACTTGGACCCTCCCAGTGGAGTTGCTTTTGTTGTCCAACTATTAACCCTACATACTGTAGGTTACACACATAGTTACATACATTGTGAACATGCTAAAGATCCCCTGCAACTTGCTCATTTACAAACACATATAAAACACTTATGTGTTGACTTTTATTCGGCAGTACAACCACAGCTACTGGTCCAGAAATTGACTGATTTGCATGTTAATCATTTTATTATTCAATGGTTTTATTTTTTCTTAACAACAGCAAGTAAAAGTAAATGGTGTTCTCTCTACGGTCAAATACTCTAACACAGGTGTCCCACAGGAATGTGTGAGTTCTCCTTTCCTTTTTTCACTCTACACAAATGAATGCAGGAGCCGTCTGTGCAACAATCCCATCATTAAGTTCTCTGACGATACAGTGATCTTAAGCCTACTGTATAAAGAGGACTGGTCCTCTGTGGTACATGCATGAGATCCACCATTTAAAGAACTGGTGTGACCACTTCCTGTTTTTAATGTTAAAAAGACAAAGGAGATGTGTTATAAGAATTTTCTATGTCCTTATATTTATCCAGAGAGACACGGAGACAGATTATAATTTAACAAGCAATGGCCAGGTTTTAATCCTTGCAAGGAGAAGCAAAGCAGACGCACACAGTAACAAAGGGTACAGCGGGAGGTTTGCTTAAAGATGTAAACAGAACATGAGAATTTATACAACACAGTGACGGCCTTGGTGAGAGGCGTTCACAATGGTCCAGGTGCAAAAGTCCCGTGACAAGCCATGTCTCACTCTAGTTATGTCTACTTCATGGATTAGCAGGACGGACTTGACATGAATTTGACATGACCTGAAGAGAACTATAAACCCCCAGTAACTCTAAACATTAAAACTAAAATTCTTATAACTGTAAGAAACCCTTTTTTCAACTGTTTTGTTTGTTATTTACACTCTCTGCATGATACACTGCACCCTAGATTAGTCCACTACATACCTCATCTGTTTAAACCAGTCAGAACCAGTTGGTCAGCCCTGGCTGGACACATAGGTAAACTACTGATTCAAAGTAGGAAGTGTCCCCTCCTGTGAGAGGAGTGGCCAAAGGTTAAGACCTTTTGAGCATTGAGTTGACCAGCAGCACAACACGTGGGCTGACCTCCTGTTAACTACGTGTTGTGACCCAGCGCTGGCTTGTACCTTTTTCTGAGTGGAATTAAACATACAAACTTTACATTGGTTTTATAGTTTTTATTGAAGTAATATTAGTTCAAACGCTCGTACCAAAAGAGCCGGGAGAAACTGGTTCTCGGAGGAACATAACAACAATTGAAAAGTCCTGTTGCAATAAATATTGAGAGAGTCAGATCTGTTTTTCTGAGTCAAATGTTGTGAATACATTGACACATTAATTACAGAGAATGTCATTAATATGATTTATTTCTCCGTTTACCTTCGCAGGTCATGGATACGTGGTGTCCTGACAGGAGGTTGTGTCCGCCGGATGTGGCTTCTCTTTTACTTCTCTCATTTTTGTCTCTCAACACAAGGCAGGTATCAGTGCCTCAGAGGTTTTATTTCCTTCTCCTGAGTTTAAATGGTAAATGATGTGTGCTGATATTTTCAGGACTGAGAACGGGACAGAGTTTTCCCAGGACTCCTGCACAGCTCACTGTCCATACAGTCATCCTGCTGCTCATTGTGGCTTCTTCTTCTCTCCGGCTGTGATCGTCACCAGTTCTTGTCGCTCCTGCAAGGTCAGGGTTCACAGCATTCAAGATGAACACAACCTGCAGCATTAAAATGAGTTTATTTTCTTTAAGACAACGTACAATGTTCATTAAGCCGGAGCAGAGATGCTTGTACCAGTTTATAGTTTAACTGCTAATTTCCATCTGTAGTCCTTTATTGTACATGTTTTTGGTAGAGGAAACCAGAGTACCCGGAGGAAACCTACGCAGACACAGGGAGAACATGCAAACTCCACACAGAAAGGCCCTGTCCTGGATGGGAATTGAACCCAGGACCTTCTTGCTGTTAGGCCTGAGTGCTAACCACTCTGCCACCTCCATAAAATCTGTTCACAGGGCCAGAACTGCTCAATGTGACACATCTACACAAGTATGAATATATATGAACATAAATAATAGGGTTTCTAAAGGAAAACGTCTGCTAAAGGACTAAATGTATATAAATGTAAATGTATATTCCACATTTGAACATTGTACAATCAGTTTAATGTATATGTGGTTGAAAAAATAAATATATTATTGTGGAATAATTTTGAGAGAATTTATTTAAGGAAAAAGGGAAAAAGAATTCAGAGACATCTTTTGCAAAAGGAGGAATGAGCATACAAATCTGTCTGTGTACAGGGTTGCATGAACAGTCCCAATGTTAACTAGGCAGGATTATAATTTATACTGAAATCACAGCAGATAAGAAAAATGAAACACTGGCTCTCAGAGAGTGAGCCGTCTAACATGAATCAGCATTTGTCTCTGTATAAGACAATTGTATCAGTTTGAAAACAGTAGCACAGGTGGTGCACATATCATTCTGCTGCGGTCAAGGACAGCACAGAGCATGTGAAAGAGGAAAATATCATTTTCCCATTACAATTCCCTCCTTTTGATCAAACACAATTGATCAACCAAAATCAATCAAAAGCCAATGAGGTTACAAAACATAAATCAAATTAACCTTAGCTTTGTGAGTTGTACTACTGTCGTGGTGCCGAAAAACCCAGCCGAGGGCTGACTAAATCAAGCAGAAACATTTCATACCATCAGTAGCTGACCTAACGCTGGGAAAAGAACACCACAGCCCCTCCCTCACAGGCGTAACTCACTAGGGTTAAACATAAGCATTAGATGAAAAATATTCACAAAACAAATCACTTTGTAAAACTTAAAACCTTCAAGTCAAATAAGACTTTACCTCAAAGAAAGCATTAGTGAAAAGATTTAAAAACACCACAATTTTAGCCTTAGCGTGTCTAAAATAACAAAAATAAAATGATCAGGTTCAAAAGCTGTGATTGCTTTGGTGACTATATTTCACAATTAACTATTTCAAAACAAAATTACATGTGCATTACACAGACATAGGAACATACTTAGTCTTCTTCAAATAGATGAGCAAATAAAACAGAATTAACAGAGTCACAATCAAGAGCAGAGGTGTCTGGGTTGTGGTCTTTGTCATGTTGAGGCAATTCAACATAGAGTTTAGCTAGTTGCAGGTTAAAAGAGAAGTCACTAATCTTCGGATGAGCGGGATAATGCAGCAGGAGACAAGGAAAAGAAGGATAATAGCCACTAAAAGTAGGCCTGCGAGTTTAGTTAACCATGTTTTCCAAACACCGCCCATGAACCAAGACCACCCGTCTGGAGTGAGGGTATCAGAGGCTCGCTGGCGAATTAAAAGGTCATCGTGGTCAGACTTGGCAGAGTTGTGTTATAAGTAGAATGGGAAGTGTGGTCAGTTAATAGCCAGAGTAGAGATATTACAATAAGTGAAGATAAAAGTAATAAAAAGCACGTGGTTCCCCTTAGACCACACAAGCCTGGGAGTCTAAACGGATGCCAAGGATGATGTCCGTCCATTTCTAATGTTCAAAGATCTGTTCAATAACAGCAATAATTAAATGATAGTAACAAATAAAATAAAATTAAGCAGTTATCATAACATTTACATGTATGAGTATGTGATGATTGTTTAAATCTTCAAAAATTAATCATTAGAGCAATTTTAAATGCAATAAAGAACCCCCAAAAAAATATATATATATATATACATATATATTTGTCAGTATAAAACTGGTTCTCAGTGATGTGAGGAACTGTGGGACAGATGAGTGTGTGTCACATGTTATAGTTACGCTGTTGAATTTGCTGAAAACGGTCAGCTCTATTTCTTCAGGTGGTACAGAGTCTTTCATAAACTTGATTGTAGGTGGGACCAGCTCTCGGCACTGGTCTCAACGTTGAACTGCATTCACCAGAGCAGTTTCAGCGGAGGAGGTGAGTGAAAATCTCACCCCAGTCTTCCCACGTAGGAGCTTGTTCTCGGGACAAGCCTCTTACTTTTGTGATCATTCACTGGGTCCCCTCTTTGACAGTGGGGGAGCAGTTGACGAGCTGGTCAGGTGGAGGAATCTTCTTGCAGTGTTGTGCATGGATCCAAGGGGCTCTCTCTGCGACCTTCACAGCCGTGTGGGTCGTGAGCAGGATCTGATAGGGTCCACACCAGGGTTTGTCTCTCCAGCTGCGCTTCCTCAGGTTTCTCACCAGGATGTAGTCGGCAGGCTGGAGTTTGTGGAACTGGTGGGTGGCTGGTTTGGGCAGGGAATCAAGCACCTGAGATCTAATATCAGAGAGAATATTAGAGAGTGAAATACAATAGGATATCATTGGGTCTGGCAGAGTACTATCTGATGGGGGTCCAAACCCAATTCCAGGAGGTTGTCCAAACACTATCTCAAAGGGAGAAAGGTTATTTTGCGCGCATTCTCATCCTCAAGTACATCAAAGACAGACATTTTACCCAGGTTTTACCTGTTGATTCAGATATTTTTGCCAATTTGCGTTTCAGAGTGCCATTTTCTCTTTCTACAGCTCCTCCAGAAGCTGGATGGTAGGAGCAATGAGTTTTCAGGTCTAATTTTAGGTGTTCACTCAGTGTTTTCAGAATGTTATTTACAAAATGAGTACCGTTACCACTTGTAATTAGGTTCGAAGTCCCCAGCGAGGAATTATTTCGCTTAAGAGGATTTTTGCTACTGAGTCAGCAGTGCAGTGTTTTGTTGGGAATGCTTCTACCCACTTTGAAAACATGTCAACTATTACAAGGCAGTATTTCTTACCTTCGCAGGGTGTTAACTCAATGAAGTCCATTTGAATGTGGCCAAAAGGCCTGGAGGTGGGTTTGTGACCTCCAACATCTGTTTTGTTGTAGGAGTTACCTTTAGAATTGTGATGAAGATGAAGCATTTTGAGCAAAAATCTTCAGCAAATTTGTTAAACCCCACAGTAAACCAATGTCTTTGAAGGTCTTTTCTCATTCCCTCCTTTGATACATGGTCAAGGCCACGTAACAATTTTGCAAAAGGCAGGAAGAGGGCTTGAGGAAGACATGGATTGCCATTAGGGCCCATCCAAACACCATTTGTGTTTGTACAGTTTTTCTTTTTCCAAGCAGCTTTGTCTGCTGGAGTGGAGATGCGGCCCAAATCAGAGAGTGAAACAATGTCAGAGTGAGTGCAAGTTTGATCCGTTGTCTGGGAGAGTAATGTAACAACGTAGGGTGTGAGTGACGCTGCTTTTGCAGCTGCGTCTGCTCGTGCATTACCTAGAGAGACTGTGTCTTTGGCAGAGCTATGTGCAGAACACTTACATACTGCCACGGCGGATGGGAGTAGCACTGCATCTAAAAGATCAGAAATCAAATCTTTGTGTGAAATGGGTTTGCCATCAGATTTGAGGAATTTTCTGTGGCGCCAAAGTGCTGCGTGGTTGTGTAGAACACCAAATGCATATTGACTGTCTGTGTAAATGTTAACTGTTTTACCAGATGCCAATTGACAGGCTTTGGTCAGGGCAATTAGTTCTGCTGGTTGCGCTGATAACCGAGGACTGAGAGGAGATGACGTCACTGTTGCATGATTGTCCACAACTGCATATCCAACGTGTGCAGAACCAGTGGTTGGGTCCTTGGAAGCTGAACCATCTACATAAAAATGAGTTCAGGATTAGAAAGAGGAGTGTCAGTCAAATCAAGTCTTGGCAGACAGATAAGGTCAAGTTCAGAGAGACAACAGTGAGGTTCTCCCTCCTCTGAGAGAGGCAGGAGTGTAGCAGGGTTGAGAGTGTTACAACGTTTAACCTCAACATTCGGTAGGTTCAGAGGGGTGGTGTTGTAACGTAGCTGACGAGCAGGGGTCAAGTGACCTGTCTTTTGTTCAGTCAGAATGTTGGAGACAGCATGTGGAGCAAAAAGGGTGAGATGACTGTAGCCTACATAGGGACGAGGCAATTATTGCTGCTTCACAGGCTGCTAAAGCACAGAGACATGGTGGGTGGCCTCTAGCAACAGGACCAAGGTGTGTCGAGAAGTAACCCACAGGCTTCAGCAGCTGTCCCTGTTTTTGGGCGAGAACAGATTTCATACAACCATCACGTTCGTCAACAAATTGGAAGAAATGCTTGTCAGGGTTTGGCAATGCCAAAGCAGGGGCTGTCTGTAGTAGCAGTTTCAAATGAGTAAATGCAGAGTCAGCCTCAGATGTCCATGTGGGTTTGGAGTGAAGTGTCATGTCTTTTTTCAGAGTAAGATCACGTAGTGGGCGTTCTACAGTAGAGTCATTTGGAATAAAAGTTCTGCAGTAGGAGCACATGCCAAGGAAAGACAGCATTTGTTTCTTAGTCAATGGTTTTGAGAAGTTGGCAATGGCTGTCACCCTGTCTGTAGTAATGCTTTTTTGTGAGTGAGTGATGACATGACCAAGAAACTGAACTTTCTGTTTTACAAACTGAATTTTAGAAAGTGAAACCTTGTGGCCCTGCTCAGCCAGGTGATTTAATAGAAGCAGTGTGTCAGTCTCACACTGCTCCTTCGTGTCTGAACAGAGCATGATATCATCAACGTACTGCAAAATGGCAGTGTTGAAGTGTCAAATAAAAGAGACTCACGTAATGCCTGACAGTAAACGCTAGGAGCGCAATTTAGGCCTTGTGGCATTGGAGACCAGGAATAGAGTTTTCCTGCAAGTTCAAAGGCAAACCAAAACTGGGAGTCTGGATGGACAGGTACAGAGAAAAAAGCATTTGAAACGTCAACCACAGAGAACCATTTTGAAGTTGTTGGAATTTGTGACATGATGGTGTATGGATTGGGACAGATTGGAGATTGGAGTAAAAATTGGAAATGGAAACGGAGTACGGCAGGGAGAGTCAGAGCACTCAACAATTACACCTGCTTTCAGCAGAGAGTCAAAGACTGGTTTTATCCCCTGTTCAGCTTCAGGCTTCAGAGGATATTGACGTGCTTTTGGTCTGTATTCGGACTTTGGCGTTAGTTGGAGAGGTTTACAGTTTTTAATTAAACCTACATCATATTTGTGTTTGGCCCACAATGAGTCTGGTAACTGTGTTAACAGTGGAGACACATCACTGGGTGTGAGAGGCTGAGCATCGACTTTTGCGAGTGTGTGACAGGAAGATGGCGTGGAGTCATTTTGAGGAAGAAGGTAGCAGGAGCGGTTACAATTGACTCCTGCAGTGAATGGCACATAGCATGTGTCAAGTTTGTGAGAGTGGTAAATGTCTGGATTATCTGGGTCTTGTTTCCAGTCTGTAGCTTTTAAACATTTTGCCATAAAACAACATCACGCCATTGTTTGTTATGTGGTTTAACTATTGAGACATGCGGGGCTGAGTTTTGGATTTTGAGGAACTTTGACAGTTTGTGAGGTAATGGAACATTATAAGCGCAAAAATCTTGGTTAAAGTACAGTCCATTCAGAATGAGTCGGTCAGTAGTTTGTCGGTACCAGCTTTCTTCATACTGTTCATCTGGACCCATGGAGACATGCGCTGTAACATGCAGTGCATTTGCCTTCATGAATTCAGAGGATGAGCTCATGTATTGTTTAGCTTTGTGTAACACATTTGGAGTCAGCAGATGGTCCAATTTCCACTGATACACATACAATGGAGTGGTCACCTCACATTTTATTAGGCAATATTCAGATTTGGTTTGTTTGATTTTGATACCATTTTCGTCTGCAGACAAGGTAATTCCTAGTGCGCACATAAGGTCACGACCTATTAGATTCACTGGACACAACTCAGACAACAGAAAGCTGTGTGTAGTGGACACTGATGGATCAGGTAAATGCCAGGTTACAGATAGAGGTTTTGTGAATGGTTCTTTAACAATCTGTCCACTCGCACTAATGGAGTGAGTTGTTTTGCCATTTAATGCAGTTTGAATTGGGTCGTTTCTGATCAGAGATTTTGTGGCCCCAGAGTCAACCATAAATGACAGAGTTTTCCTTTGATGTCACATCTTATTACCGGTAATTTTTCACACACCGATGTTGTTAACTTAGCATAGGTACCTTTAAACATTTCAGCTTTTTTTTGTCATTTCAAGTTTCTTAATGGTTTCTGTCACTAAAGCAAGCAGTGGATCAGTTGCAAGCGCGTCTTCATTGCTTGTGAGCAGTGCGGTGTTGTGTGCATCGTCAGTGACAGGTGTGGTGTCCTTTTCGTGTGTTATACTCATCTCATTTTGCGAGGCGAGGTCCCTCGGTTCCTCATCATCACCAGCCAGTCAGTTGGGGTCACTCAGAGCAGTGTCAGGGCGTTGGTCAGCTCGGTCTCTTCTTTTCTTGGGACAGTTGTCAGCCCAGTGGCCTGGTTCAGCGCAGATGAAACACAGTTGGGACTTTCTGTGTCGCTCAACCTCGTCTCTGTCTGGACGTCCACAACCTCTTCCTCTCAGTCGCCTCTGCCTCTGTTGAAATGTGATGGTTGGGCAAAGGTCATTTTTGCAAAAGTGGGGACTAATTTTGCATCCACTTTTTCTATCGTAGTTAATGTGTAATCTTCATATTGTTACTTACAAAATCTTGAGTGATAACGATATAAAAGACTTCTTTCTTCATCACCTTTACAGCTGTCTGTTTAATAAAATGAATTATTCTATGTTTTCAGGTCAAGCATGGAATGTATGAATAATGCGCATGTGTTTGGTATTAACAAAATCGTAAAAACATTTCCTATGCCTTTATGCTACAATGCAAAAGCAATATGGTTTTTTAAATGTGTTTAATTTCTGTTATTTGGTGGAGCAGAGAAGTTTATTCCCAAATGCTAAACTTTAGTAAAAACTCCCCTTTTACCTCTTTTCGGCCAGTACAAAAAGTTGTGCGCGCCGGAAATCTAGCTCTGCTTCTTGTTATCTCGCCTCTTCTACTTGGTCGCTCTTCTCGCCTTGTCTCGTGTCTTCTTCTCTTAAGCTTGTTTCTACGCTCTTGCGTATCTTCTTAAATCTCCGCTATTTAATTTACTTTCGTACCTTTCAAGCTTCTAGCCCGCAGCACAAACCGTGCAAACGTGAATTTTTCATCTTTTTAAAGACTCAACGCATTGATTTTGTTTTGAAAAACTTTCCTGCTGGACACGTCAAATTCCTGAGACAGAAGTGAATTTTTGTAGTCCTTATTCTTTAAAAGAGTGCGCTAAGCAAAGATAGCCCTCGTTAATCGAGGAAAGACAAATTTTAAGCCTCTTTAGCGAACCTTTTTGTCAAAGACGTTAACCTCTACTGCTGGTAAAGGCCTTTCACTCAAAGACAATAACAGAACGCCTTTCTTTCCCGGCTCACGGAGCTTCACGGCCCCTGTGGGATCAGTTGTACCACGTGACACCATCTCGTTGCTTGGAAACCATCAGCTGTAGGACCCGCGTGGAAAGTTCTAAAGCGGACCTTTGGACCTTTCCTTCCCGGACAGCTGAGCGCCACGAGCGACAAGAGTGAGTTGAACACGTGACACTGACGTTTGGTGTGATAACACTGTATAATTGTCTTTATAAGGCCCAGCAGAACCTTTTCCCCTACGCCATTCAAAAGCCGTCAATAGTCCTTTTAATTAAGCCGCCTAACCGTCCCCTTTACCCTCCGTAACAACTCCAAGTAAATAGCATAAAACAATGGTTAAACTTACTTTATTCCACCAAAGGTTCTAACAAGTTGTTCCACGTCAATCATTGTTTTGTGTTAATTACCCTCATCATTTGTCCCTAATTATTCCTTTGTGTCATGTCCCCTGTCATTATTCATTGTTAAACTTGTATAATCTTCAACAAAACCCCCAAAAGACATTAAAGGTTTCTTTGTTTATATTAAGAAATGTTCAAAAACTAGGAAGAATTTGCTTCCTTTAGATTGAGACTTATTAACATAATTAGTTCCCAGAACTATGAATCTGGGTGGTGCCCCCTAACGAGAGAATATTTAGCTGAGCCGAGATCCCAAACTGGCAGATGGCTTGCCAGTTCACCAGCCACAACCACCAGAGGGCGCATTTATGGTTTTCCACTTTTAAAAGTGGCAGACCACTTTTGATGGTTTATGATGACTGACGGCCATGGTTCTAGCCTCTACGAAAACAGTCCGGCCGTCCGGCCACTTTTGTTAAAACGGCTGCTCGGACTTTGGCCACGTATCCTAATGTATATGCGACTTTACAGGTCAGAGAAAAATAGACTATTTATATTATTAAAAATGCACACACATAATTGAAATAGAAAAGGCGTTTTGACAGCTGTTATGATCAAAGCCGTAAATCGTTAATTATGTGCTCATCTATACAAACGATGTGTTTGGTACATTACTGTTAGCCTAGCCACTTAGCCAGACTATGAATCAAGCGATGAGTGATTTTTGGACTTAGAACGCAAATGACCACCAATTATTTGTTCTTCATGTTAATATAGTAATTTGTACGTTTTTATACAATGTGCTATTCGTGTTTAGGAGAAATAAAGAAGTGAAAAACATGATTCTATTGTGGTCTCTTTTTAATGCCACCTCCTTTTGATGCAGTTTTAATCAGAGGTCAGGTCACTTTCTGAAAGACAATATTTAAATACAATGGCTTCTTATAGTTTATTCTTATAAGTATGCAGTTTTATAATATAAATCTTTTAAATGGCATAGTATTTACACACATTGTGCTCTACTTAGTTCAAACACTACTTTATATTCACCAAAAGAGGGCGACAAAGACTTTATTTACTCCATGTATCAATGGTGTATGGGCTGTAGTCCTGCAGACAGATCCCTTGACGAATTGGTCGTTTTGACAAAGCCAGTGCCTTAGGTTTAGATTTAAATATCTTAGACTGTTAAAAAATATTATAAACTCCTCGCTGGTAAAAACTAATCATTTAATAATTTAACTGATCTAAAGTAATACACCATAACATATTTCCAACAATTTGCCGCTAAAAACAAAAAAGGTGTTTTAGAAAAAGATGTTTTAAAAGTGGAAAACCACTTTTAAAAGTGGCAAGCCATAAATGCGCCCTCTGGTGGTTGTGGCTGGTGAACTGGCAAGCCATTTGCCAGTTTGGGATCTCGGCATCTCTCAAAATATTTTGACATCAAAATATTAATTTATTAATTTACATAATTTATATTCATATTGATTATTAAGGCAAGGCAATTTTATTTATATAGCACAATTCATACACTGGGTAACTCAAAGTGCTTTACAGAAATAAAAGACAATTTACAAGATTTATATTTGGAAACATAAGAAAGAATAAAAGCATTATAAAAGAAGAAGAGTGCAGATAAAAAAAAATACATTTTAAGTTGTGGTGTAGGTGGAGCTGAAAAGGAAGGTTTTTAACCTCCCCTTGAACATTGTTAAAGTTGAGGCTTGTTTTACTTCATCTGGGAGGTTGTTCCAGGTTTTTGCTGCATGAAACTTAAACGCTGCTTCACCCTGTTTAGTTCTAACTCTGGGCACGAGCAGGAGGCCTGTCCCAGATGTTCTCAGAGTCCGAGGAGGCTCATAAGCTACTATCATTTCAGAAATATATTCTGGTGCTAAACCATTTAGAGACTTGTAAACCAGCAGTGCTGTTTTAAAGTCTATTCTCTGAGCAACAGGAAGCCAGTAGATTTTAAAACTGGACTGATGTGGTTGTACTTCCTGGTGTTAGTTAGAACCCGAGCAGCAGCGTTCTGAATAAGCTGCAGCTGTCTTAACCCTCGTTTTGAGAGACCAGTGAGCAGGCCGTTACAGTAATCTAACCTGCTGAAGATAAAAGCATGAATAAGTTTCTCTAAGTCTGGTTGAGACATTATTCCTTTGACTCTGGAAATGTTTTTAAGGAGATAAAATGCAGATGATGTAATTGACTTAATGTGACTCTGGAAATTTAAATCTGAGTCCATGATGACCCCTAGATTTCTAACCTGGTTTTTAGATTTTAGAGAAAAAGACTCGAGGTGAGTGCTGACATTTTCTCTTTGTTTCTGTGGTCCAAAGATAATTATTTCAGTCTTGTTTCTGTTCAGTTGGAGAAAATTATTTTGCATCTATACATCAATCTGTTCGATGCAGTGACACAGTGAATGGATCGGTCCATTTTCACCTGCTGTGAGTGAGATGTAAATCTGAGTGTCATCTGCATAATTATGGTAGGATATGCCACAGCTGTGTATTAACTGGCCTAAAGGAAGCATGTAGAGATTAAATAATAGAGGTCCCAAGATAGACCCCTGTGGAACCCCACTTGTCAGGGCCATTTGGTCTGATACACAGTTTCCAACAGAAACAAAGTACTTCCTGTCTTCAAGATAGGACTGAAACCATTTAAGAGCAGTTCCAGAGATACCTATCCATTCCTCTAATCTTTGTGACAGGATTTCATGGTCCACTTTATCAAACGCAGCACTCAAGTCCAACAGAACTAAGACAGAGACTTTGCCCGCGTCAGTGTTCAGACGGATGTCATTTGTGACTTTGATAAGTGCAGTCTCAGTGCTGTGATGGGGCCTAAAACCTGACTGAAAAGGATCAAAGCAGTTGTTAAGTAATAGAAAGTCATTAAGTTGCTGATATACAACTTTTTCGATGACTTTTCCTAAAAATGGCAGGTTTGATATGGGTCGATAGTTGTTGAGTACTGTAGCATCAAGACTGCTCTTCTTTAGGAGAGGCTTGATGACAGCAGTTTTTAAGGCACTTGGTTCCAGACTGTAAGGAATTATCGACTATATCAGTGAGTTGTGGTAACAAACTGCTTAGTACTGATTTTAGAAATCTAGTGGGTAGAACATCGAGGCAGCAGGTGGATGAGCTCAGGCTGGAGACAGTTTTTCAATTGTTCTGTCATTAATGGGTGTAAAATGTGTAAACTCAACCAAAGGTCTCCTATGTGGCTGCAGTGTTGTTGTTTGCCCTTTGGACTGTATCGCATGTTTAATGCCTTGAACCTTGTCGTTAAAAACAATGCAAACTCATTGCATTTAGTGTTGGAAACTAATTCTGGAGGAAATGGAGTTGGAGGGTTTGTTAATCTGTTCACTGTAGAAAACAGGACACGTGAGTTGTTACTGCTGTTGTTGATGAGCTCTGAGAAGAATATTTCTCTTTCTTTTTCAAAGTTTGATTGAAAACATGCAGATTTTCTTTGTATACCTCATGATGAATTAGGAGTTTCAATTTACGCCATTTTCTTTCGGCTTTTGGCATTCCCTTTTCTGTGCCCTGACAGAAGGATTAATTAATAGATATTCACTGTAGGAGCCAGAATGGTATATATTATTCATCTGATTGCTTTTGTCTGGTTGCCAGGGTGAGGTGTGGGTCATGTGGGTGTAGGCGGTGACAGCTCTTGGTTTCAAAGGTGGCACTCACTGTCACTCAGGTATAGGAGGAGAGAGGGAAGCGGGGTAGCCGTAGAATTTGTTGACCATAGCGTTTGCTAAACAGGGGCGGTAGCTCAGTGGGTAGAGCAGTCGTCTTTCAACCCGAAGGTAGTTGGTTTGATTCCCACTCTCCCCACAGTTCATACTGTCGTTGTGTCCTTGGGCAAGACACTTAACCCACCTTGCCTCCAGTGTCTGTAACACTGGTAATTACTGTAGAACAATGTAAGTCGCTTTGGATAAAAGCGTCTGCCAAATGAATAAATGTAAATGTAAACATTCACAATCTGAAGTATTTTACAACTGTGTACATGTGCCAACTGAGCAGTCAATTAAATAAACCGTACATAAGCATCCATTCTGGGACTCGTGTCAATGTGTTTAAGCCGCAGCTCGTCACGCAATATACAGGACCGTACTCAGCCTCTCCAAGCGGCGAAGGAAACTAAGGAGTTGCTGCTACATTCACTACACCTTATACACACTGAGGAAACGCTGCAAAGTAAAAGTACTTACTTTAAATGCCATCACTGCTTCTGGTCGCTGGAGGTAGCTCAGGACAAAGATGGCTTCGCAGCAGTACCGGAACATCATCATTTGGTCTTCTTTCAAATGCTGCTGGTCCAGGAGCTTCCTGTGGATGCCCAGCATGTCCGCCTCTGATACTCAGGACTCTCTGGCAGTCTTGAGAGTCGGCTGAACAGGCCTAGAATGATTAGATGAAAAAACAAAAAAACAAACAAGCCATTGTTCCAATATTAAATTTAATGACTCTGCATTAAATGAAAAGTAACTAGTACTAGTGGATAACAAATCACTTGAAGCACCTGGTGGTCAGTGATGGGATTCAGCCTGCGCCCTGTGCAGCCTCAGGGTCATTTAGGATCAAAAATGTCTTTCACGCAGGTCTTCCAGAAGAGCCTTTCTGGATGCCTCATCGTACCGCTTGACCATGGCATTGTAGTCCCAGGTTCTGCCTCGAAGGGTCCAGGCCTTCATGGACTTTTTGGCTCTCTCCACCTCTGCTTTCCTCTCCTCATCAGTCTGGTTCTTCATGCAGAACATCAACACGTGGTTAGGCAGCATCTCCTGTGGCTTGAAACACTGCAAAGGAAAGGAAATGATGCGACGATCCTTGTCGTTGCAAGAGAAAGAAAAATATTCAATACAACAACAAGCAAATAACCAATGCCTGTAATACACACAAACATAGAGTCCATTGAAATACTAATGAGTTGGGTCACTGCTACTTAAGTTGATTTATACACAGAAACACAAAGTAAATGTAATGTGGATAATTGGCACATCCTTCTGCCTTTATGACTTTAGCCATCTTCACTGCAGTTGGGTCAAGTTTTGAGCATTTTGCTCTGCCCTGGGGTCCTCTTCGCCAGAGTCGTCAGACGAGGAGCTGCAAAATTAAAAAAGGTTTTAAGGTTACACACTGACAAACTGATGGATGAGCATTGAGAGACATAATTATAACTGTTTCAGATAACTGCATACCGTGTCAGCGAGCTGAGCAGGTTTGAAGTGGCCACAACAGTGTCCAGAGTCTTCATCCAGTAGTGCTGGTTTGCCACTGCCGTCGAATGGGCCATGTAGGGGCCACAGACGCCTTCTGCTCCTCTGTGAAGTTGGCAGCCACATCTGTCTCCACGGTCCTGCGTATCTGCTGGCTCGGGATGTTTGGCAGTTTGTAGCTGTAATGGGGCAGAAATATGAGATGAAACTCCCAAATTTGAATCATTTTCTTTGAGGCTGAGCCGTTTAATAAATGCACAAATACGTTATTAGTTGAATGCTAATCCAACATAAACTTTTAGGTCTTATGGACTGCTGTTAATACTTACTGTTGGTGCAGACGGCGAGGTCATTGGATGCACTTCTAATCTTGGTGCCCGACGATGACACAAACAACTTGTTAGACTTGAGCCATGTGTAGTATGCGTCCAGCATCTGCAAAGACAAAAAAAAATACATCTGATAATATCTGTTGGTTCATTGCTGGTGACACTATGTTTCATGGTAAGGCAATTTAGCCTGTACAAAGTGTACTTACTGCTGCCTCCTCCATTGTGAGGGCAAACACGGCGATCTGCATTGTCGCAGTCTTGTGTTCAATTACTGCAACACACACCTTTCCACCAGAATTTTTCTCGTCCCACTCTGCTGTCCATAAAAACAAAAACAAAAAAAAAACAGTAAATAACTGACATAAACGTCCTCTTTGCAGACTACCTAATATAATCTGTTTAGGCTGATGCCCCACAAAAACTGAGGTCTTACTGACACTTACTGTTATTCCCTCCAATGCTCCTGGTCTCTGGAAGTGGCCGAGGATCAGGATTGCTTCACAGTAATACCGAACATGGTCTTTTCCTCTGAAGCCATGTGGTCACCTTCCAGCAGGCTCCCATAAATGGACAGCAGGTCTTTCTTGGCCTTCTGGAGGACGGCCTGGCACTCCTGAAGGCTCTTCTCGCCTCTGCGAACCGGTCATACCTAGAATGACATACAAGACCACAATGTGGCGGAGAACTACACATGTCTGTATCACATAACCCCATGTGTACAGCCAGCACATAAGTACTATCAACATGGAGGAAGTCATTAAAGAAAAACAAATGGAAAGCAGATTAGCAACTGACCTCGTTTTACACATGACCTTGCTGTTGGACTTGGCCACTGGCTTTCTGATGGAAGCGATGAGGTCGATGTAGGCTTGGCACTTCCTGTAGAAGTCAGGATCTGCTGCAGCCAAGCTCAGGTGGGTCTTCAAACACTGAACAAACCGGATCATGTTTTTGATATAGTTCAGAATGGTGGCTGGGCCCATGTAAGCGCCGGAGTTGGGTGAGGTAATCTTTGGTCTCAGTGGACTTTAGCAGGAAGTCCAAGCTGACTTCATCCCCACTTGGCTGGATGTACCTCAGCATTCTGAGACGTTGGCAGTTTGGGACCAGCAGGGTGTTGATCAAGTAGCCCTTGAAGTAGAGCTTTTCGTAGAGCCCCATTTGTGTCATCTTGACCCTGACATTTATGCTGTACTGAGCTTGATCTCTGAAAAAATACAGACAGAAGAGAATGAGCTCAAACCTTGCAGTTTGTTCACAGTTTCTGGACTGATGTGTGCGAGGTTTAGAACTTACTTTTGCCATGTTCGGTCGCTTGGATCGGTGGTGCTGCCTTCGGTGCTGCTATCCTCCACCACCGAGACGCCACCGCCGCCGAGAGCTGACACCGCCGCCGAGAGCTGACACCGCCGCCGAGAGCTGACACCGCCGCCGAGAGCTGACACCGCCGCCGAGCTGACACCGCTGCTACAGAAGGTTCACTGGCTGTGGGAACGGCAGCCGTGCTGGTGAGCCTCTTCGTACTCAGGTCTGCTTGGTTAGAAGCATTCGCCACAAAACTTTCTTTGGAGGAGCTCTACCAGAAGAGCCAGCCTAGACGGTTTGTAGGGGTAACGTTTGAGCATTTCCTTGTAGTCCCAGCTCCGGGCTTGCCGTGGCCACACCTTCGCAGACTCCTTGGCTCTCTTTGCCTCCTTCTGCTGTTCTTTGGTTGCATTTCCTTTCATGCAAACTTTGCTCAGATGTGTCGTCAGCATCTCCTGTGGTTTTTCACACAGCAAGTGTGCTTGAACTGGACGCACTTGACCTCCCCCCCTCCCTTTTTCCAAGATAGGTCACTGTTGCTTGCCCAAACTCACATTTTGACAAGTTAACTGTTAATTTGTACTGTAATGTGCTCCACTCACAAAGACGAACAAACCACCAAGTTATCAAGATATGCTTCACAAAAAGACAATACAGACAACTCTACATGCATAAGCCTCTGAAATGTGGCGGGGCATTACACATGCCAAAGGCCATAACAGAATACTGAAGGAAGTCATCAGGTGTAATTGGCGCGTTCAGTTAAAGGAACCTGCATCAATATCATGACTGAGCACATGAGTCTGAGAGGGCACATCAGCAAACAGTGACCTATTGGACTGATTCATCATTTCATTCTACTGAGAATCTAAAAGGTGGAACAATAAAACTGACAAACTATTTAAAGCCTCTGAGTTGGAAAATTTACCCTGAGTCAAAGCCCCGGACCACGAGTCATTTTCAATTTCAGTACAGGACAGCTCCTGTTTACCAGCCGCTAAACTAATTCACGGCTCGGAGCGTTCAGCACCGGACAGCTCTTGTTTACCAGCCGCTAAACTAATTCACGGCTCGGAGCGTTCAGCACCGGACAGCTCTTGCTTACCAGCCGCTAATTTGCAGCTTGGAGCGTTCAGCACCGGACTACGGTGGCCGAGACAGCTCAACACGCTGCAAATGAAGAAAGCACCAGCAAATAAAGAAAACATCTTCATCAGTTTGACAACACGCGCTGCAAAGTTCACAACACATGCAAATACAAAACGCGTTGGAAATTACACAGACCACAACGAAAATGTTTTAAGAGACTCCTTTGAGTGACGAACCCCTAATGGGACCTGTTTATTGTTTGCTCGCCTGTCGCGATGTTGTCAGTGTTGTCACTGACCTGAAAGGTGAGTTTATTTTTTTCTACTTTTAGATCATGATCGTATAATTGCTTTGTCGCTTGGATATTGTTGGCCTAAATATATTGTTCGTCACTCAGATGAGTCCCCTTAAAACGTTGTGGTCTGTGTTATTTGCAGCGTTTTGTATTTGCATGTGTTGTGAGGATTTGCAGCGCGTTTTGAATTTGCAGCGCGTTTTGTATTTGCATGTGTTGTGAACCATTGCAGCGCGTGTTGTCAAATTGATGAAGATGTTTTCTTTATTTGCTGGTGCTTTCTTCATTTGCAGCGTGTTGAGCTGTCTCGCCACCGTGCGGACAGCTCCCGACAAGCCCGCAAATGAATACGGGTCTCAGTGTTCTCAACCCCAAACAACGCTGCAGACTAGCGTCTGCCACCACCAAGAACGAGTCATTTCGGTCATAATAAGATTTTAACATGTTCACATGGCAAAGGCGTGTGCCACGCCGGCGTCAGGTGTGAAAATCAAGTAGTCTCTGTCACCCAGTTTCTTTTTCACAACATAACATTACCTCAGAAAGTAAGGATTGCAGTAACACATCCAGCACCAGCAGTGACAACAATCTCTCTGAACGAGAAGACGAAGGAGATTGTTGTTGACTTCAGGAGAGCGCACACTCAGCATGTCCCTGACCATCAACGGTGCGACTGTGGAGAGAGTAAACAGCACCAAGTTCCTGGGTGTGCACATCGCAGAGGACCTCTCCTGGACTGAAAACACAGCAGAACTGGCCAAGAAATCTCAACAGCATCTCTGCTTCCTCTGCAAACTGAGGAGAGCCAGAGCCCCACCCCCCATCATGTACACCTTCTACAGAGGCACCATCGAGAGCATCCTGTCGAGCTGCATCACTGTGTGGTTCGGCGCCTGCAACGCGTCCTGCCGAAAGTCTCTGCAATGCATAGTGAGAGCAGCTGAGAAGATCATTGGTGTCTCTCTTCCCTCCTCCAGCAAATTTACAGAACACGTCTCATCCGCAAAGCCCTCTCCATTGCACGTGATCACACCCACCCATCACACAGCTTCTCCAGCCTGCTGCCATCAGGAGGAGAGGACCAGCAGACTGAAGGACAGCTTACTCCACCAGGCTGTCAGGGAGCTGAACTCGCGCCCCAACCTTTGTACCCCAGGCACCACTGAACTATGACCCCTACCCACACTAATATATGATGACATGCACCAGTCACTTTGTGCAGCATTGGTCTGCTCACGACCTCATTCTCCATGGAACTGCCATCATTCCACTACATCATCAGTCAGTTAAATAACTGCTCTTGAGCCCACTTCAATCAGACTTAATAAGCTTTTGTTTTTGCACTAAAAAACTTTTATCTGCACTCTGCCTTTTGCCTTGCGCTGCTTTATTTTTCTTTATTTAACTTTATTTTTGATTTTATTATGCCTTTTTTAACATTTTCTTAGTGTATAATTGTACAGTTGTATCTACATTTTATATTTTGATCTAGATTTTTTAGGCTTTAATGTTAATGTTATCTGTGTGGGTCTGAGTGTAACGCAATTTCAATTCTCCGTATGTATGTACTGTACCTGTAGAAGAATTGACAATAAAGCAGACTTGAAACTTGAAATAAGGACCACTGTAACAATCCTGTAAACTGGAACCGGAAATCGGTAACAGAACCAAAACCTTTTCACCAGGCAAGAACTCTCCATGTTCAGCCCGCTTATCAAACCACACTTTCATCTTATTTTGTGCACACTCAAGATTTTCTTTTGCCAGCTCACACGCACGGCAGAGCCTGGACCGAAACACACTGACAAAATCCAAAAGATTTTGTTTTGTCTCTCCTGTTAACCACTGATATTTTAAGAGCTTCAATGGCCCACGCACAGTGTGCAAAGACTAAGTCACACGGACTAAAGCCTAAAGATTCCTGTACGGTATTCCTGTCTCTGATAGCAAACATTAACACACATATCCCTCATCCCAGTCCTTAGCGAACTCCAAACAGTAAGTGCGTAACATAGACTCGGGATGGTAAGCACTGGAGCAACAATGTTTAATGCTCAACTGTTTTAACGCTTGGGAAAATCCTCGAGACATGAAATTAGAACCGTGATCTCTCTGGATTATTATCAACAAGCCAAACAATGAAAAGAACTTTGTCAAAGCCTTTACAATGGCTGGAGTGGTCATTTTACGCTGGGGAAACACTTCAGGAAACCGAGTAAAAGTACACATGACCGTCAACAGAAATTTATTACCAGACTTTGAGCGAGTAAGAGGACCCACACAATCAACCAAGACCCTCTCAAAAGGCTCACCAACAACTGGGATTGGACACAGAGTAGCCGGAGGTATGGTTTGATTTGGTTTTCTTGCAATCTGACACATGTGACACAATTTGATATAACTAGCCACATCTTTCTTTAAGCCTGGCCATAAAAGATGCCTCAAAATTCAGTCATAGGTCTTTCTAACAAACAAATGACCAGAAAATGGATTATCATGGGCTAGAGATAAGATTTGTTTTCGGTACGGCACCGGAACAACAATCTGGGTCACACTCCGCCAATCATCCCAGCAGAAAAATGCCTTGATAACCATTTTCGCATGAGAATATGGTCACTCAAAAAGTAACCCCGAGACACATTTATATTTTCATCACTCACAATTTGTTCAAACAGCGTTGACAAAGTATTGTCTCTCTTTTGTTCTTTAACTAAATCCAGCCGTGACATAGTGACAGGTTCAGTGTCAATAGTAGAGTCAACTGATGTGATTTTTTCTTTGTTTTCACACAACGAACCGTCATTAAAGAAAGCCCCATTCAGAAATGTTTCACTTAAGTCAAAATCATCATTAATTAACTCACTTCAGCGCTCTGAAGCAGCGCGTGTAACAGCACAAGAAGTAAACACATCAGGATAGTTTTAGCAAGTTTATCTGGACTGTGGTTGACAATAGGTACAGGTGTCAACTCTGGTGTAATCAGCACTTTACCTCCTGCCAAATCGTTCCCCATTATAACAGAAACTACATTAATTGGCAAACCAGGCCGCACCCCAACGACAGCGTCCCCTCACCATAGGTCTGACTGTAGAACAATTTTATGCAAAGGAACACCGATGTGTTGAAGGTTAAAACCACGCACAGGGACCTTAGAACCAATAGCGGTTTCGTTACTCAGCGGTAAAACCCCTTCAAGGATAAAAGACTGAGAGTGTCCCTCAATATTTTCACAGGGATTTTACGACTATGTCCAGACAAAGAAACAAAACCATCCATTACAAAAGGCTTAAAGTCAGTGTAATCACAGGCTTCAGCAGGCAAATACGACTCCTTACCCTGACTCTTGATCAAAACTACGGGTTTAACGTTCTTGTTCTTCAGCACTTGACAGTGAGCGATTATATGACCCCTCAGTCTACAATAGAAACAAGTGACATCATTAGCTTTTGTTTCCACATTACCAGACATCATTTTCGTCACATGCTCAGACACGCCTTTTTCTCAATGTCTCTAGCATTACCATTAGCTCGCTCATTTTTTTCAAAACCAAAACCAAATGGGCGTTCCAAAAAGACAGACTTGTGCGTTAAGACATATTCATCAACCAAAACAGCGGCTTTAGATACATCAGCAACTGTGTTTTCGTTTAAATATGTAGTTACTCTATCAGAAAGACTGTTCTTAAATTAAAACAGACTTAGACCGAGGACCAACATCAAGCTCTAATTCGCGCATGCGAATCTGTGTTTGTTGCTCCAATTTCTTTGTCTCCAACATATTAATATATTGGAGCTCCTTTTCCTTTAAAGCAAGACGCTCTAATTCAACTTCTAGCTCTTTTAATCTAACTGCTTCATCTGCCGTACTACTAGAGTAAGATGTTCTAGGACCTTTAGGTTTGGTGTGTATCAGTGTCAACGTCCCACGCTCTACCAAAGCATTATAAAGTTGAGTCTTTACCGTAGCTTTCTTTGCTTGCTTTGTGACCACAATGTCATCATGTTCAGCAACTAGCAAGAGATCATCTTTTTGACACCGATGCAAAACCTCCAAAGTGGGAGCAGAAACAAACTCATCCAGGTTATACTCCATGTTTAAACCCAGAATCAGGCCAGCCACAAGACAAAAGGCTAACACACAACAAACAAAGCTACTCACAAAAAATACACACCTGCCAGTCCTACCTGAATTACTCCATTAACTCACAAGACAGAAAGTCTACTTTAACGAGCCCCAAATATGTTACGATCCCCGCTAAACAAAAGGGACCTGAACATAAAGTCAAACCACACAAAGTGTAAAGCAACACAAATCAACAATTTATTAATTAAACAGAGGGTTTGGGACAAACCAAAAAGCCATACACAATTAAAGCTCCAACTGTCTATTTAAAATAAGAATCAAGGGAGAACAAAAAGGCAGAGATGGGTCGGACAAAATGAACAAAAGAGGGCAACAAGCCGAGTCAGCCCCGCCATTGGACCGTCGCACCCGACTTAACTCCTCTGTCCCTGCCTAACCAATCCTAACCCTTAAAGTAAAACAACAAACCGTTAAAACAGGACCACCTCACCCATCACCTAAAAGAACTAACTGAAAACATAAAAGAGGAGCTGAACGTCTAAGCTGCCCCTGGCATCGACAGCAGCACAACCAGGAGGCGGAGCTTAGCCGGAAACACAGAGCGAAGCAGAGAGCGAGAAGCCGGTCTCAACATCCTCCTTATAAAGGGTAGCAGCCAATCAGGAGCCCAGACCAGACACACCCCCACTCCTCCTGCAGGTGGAACACACAGACAATTACATGCATTTGTAACAGAGTCCTTTGTGCTCAAGTCCGAGGCAAGTCTCGAGTCCTTGTGTTTGAGAATAAAGGAGTCCAAGTTTGAGTCAGAGCAATAAAAAATTAAGTCCAAGTCCGAGTCGAGGCACAAAACTGATCTTGATGACTACTCCATCTCTGCCCACAACACCAATGCCCTGCACAAGAAGGGCCAGAGTCGCCTCCTCCTTCTGAGGGACAACATGAAAATAGCTAAAGTCATCCCAATCTAAAAATGTAATTATATAAAATATCAAAACAATCCATCAATATGGCTTACAAGCAAATTGAATCACAGAAATGGCTGTAATTGAGCTGGTTGAAAAAATAACATCTACAATAAAAAATAAAAATCCCATAAATGGAATTTTCATAGACTTGAAGAAAGCCTTCGACACCATTGATCACAAAGTTCTGTTAAGAAAACCTGAAAGATATGGCATCAGGGGCATTGTATAAAGATGGATTGGTGACATTTTATTTACATGTTTATTTATTTTATTTTATTTTAAATAAAAGAGATTATTTTCACCCAACAAACAAGCTGCTCATAAACTCTAACTTACTGAAATAGAATCACTTAGTCAAATTTAAAATAGCAAAAATAATGTTTAAAATAAGACAGAACCTGTTTTAGATGAACTCTGCTCCTGACGAACACTCGTGTTCAGTAAACTCAGATCACAACAAACGTCAAACAGACATGTCTGTCTGTTCAGAAAGTTAAACTGTGGAATAGTCTAGAACTAATACATCTATAAATAGCTTCAAGAAATGACTTAAAAAGAAACAGATCTCACAATTTAAAGTTCTTTGTTCTTTCTTTAAATATGTTAAAATAATTCAGTGTTAGTTGTTTTTGTGTTATATTTGTGAAAAATAAACTAGTAAGCTATGATGCAGGAAGGGGCTTCTTAGAATGAAGCATTTGTAGTTGGTGTAGAACCTAATTTAACCTAATATGCTTGGACTAGAGTAACCAGAGCACCAGTACACAGACTCACGCTCTGGAATGGGCTTGAGTCTTTTCCCCTCCTCCATATGTACCCTGAACTTAGATGAGCATTGAGCTGGCTCACGATGGCTTACTGACTCTAACAATGCAAAAACCAATGTTGGGTTGAAGATTTCCTGGTGGCGTCTCTCACTCTCCTCAAGCTGCAGCTGGATCTTGATGTACTCAGTGTCACCAGCACCAGGTTCTTGTCATAGTTCTTCTCCAGTGCATCCAGTGTGCCCAACATGGCTGTTATCTGAAATAAAAATTTAAATGATCAAATGGACATTGCCAATTTAATTGAATCAAACCCTTATTTACTGCGTGACAGCTGGCCGTATACTTACCTCTACATGCAAAGACTTGAAGACATTGGTGCAGATTTTGATTGAAAGGTGCAGGTCTTGAATCAAGGCCTCCACTTGTTTAATCTCCATCTTGATCCTCTAAGTCTGCTTCATTGTAGGCGTCTGGGAGCTTCTCTAGTTCCTCAATTTTACCATCTTCACTATCTTGTCTGCATATGATTTTGGTCTAATACTCTTCAAGCTGAAATGTGTCATAAAATACTGCAAAATGCTCTCTATACAGGCTTACAAAATATGTGCACACCTTCCCATTTCAAGCTCCAATCTGTAGGAGATCTCCGCCGTTTCCTCGACCACCACCAGGTCTTTGATGGGAAAGGTAGAACTGGGAAGGAATGCATCACAGGTACAACTTCCACTACTTCCTGTCTCATTCCTCCTAGCCCCTCACTCCACATGCATACACACTAAGGGGCATATGGGCACATGAAAATATGAGCACATTAAATTACAGGTGCTGGTCATATAATTAGAAAATCATCAAAATGTTGATTTATTTCACTAATTCCATTCAAAAAGTGAAACTTGCATATTATATTTATTCATTAAACACTTTTCTTTAACCAAGGAAAATCCCAAATTCAGTATCTCAGAAAATTTAAATATTGTGAAAAGGTTCAATATTGAAGAGCCCTGGTGCCACACTCTAATCAGCTAATAAACCCAAAAAGTGAACAAGCAATAGGGATAACCGCACCTGGAGAGGATTGTGACACAAAACCCATTCAAAAACGTGAGGGAGATTCAGAAAGAGTGGACTGCAGCTGGAGTCAGTGCTTCAAGAACCACTGCGCACAGACGTATTCAAGACATGGGTTTCAGCTTCGCTTTCCTTGTGTCAAGCCACTCTTGAACAACAGACAGCTTCAGAAGCATCTCGCCTGGGACTGCTGCTGAGTGGTCCAAAGTTATGTTCTCTGACAAAAGTAAATTTTGCATTTCCTTTGGAAATCAGGGTCCCAGAGTCTGGAGGAAGAGAGGAGAGACACACAATCCACGTTGCTTGAGGTCCAGTGTAAAGTTTCCACAGTCAGTGATGCTTTGGAGCCATGTCATCTGCTGGTGTTGGTCCACTGTGTTTTCTGAGGTACAAGGTCAACGCAGCCGTATTCCAGGAGGTTTTAGAGCACTTCATGCTTCTGGCTGCTGACCAACTTTTTGAGATGCAGATTTCTCGGCACCTGCACCAAGTGCCAAAGCAACCAGTACCTGGTTTAAGGACCATGGTATCCCTGTTCTAACTTGGCCAGCAAACTCGCCTCACCTTAACCCCAGAGAGAAGGGTATTGTGAAAAGGATGAGGCAATATGCAGAAGAGCTGAAGGCCACTATCAGAGCAACCTAAACAGTGCCACAGACTGATCGACTCCATGCCACGCCGCATTGCTGCAGTAATTCAGGCAAAAGAGCCCTAACTAAGTATTGAGTGCTATACATGATCATACTTTTCATGTTCATACTTTTCAGTTGGCCAAGATTTCTAAACATCTTTCCTTTGTATTGGTCATAAGTAATATTCAAATTTTCTGAGATACTGAATTTGGGATTTTATTATAATCATCAACATTTAAATTAATACACTTTGAAATATATCAGTCTGTGTGTAATGAATAATATACAAGTTCCACTTTTTAATGGAATTAGTAAAATAAATCAACTTTTTAAGGATTTTCTAAATTATATGACCAGCACCTGTGTATAAACTGTGTTATCCCAAAAATAAAGCTTTGAGAAAGAGAAACCACGGAACCAGCGTTTTGTCTCTTTTCTCTCTCTCCTCTGATCAGAGCCTTAGAGGCATGCTTTATCATCGGTAACCCTTCAGAGTCTAGAACTGACATAGCGGAGCACAGAGCAGTCCCACCAGAGACAGAGGGAAAGGAGTTCTCTTCACACATTAGTTTTGTCCAGTCTTTTCACTAGAACAAATGTTAAGAGGCAAACGAGGTTAGTTTGGCTAAAAGAGTCAACAGGTTTGTTAAAAGGACTACTGATGGTGCGTTGTTGCAATGCACAGCCGTCTATTGACCCTCTTGGATGGAGTAAAAGTCAGTGTTTGATTCAAGCTTTTTTGGCTAAAATAAAATAAAAACCCACAGTGTTGAGCCCAGGGCCAGGTTACGGCTTGACCTCCTCGTTCCTAGAAGGAGTTACATGTGCATGGGTGCCATGGGAAGAAAATGTAATGTTTTTTTAAGGAGAACCAGGGGCTGTACCGGGCCCGTGTAGCCCGGACTGAGAGGCCAGAGGCTGGGGAGAGTAGCAGAGGCGGTGCAGCCTGGTGCTGGAGGTCTTACCTCGGGCCAGGCTCCAGCTCTGAGTCCTTCATTGGCCCAGGGGCACAAACACAATCATTGTTGTGTGCAATAATCTTCAGTCTCGGGCTTCTCGACAAGCCCCATAGACAGATGCAAAGCCAGGAAAGCCTTCATTTCAGATACACATACAATGTACCGCTTAAAAACCTGGACTGTGGCTTCAGCTGTTTTGAGGATAAAACCCGATGAGCATAACGGTTAGTCTTTAATTGTAACAAGGTTCCAAAATTGTGTGTGCCAGTGAGTTCATCAAAAGGCTTTATCCACTCCTGATGAACTTCCAGTCCTCATCTTCAGTGATTGGCCCGTAGCTATAATCTCTTCCTCGGCCTCTCCCTGGGCCTCCGCCTCTCACCCACATTTCTCTTCTCCCAAACCTGACTCCTCTCCTCTCCATCCTCCTGTGTTAGAAACTGAAACAGCAGCACGGCCGAAAAACCCTCAGCTCCACTGGCACCTTCACTCTGGCTGCTATTCTCACTCTCCCTTATTTCATAACAATAACAAGAATAATACAGTTTATTTATATAGCACATTTCAAATGACAAGCATAGACTCAATATAACTAAGACTTACTTGTCAGAAAGTAAATGTTCTCCCCTGGAGTCAGAGTCTGCAGCAGACGGCACAACGGCTTGGCGCTCATGTTCTCGTCTCACAATTTCTACTCTCACCAACTCTCACCGACTGCATTCTCCCCACCTGAAACAACGTGTCAAAGGCTTATGTACTAAATCTGAAAATTAAAATGAGCTAAACACAACTTATCTTAATTTTACACCTGACCTATTCAAAAACACAAAGGTTTTTATTTATTTATTGAAATTCACACCTGTATCTTCAAATGCTTATTATTGTACCCAACTTTTCCTTTACTAAAAAAAAGTCTGTTGGATTTACATAAAAAAAAATATGAATAAAATATATGCTGTTTTAAATGTTCTCATAAAAATCTTTAGAACACAATAAGAAATAAAACCTAATCATATGGAAATTAGTATTAGGTTATAAATGTTACAGTTTTGTCACAATATACAAACTCAACTCTCTTTGAGACATCAGTAGATTTTTCACTCAACATTACAGCTTGGCTTTAAAAATGACGTGTGTTTTTAACATAACATAGAACTTATATTCAAATAAAATAGTTTTTCAGCACTTCATGCTTCAGGTTTATTGTTTATCTTCATACAGTGATGCTTTTCTTTTCACCACTCCATTAGATTTTCCAACAGCGGCTCTTAATCAAAGCTCACTTAATAAACTCATATTAGTGACTAAAGACACTTGTTTGGGGCTTCATTGAAACGCCTTGTAAAATTAGACTTTAGCTTGCTGCTAACAAGTTACTTTGTGAACCACTGGACGAACAGCTGAATATTTCTCTGATAGGTACTTACCTTCACTTCACCTGACCACTGTCCTGTGGCAACGCCGTGTGAGATGTTTTGCCAAGACCCTTTAAAGGTAGTGAAATAAAACACATAGAATGAGTCTGCCAAATATTTTCAAGTCTCCCTCATGTAATAAAATATGCACATTGTCTTGTTGCAGGAACAAGTACAACTTACAGCCAATGGGAGCACCACAGACTCTCCTGCTCACATTAACAGCATGTCCCAGTGTTGTAGTCGAGTCTCCAGTTTTCGAGTCCAAGTCACTTTCAAGTCCTCAGTGTTTGAGTCCAAGTCCAAGGGTCCAGTGGTTGTGCTGTCGATGTGCATGACTTGCGAGTCCTTTGTGTTCAAGTCCGAGTTCTTGTGTCTGAGAATAAACGAGTCCAAGTTTGAGTCAGAGCCATAAAAAAGCAAGTCCAAGTCCAAGTCCAGGACTAGAGTACACAAACAGCACAATGCTAACATTATTAAAAGTTATTGTATGAAGTGTAAAACTTTTACCTGATGGCAGATTTTCCAGGTCAAACAACATCAAATATGGAACATGCCTCAAGACCAGCCGTTCTGAACAGCCCTGCCCCACTCCTGTATGCAGGCCATTAAAACAAAGAGGCTCTGGAAAGTAAAGAGTAGCCTATTTTACACAATATGCTTTCACAAAGCATTAGATGAACACGCTATTTAGACGGATTTTTTACATTTAAATTGATCTAAATGAATGATTTATCTTCAAGGCAGTGCATAAAGCATTTGCTAACCTTATTATTATCTTTGATAACACTTGTCTGTTCATGCTAAGGTCTGCCAAAACGTGCATCTGTATGACTGCATTATAACTCTAGGCGTCATTTAAGACAGTTTAATGAAATTTTACCTTTAAAAAAAGCTCTCCAGGTCCTAGAGACCCAATAAGAAGACAAGAGTCCTAAGCAGCTGAGTCTTTAAAGCACTAAACTGGTATTAATCGATTATTGATGCTTTTAGCCTAAGCTAGCTTGACGTACGTGCGTCAGTGCCATGGAAACAGAAGGTCCGGTGGGGCTATATAAGACGGCTCCAGTTAGAATTTTTCACTTCTCACTTGGCTTGTCCAGTGCGTTGCTGAACTGAGTTTCAGATTGACTTTTCCTAGAAAACCGAACGCTGCATACCACAGTATAATCTTCTCTTGGCAAAAATAAACATATTTTAATATTTTGGTATTATCATATGTTTAAGGTTTGCCAGATCCTCAGAAATGGCACATGCTTTTGACCTCCCGGTCATCTTGGATTTCTTTTCTGAAGGTAAGATAACTGTTTAATCAAATAAGACTGCATTAGGATAGTATTTATAATATTTTCTGTCCATATAACGTGTTTGATGTGTATTATGATAACCGTTTGGGTGGGAGTAGCTACCAAAGCTAAAATGGTCAATTTAAGAAAAATATAGTTTTGTTATAAACTGACATTTACTCGACGATTTAAATATGTAGTAACGCTAAAAGTAGATTCAATCTGTAGTGAGTAATGCACACTTTAATTTTACCAGAGAATATGTCAGTAAATTATTGAGTTTTAGTTTCAAATTTCACAAATGTTGCAGTGAAACTCTTGGATAAAAATGGCGCGGAGTTAACGTTCTAAATTGGAATCCATTAAAAATGTTCATCTCCATGGAGACAGTACTTGTCCGTGTTTAACTGTCAGTAGATGGCAGGTGCATACCTGTGTATCTGTTGAACACTAACAACGGAAAGTTAAACCTAAAACTGCAAATGTTGTGTTACAGAGTCAATTTCAATCAATTTATTTTAAAAAGAAATAGATTAACTGTGGCATTGTTGCCTACTGCAGCCTACTGTACAATGAAAGAGAAAACAAAATATAATCCAACAATCAGTCTATTTTGAATTACACTTTCCACTTCCAAATAAAGTTAGTCACATATAACAGCTGCAATTTAATAAAAGTGTAACTTAGACAGTTTAAATAGTTAAAGTATAATAAGACAGACATGACAGTTGAAGTATTAAACCTGTGCTAATTAGTTTGTATGTTTCTGGTCTTTGATGTTTTAATAAAACAAAGACTATATTATTTTATTCTCCATTGAAGGTCTGGGTCCTGCGGTTCTGCGGACAATCCTATATCTCCTCGGACGAGGAAGGCGTAGGTAATATGCAGGCACTCCAACCAGCTGATGAAATATTAAACCTGTGCTAATTAGTTTGTATGTTTCTGGTCTTTGATGTTTTAATAAAACAAAGACTATATTATTTTATTCTCCATTGAAGGTCTGGGTATTATGATGAAATAGACTCTGGTTACGAGAGCCTTTCTGATAATGAAGAGGATGATGAAGAGGAGCAAGAAGATGACCAGCAGTTTCCTCCGGAGGAGTTTTGGGATGGCTGGCGCCAGAGAGACCCTCCTGCTGAAGCTGAAGAACAGGTGAGTCGGCCCCTGGCTCTCGTTCTTCAGCAACCGGCAGAGAGTCCTCCGCGTTCATCCCTCTCCAGAGCATGCTTGAACATGTTTTCCGTCCTCCAACTCCTCCTTCTTCCTCCTCGGCCCCAGCGGATCCACCAAACGGTTCTTGGATGAAGAGGACGCTGAGGTGCCTTCCTCCAAGAGGCCACGTTCGGACCAGCCCGAAGAAAGCACAGACGATCCTACTCCATCGACCTCTGCTGGGACGTCCTTCCCCAGTCGCTTTCGCTACTTCCACCCCAACCGGACTCGGACGACTCGGACTCCGACTGACTTCATCTTTGATTTGGCAACAACAACGCCAATATTTTACAGCTTAAACTAGAGCAGAAATGCTATGTGGGATTTTTGTTAACATTTAAAACAGAAACAAATACAGTCAACCACAGAAATGCTATGTAGAAGATTTTTATTAACATTGAAAACAGAAACAAATACAGTCAACCTACAAAAGAAGTGACTAAAGCTTGTACAAAAACTTCTGAGATTCCCAGGATTTCCTCCAAAGTACGCCTTGTACTTGTTTTGACGTTTAAGTGAATATATGCTTTATTCCTCCCACACTGGAAGAACTGGTACTGTATAAGACATAATTATTAGAGAGAGGGTTGTCCACCAACTGGAGGGTCGATGGTGCGAGCCGCCCTTCTCTGTTCTTGATATATTATTCCTAAAATTAAAATAAAGTAAGGAATACTGTTACTGCCCAAAAGAGTCGAACATATTTAAAAGAGGACACAGGAGGCAAAACAGTTCATTTCAAAAATAGTTTTTATTCATTTAGTTTTAGACTACATCATGTTTTTTCTCTCTTTTATGTAAATAAAAAGAGAATCCAAAACTCCTCCCGTGCCTGAAAAAATAAAACAGGAAAGTAACAAAAGAAAGGAGGACCTGGTGAGCCGGCAGAACATAAAGGAAGGAGTGACCCGGGCCAACCCTGTACAGGGCCGTAGAAGCCGGTGCCAACTCCTCTACCACCCTACACAACACAACCCCTCATTACTAACCTGAACAAAATAAAGAACGATAACTCAGACAGCCGGTCCCATCAGGCCAAACAAAAACAAGGCTAGGCTAACAAGGACTGCAGAGGCATGGAGCAAGCCGGGCGCAGCGTTGTCACGAACAGCTGAGGCGAAAGCGACCCAGCGAGAGCCTCCCAGGTGACCTATATACTCTGATGTTTGCTAGTTTGCTCAAAGGCTGTTTGACAACGAACAGTCCACACAAAAGTTCTCAGGAAATACAGCAACAGCAGAAAATTCCTACAAAACCCCTGTAAAAACCAACCATGGCTAATAACGTCGAAGCTCAGTGCGACTAGTTGGAATAGGAAATGAGACAATACTCTCCACCTTGGCCTGCACGGCGCACACAACCACCACCAACCACTTTACCTAAGTAAGTCACAGTTGCTTGGGCAAATACACACTTTAATAAGTTCACTGTTAAGTTTGCCTCTTGAAGAGCACCCAATACCTGAAGGTGTTCAATATGCTCCACCCAGGAATCGAAACAAACTACCACATCGTCAGTAAGCCTCACAAAACGACAGACCCGACAGTATAATCCTCACCAACCGCTGGAATGTTGCCTGCATTTCACATGCCAAATGACATAACATTGTATTGAAAAAATTATCTGGGGTTACAAAGGCTGAGACTTGTTTTGCACGCTCAGTGAGCGGCACCTGCCAGTAACCTTTCAACAGAACAGAACTTGGACACAAACGTAGCCCCACCCACTTGATCTACACAGTCCTCAATGAGGCAATGGAAAACAGTCCTGCTTCGTGACATTATTTACTTTCCTGTAGTCCGTGCAAAACAATCTTCACCATTAGATTTTAACGCAGAAAAAACAGGAGAGCTCCAAGGACTATAACGAACTCTGCAATACCATGAGCTACCATCTACTCAACCTGCCGCAAGGCAACGTTTATCAGGACTGACTCGATAAGGGTGTTGTTTTATCGGCACAGTGTCACCAACAACAATGTCATGCATTAATATTGTGGTCTTCGAAGGTACATCAGAAAACAATGACTTTGTCTCATTTAATCAAATCAATTAAATTCTCACGCTGCAAATTAGGAAGGTGTGCCAAGTATGCAGGCAAATCCTCAATACCTCAGAGTTTAGCAGTTTTCCATGAGTCAGCGCTCAGACAGAACCCTCCATCATCATCGTGCGTAACAGAGTTCTCACTGAACGGCACCTCACCTAACTGTCTGTGACTTTTAAGACTATTTTTAACTGCACAGCCACACGGTGCTTCAGCCGCCACATATTTCAACAGGTCAACATCCAACTAATGTTAACATGGCACAAACGAGACCTGCATCTGTCAGGTGATTATAAGATAGTCCCGATCACTTTTATCTGTACATCCACAATCCACAATAACCCTGACCTGTGCTAGCTCCATTAAAGGGGCTTATATCAAAATCAAGGCTTTATCACCAGATTTAAACTCCTCTGACACAACACAGTCCACCTTCTGCCCGCCTCAGTTCAGGGAAAAGCCTGTTCACAGGTAAGCAGTGTGGACTGAGGACAGCTCAACTGCAGGGCTGCTTAACAACTGCACAGACTGGACAGTGTTTCAGAACTCTTGTTCTGACATAGATGAACTGACTGATGTTGTCTGCAATTACATCTCCTTCTCAGCAAACATTTGTAAATGCTCCCCCTCATCAGTTTATCTCTAATGACAAACCATGGATTTCCTGATGAAAGATCTGCTTATCAAAAGGAAAAGTGTATTTCAGGGTGATAGAATGTCGAAGAGGGTTGTGAGAAGGAGTTTCAAGACTTGAAATTAAAAAGCCAAATTGAGATATAAGGATAAGATTGAGGCTGAACTAAGAAGTAACAACAAAGAAAAGAACCTGGAATGGTATGAAAACAATGATTGGGTCACATGATAAAGTCAGCAGAGTTGCACTTGATGGTTTTAAACTGACAAAGACTTGGCAGATGAACTAAATGTATTTTATACACGGTTCAACACAGTGGATTTTAATGATAAGATTGCCATCAGCAATACAGAGCCTCTCCATCAGTGTCTATTGAGGTAAACACTGTGGCTAAATTGTTCTGCCACACCAAACCCAAAAGCCCAGGGCCAGACAACATCTGTGGACAGTCATTAAAAAGTATGCTTACCAACTTTGTATGGCATCTTCCAACATATTTTTAATCTGTCTTTACTACAACAGAATCCCCAAAATTTGGAGCTCTAGCACTCAGTCATCTTGTAGAAGTGCAACACTCCTAAAGCCTTGAATGATTTTAGACCAGTTGCTCTGACCTCCTTGGTTATGAAAACTTTTGAAAAAATCATTAAAGACATGGTGCTACCTCAGGTCAAGGGAACAGCTAGACCCATTGCAGTTTGCTTACAGGTCCGAGAAAGGAGTGGAGGATGCTGTCATCACACTGTTGCACTTTATTCTTAAACATCTGGATGGAGCCAAGACACATGCCAGACTTTTATTTGTTGATTTTACTTCTGCTTTTAACACCATTCAGCCATTCCTGCTGGCAGAGAGACGTATGGCTGATTTTAACCTTGATTTTAACTTGGTTGGTTGGATATTGGACTTTTTATTAGACAGACCTCAGTGTGTTAGAGTGAATGGTATTTTATCTGATGTGCTCTATTCCTCTACTGCTCTATGTTCACCCCAGGGCTGCTGTCTCGCCCCTCTTTTTATACATTCTGTACACAAACCAGTGTCGCAGTGTGTACAAGGATAGACACATTTTAAAGTTTGCAGATGACTCTGTTATCCATCAGCCTGCTCAGAGGGAATGAACAGGACCATGGGCCAGTCCTTAATGACTTTGTTCAGTGGTGTGACCATTCATTTTTACATATGAATGTGTTAAAAACAAAAGAAATTAAAATAGACTTCGCAAATCACCACCTTGCCCCAGTGCCACAAGATTTCATCAAGAACACAGACATTGACCTGGTCGACAACTACAAATATCTCGAGAGTCATTCTGGACAATAAACTGTGTTTTGAGCCTTGGGTGGATGCGGTTTCTAAAAAGTCCAACAACGATTGTACTTCCTGGAGGAAGATGAACAGTTTTAACGTATCCACTGAAATGATGACATTGTTTTATCGTCAGGATTTTATTGAATCGGTTTTATCCTTCAGTATTGCTGCCTGGTTTGGAAGCCTCTCCTGACCAACAAAACAGACTGGGAAGTCTGGTCAAAGTGGCCAGTAAGATTTCGGGAGGAGTCAGGCTCAGCTGAAGGACATTTACAGCCGACAGGTGCAGAGGAAGGCTGGTGCTGATAGCGCAGTCCCAACATCCCCTCAGAGGGGAATTTGAGCTGCTGCCCTCGGCCGGTGCTGCAGAGCTCTGGGCTGTAGGACTAAAAGATTAAATATGTGGCTGGTTTTACCGACAGCTGTGAGGCACTTAAATGGCACATAGCACTTTGTAATCATTTTGAACAAGAAATTGCTTGTTTGCACAATGTATTTATTCATGTTTTAATTCCAGTTTGCACATTTTTATCTTGGTTTATTAGTGATTTCCATTGTTGATCCTGCTCTTGAGTTGTTGAAGTGTAATTCTATGTTGTATGTTTTTAAGGAGCATGATGCTGCGAAATTAATTTCCCCAAGAGGGTAAAGAAAACTTTGAACTTTGAACTTTGAAACAAACAACCAGAAAAAACTAAACAAAATAGAAGCTAAAGCAAGGAAAGTGATGTAGTATTTCATCAAATTAATCATAAAAATAATAATTAAAAACAATACAGTTAATCTAGACGAGTTAATCGTCTAAAAGTAAAAAATTCTGGGAAAATCTTTCCCAGGATTTTCTCACGCCTGTTGCACTTGTTTAAAAGTTTAAATAAATATAGACTTCATTCGTCCCACACTGGGAAACTAACATGCATTGGTATAAGGCAGGTCATGAGTAAAGGGGTTGTCCACCAACTGGAGGGTTGATGGTGCGATGCCCACTTCTTGTCCGTTCATGATAAATGATTATGTCAGGAAGTATTGTAATGCTACACAAGTGGGTAAAGACCAGAGACAGTTCTTTTCCAGAAGAGTTCTCTTGACTCCACTTAAACTGTGGAGAACATATTTAGAAAGAACTCTTAGTCCAAAGTAAATAGTGTAGTGAGAAGTGTAGCAATGGTTCAGGGTAGAGTGGGTGATCTGTCAAAGATCACAACATGTCCCTCTCATGTTGTGTAAGTTAAGTTCTAAGTTTTAGAGGCAGCAGTGTCAGGAGCTAGAGCAGATGGTCCACTAACTGAAGGGTGGCTGGTGCAATCCCCAGCTCTTCTCTTTATGTTTTTAAAGCCAAAGGTAAGAAATGTCTTTAGATTTCTATCAACAATGTTATTTATTTCTTTTGACAAGTCTCACTCCAGGATTGTCTTCTTTTCACATAAAAGTCTGTGACAGATAAAGAAAGGTATCCAGTATAATGAACAGCGCTGGATATAGTCACATTGTTATATTTTATACTGTCTAATGAATTATTTCTGTGGTTTTATTCTTCTTCAGAGATGGCTGCTGGCCTCACAGGTGTAACCTGTCTTCACAGGCATCTTGATCTGTAAATAATAACTAACTGTTTAATTCATATAAAAATATTTTTGACAATAATATCTGCACTTTTAGCATCCAGAAACCGAGAAGAAGTCTAATCCTGCCAGAGTGTGACCTGTCCCCAACATGATCCAGTTCAGAAGAGGATAAAAGCCAGCAGAGTCCTGAGCCCCAACACAAGTGAGAAGTCCTTCTACCTCTAATCTAGTATCTCAGCTGTTGCACTGAAGTCTTTACAGTTTGTTCAGACATGCCTTTCTTGTTTTTGGGTTTGAAACCTAAACATGCATTCTTCATGATGACATCCTTGTCTGCTCAGAAGCCGGGATCCTCAGAAACTGTTGTGGTAAGAAAAAACTATATTGCTCCTGCAGCAAAAGGCTAATAAATGTTTGTTGTCATTGCAAAGGCTGAGCATGGGAAGTTTATACGAAACAAAGTGACAAAATGTCTTGCTTGAGATACTTTTAAACAGTAAAGAGTAAGTCCACCAGTTCAAAATGAGGAGAAAATAATTTCCTGTTTCTTTTACACACTTGCCAGCATTAAATAACTGTAGCAACTGTAATGCAAGATAACAAAATAAAAATATTTAGTAGATTGTGTTTCTTTGAGTCTTTATCCAGGTTTTTTTTCCTTTATGACTTTCTTGCTTTTGGGTTTGACCTCTGGAGGTTTGGGGTTCAAACATGGCCTAGACCTGGTCCGATCAGAAGTACGGCTCATCTCAGGATCCGAGCGAACACCCTGGGCAGAGATGGACTTTGCTCGAGTGGAGAGGGACCAATCCTCCAGCAGGTTAGGCTGGGGGTAGGACCTCATAGCGTCTGTAATGTGTGCTGCTTCCTAACATGGGGAGGTGGATGTGGTCATTACTGAGGTAGCAGCTGCAGTGGGACATGACAGAGCCATGTGGCGGGACTGCCTCCACGGCGCTCTGAAAGGTTTTAAGGATACAGTCGCTTTTAAACTTTTCCTTCTTCTGCCGGGATTCCACCTTCTTCAGATGGCGTCCATTATTATCTGTTTTCTTGTGTGTGCTAGTCCCTCACAGAAAGAAAAGTCACATTGATTACAGCTGTAACATGTCACTGACGTCTCTATAAGTCAATTAAATATGACTCACCTGTACCAACCCTGTCCTGTCACGGTCAAGTCTCTGAATCAGCTCCTCTATCTGGTACCGATCCTATTTTTGTTATTTCAAAGTGTTTTTATTGTTTTAAATGTACATAACACAAACAAACCAACAAACATTCTCTTATGTTATACAAGGCATCACTATCCACCAGCCTCACACTTTGCAGACATTATCTCACATATCCCCTTTCGTCGCAGATTTGCATCCAAAGTTATCTAAAGCATACTGAGAATGAATACAGAACACGACAACAAAAAAAAACAAACAAACAAAAAAAAGATATATTTATACTCTATTAATAAAAAAGGGGGGAGGGGAGATGAAAACCTAATTTTGTTTTAATCTAAAGAATTAGCATCAAATGCATTTTCATAATTGATCCAAGAAAGGTTGCCATACATTCTGTAATCTTTCTGCTGAGTTTTGGACTGTAGTTCTTAACTTTTCAAGCTGGACGAAGGACATAATTTCGCACACCCAACGTGAGTGTTTTGGAGGTGAGGGAGATTTCTAAATTGTAAGAATTAGTCGGCGTGCTAACAGTGTAGAAAATGCTATTAATTGAGATTGGCCTCTTGAGACCCAACTTTAGTGTGTACCACCCCAAATATTGCAACGATAGGATCTGGATCAATATTCTTTTTACAAAGTCAGTGAATGTATTAAATAACTCAGACCAGAATATTTCTATGCTTGGACATGACCAGAACATGTGAGCCAAAGAAGCAGGGGCTTGGTGACTACGCGAACAGTTGGGATCAACATTAGGATATATTTTGGTCAGTTTGGTCCTAGAGAGGTGCAGGCGATTAAATACTTTGAATTGTATCAACCTGTGCCTAACACAGATAGACCATGTGTATATTTTAGTAACAAGACTATTTAGAAACATTACTCAATATCCCTGTGTCCATGGAATAAAAAAAAAAAAAATAGGAAATCAAGTTATCAATACTTTTAAAGCGTATGTTAGAAAACGATTCTGAGTGAAACATGAAAAACAAAGCAGACATAAATTATTGCATATCAAGAAAAGTAAAATAATATATAAATAATTACATACATAGATATATAATAACACTAGGCCATACTTATCCATACTTGTTTCCTATATATATTAGAAGACAGTTCTGAAAGGTAAAAAAATAAATAAATTGAATGAAATAAAAATAAAATAACATATGCAACTAGCCATCAGTACGCCCACTGTCCAATGTCCCTGAACTGATCCAATGTCCCATGACATTACACTGCAGCAAAATTGATCCCCAACAACAGTTGGTTCACTCCAATACTCTGGTACCCATCCTAAAGTAGTGTTGATTGCTGTTAACGAAAACAAGTATTAAAGACACATTCTGGCTTGCTTTTAATTACTATATGAATTCTGTATGTCTTTGGCTAGTGCTGTTGACAAAAAAGTAAGAAACACATACATAAAATATCATGAAATTGATTCTAAAGGCTAAGATGAAAAATGGCAAACCTGCAAAGCCTTTCTGAATTCAAGAACTGGAACTTGCATTGTGCCATCTTTGTCAATGTTTCAGAAGAAATCCCAGAGTCGCAACATGCACTCATCTAAATAATCCTTAAAAACATTTGAAGAAGACATATTTATTTAGTTATTATCCAAAATCACAGAGGCTAGTTCATCTGGTAGTAGCTGTTGTTGAACATGTAGAGCAGTGGGATTGGGAGGGACAGTGGGGGGTTCTCCCACTCTTATTTTGTGGGTTGCAGTCTTCAACTTCCTCAAACGAAGAAGAAGTCTGCTGGCTACAGAGCCTTTTCTTATAGAGCCCCATTTTTATGGAATGGGCTCCCGGTGGAAGTGCAGCGAGCTGACTCTGTTGAGGTTTTCAAAACATACTTATTTCACCAAACGCATGGAGACTGACTCATCATAGGGTTAGGTTTACACTGGCTGTAGCTGTAGGTACACACTCAACCGCTCATATTATTATTACATCTGCCTAGTTTTCAGTAGTATTTAGCACTTTTTCTCCTTTCTACCTCCTCCTAGGGTGGACACAAACCTCTCATCTGCTGGGTGATGTGTACCCCCCATCCCCGGACTCTGCTCCAGTACGAGGACCCCCAGCTCATCTTTCATCTACCTTGATGCTGGCTGAGGTCCCATCCACCTTACACACACACACACACTCACACACACTCACACACACTCACACACACACACACACACACACACACACACACACTCACACACACATACACACACACACATAAGACTCCTCAACTCAATAAGAATGTCTTTGATGTATTTCTCTAGAATGATCGAACACTGCCCTCTTTTTGGTTTAAGCAGTAACGACTCTGCTTCAATTTGAAGACCATCTTCATGTTATGTGCATTAAAAGTGTGCATTAAAGTCTATCGTAGTTAATGTGTACTCTTCATATTGTTCCTTACAAGATCTTGAGTGATAACGATATAAAAGACTTCTTTCTTCATCACCTTTACAGCTGTCTGTGTAATAAAATGAATTATTCTATGTTTTCAGGTCAAGCATGGAATGTATGAATAATGCGCATGTGTTTGGTATTAACAAAATCGTAAAAACATTTCCTATGCCTTTATGCTACAATGCAAAAGCAATATGGTTTTTATATGTGTTTAATTTCTGTTATTTGGTGGAGCAGAGAAGTTTATTCCCAAATGCTAAACTTTAGTAAAAACTCCCCTTTTACCTCTTTTCGGCCAGTACAAAAAGTTGTGCGCGCCAGAAATCTAGCTCTGCTTCTTGTTATCTCGCCTCTTCTACTTGGTCGCTCTTCTCGCCTCGTCTCGTGTCTTCTTCTCTTAAGCTTGTTTCTACGCTCTTGCGTATCTTCTTAAATCTCCGCTATTTAATTTACTTTCATACCTTTCAAGCTTCTAGCCCGCAGCACAAACCGTGCAAATGTGAATTTTTCATCTTTTTAAAGACTCAACGCATTGATTTTGTTTTGAAAAACTTTCCTGCTGGACGACGTCAAATTCCTGAGACGGAAGTGAATTTTTGTAGTCCTTATTCTTTAAAAGAGTGCCCGATTAACGATAGCCCTCGTTAATCGAGGAAAGACAAATTTTAAGCCTCTTCAGCGAACCTTTTTGTCAAAGACGTTAACCTCTACTGCTGGTAAAGGCCTTTCACTCAAAGACAATTACAGAACGCCTTTCTTTCCACGACCTGTGGGATCAGTTGTACCACGTGACACCATCTCGTTGCTTGGAAACCATCAGCTGTAGGACCCGCGTGGAAAGTTCTAAAGCGGACCTTTGGACCTTTCCTTCCCGGACAGCTGAGCGCCACCGAACGACAAGAGTGAGTTGAACACGTGACACTGACTTTTGGTGTGATAACACTGTATAATTGTCTTTATAAGGCCCAGCAGAACCTTTTCCCCTACGCCATTCAAAAGCCGTCAATAGTCCTTTTAATTAAGCCGTCTAACCGTCCCCTTTACCCTCCGTAACAACTCCAAGTAAATAGCATAAAACAATGGTTAAACTTACTTTATTCCACCAAAGGTTCTAACAAGTTGTTCCATGTCAATCATTGTTTTGTGTTAATTACCCTCATCATTTGTCCCTAATTATTCCTTTGTGTCATGTCCCCTGTCATTATTCATTGTTAAACTTGTATAATCTTCAACAAAACCCCCAAAAGACATTAAAGGTTTCTTTGTTTATATTAAGAAATGTTTGAAAACTAGGAAGAATTTGCTTCCTTTAGATTGAGACTTATTAACATAATTAGTTCCCAGAACTATGAATCTGGGTGGTGCCCCCTAACGAGAGAATATTCAGCAGAGCCGAGATCCCAAACTGGCAGATGGCTTGCCAGTTCACCAGCCACAACCACCAGAGGGCGCATTTATGGTTTTCCACTTTTAAAAGTGGCAGACCACTTTTGATGGTTTATGATGACTGACGGCCATGGTTCTAGCCTCTACGAAAACAGTCCGGCCGTCCGGCCACTTTTGTTAAAACGGCTGCTCGGACTTTGGCCACGTATCCTAATGTATATGCGACTTTACAGGTCAGAGAAAAATAGACTATTTATATTATTAAAAATGCACACACATAATTGAAATAGAAAAGGCGTTTTGACAGCTGTTATGATCAAACCTGTAAATCGTTAATTATGTGCTCATCTATACAAACTATTTGTTTGGTACATTACTGTTAGCCTAGCCACTTAGCCAGACTATGAATCAAGCGATGAGTGATTTTTGGCCTTAGAACGCAAATGACCACCAATTATTTGTTCTTCATGTTAATATATTAATTTGTACGTTTTTATACAATGTGCTATTCGTGTTTAGGAGAAATAAAGAAGTGAAAAACATGATTCTATTGTGGTCTCTTTTTAATGCCACCTCCTTTTGATGCAGTTTTAATCAGAGGTCAGGTCACTTTCTGAAAGACAATATTTAAATACAATGGCTTCTTATAGTTTATTCTTATAAGTATGCAGTTTTATAATATAAATCTTTTAAATGGCATAGTATTTACACACATTGTAGTTCAAACACTACTTTATATTCACCAAAAGAGGGCGACAAAGACTTTATTTACTCCATGTATCAATGGTGTATGGGCTGTAGTCCTGCAGACAGATCCCTTGACGAATTGGTCGTTTTGACAAAGCCAGTGCCTTAGGTTTAGATTTAAATATCTTAGACTGTTAAAAAAATATTATAAACTCCTCGCTGGTAAAAACTAATAATTTAATAATTTAACTGATCTAAAGTAATACACCATAACATATTTCCAACAATTTGCCGCTAAAAACAAAAAAGGTGTTTTAGAAAAAGGTGTTTTAAAAGTGGAAAACCACTTTTAAAAGTGGCAAGCCATAAATGCGCCCTCTGGTGGTTGTGGCTGGTGAACTGGCAAGCCATTTGCCAGTTTGGGATCTCGGCATCTCTCAAAATATTTTGACATCAAAATATTAATTTATTAATTTACATAATTTATATTCATATTGATTATTAATTAATAGATATTCACTGTAGGAGCCAGAATGGTATATATTATTCGTCTACGGATTGCTTTTGTCTGGTTGCCAGGGTGAGGTGTGGGTCATGTGGGTGTAGGCGGTGACAGCTCTTGGTTTCAAAGGTGGCACTCACTGTCACTCAGGTATAGGAGGAGAGAGGGAAGCGGGGTAGCCGTAGTATTTGTTGACCGCAAGCATTTGCTAAACATTCACAATCTGAAGTATTTTACAACTGTGTACATGTGCCAACTGAGCAGTCAATTAAATAAACCGTACAAGCATCCATTCTGGGACTCGGTGTCAATGTGTTTAAGCCGCAGCTCGTCACGCAATATACAGGACCGTACTCAGCCTCTCCAAGCGACGAAGGAAACTAAGGAGTCGCTGCTACATTCACTACACCTTATACACACTGAGGAAACGCTGCAAAGTAAAAGTACTTACTTTAAATGCCATCACTGCTTCTGGTCGCTGGAGGTAGCTCAGGACAAAGATGGCTTCGCAGCAGTACCGGAACATCATCATTTGGTCTTCTTTCAAATGCTGCTGGTCCAGGAGCTTCCTGTGGATGCCCAGCATGTCCGCCTCTGATACTGAGGACTCTCTGGCAGTCTTGGAGAGTCGGCTGAACAGGCCTAGAATGATTAGATGAAAAAACAAAAAATCAAATAAGCCATTGTTCCAATATTAAATTTAATGACTCTGCATTAAATGAAAAGTAACTAGTACTAGTGGATAACAAATCACTTGAAGCGCCTGTTGGTCAGTGATGGGATTCAGCCTGTGCGTCCTGTGCAGCCTCAGGGTCATTTAGGATCAAAAAATGTCTTTCACGCAGGTCTTCCAGAAGAGCCTTTCTGGATGCCTCATCGAGTACCGCTTGACCATGGCATTGTAGTCCCAGGTTCTGCCTCGAAGGGTCCAGGCCTTCATGGACTTTTGGCTCTCTCCACCTCTGCTTTCCTCTCCTCATCAGTCTGGTTCTTCATGCAGAACATCAACACGTGGTTAGGCAGCATCTCCTGTGGCTTGAAACACTGCAAAGGAAAGGAAATGATACGATCCTTGTCGTTGCAAGAGAAAGAAAAATATTCAATACAACAACAAGCAAATAACCAATGCCTGTAATACACACAAACATAGAGTCCATTGAAATACTAATGAGATGGGTCACTGCTACTTAAGTTGATTTATACACAGAAACACAAAGTAAATGTAATGTGGATAATTGGCCGCCCATCCTTCTGCCTTTATGACTTTAGCCATCTTCACTGCAGTTGGGTCAAGTTTTGAGCATTTTGCTCTGCCCTGGGGTCCTCTTCGCCAGAGTCGTCAGGCGAGGAGCTGCAAAATTAAAAAGGTTTTAAGGTTACACACTGACAAACTGATGGATGAGCATTGAGAGACATAATTATAACTGTTTCAGATAACTGCATACCGTGTCAGCGAGCTGAGCAGGTTTGAAGTGGCCACAACAGTGTCCAGGGTCTTCATCCAGTAGTGCTGGTTTGCCACTGCCGTCGAATGGGCCATGTAGGGGCCAGACGCCTTCTGCTCCTCTGTGAAGTTGGCAGCCACATCTGTCTCCACGGTCCTGCGTATCTGCTGGCTCGGGATGTTTGGCAGTTTGTAGCTGCAATGGGGCAGAAATATGAGATGAAACTCCCAAATTTGAATCATTTTCTTTGAGGCTGAGCCGTTTAATAAATGCACAAATACGTTATTAGTTGAATGCTAATCCAACATAAACCTTTAGGTCTTATGGACTGCTGTTAATACTTACTGTTGGTGCAGACGAGCGAGGTCATTGGTTGCACTTCTAATCTTGGTGCCCGACGATGACACAAACAACTTGTTAGACTTGAGCCATGTGTAGTATGCGTCCAGCATCTGCAAAGACAAAAAAAAATACATCTGATAATATCTGTTGGCTCATTGCTGGTTACACTATGTTTCATGGTAAGGCAATTTAGCCTGTACAAAGTGTACTTACTGCTGCCTCCTCCATTGTGAGGGCAAACACGGCGATCTGCATTGTCGCAGTCTTGTGTTCACTCTGCTGTCCATACAAAAACAAAAAAAAACACAGTAAATAACTGACATAAACGTCCTCTTTGCAGACTACCTAATATAATCTGTTTAGGCTGATGCCCCCACAAAAACTGAGGTCTTACTGACACTTACTGTTATTCCCTCCAATGCTCCTGGTTTCTGGAAGTGGCCGAGGATCAGGATTGCTTCACAGTAATACCGAACATGGTCTTTCCTCTGAAGCCATGTGGTCACCTTCCAGCAGACTCCCATAAATGGACAGCATGTCTTTCTTGGCCTTCTGGAGGACGGCCTGGCACTCCTGAAGGCTCTTCTCGCCCTCTGCGAACCGGTCATACCTAGAATGACATACAAGACCACAATGTGGCGGAGAACTACACATGTCTGTATCACATAACCCCATGTGTACAGCCAGCACATAAGTACTATCAACATGGAGGAAGTCATTAAAGAAAAACAAATGGAAAGCAGATTAGCAACTGACCTCGTTTTACACATGACCTTGCTGTTGGACTTGGCCACTGGCTTTCTGATGGAAGCGAGGAGGTCGATGTAGGCTTGGCACTTCCTGTAGAAGTCAGGATCTGCTGCAGCCAAGCTTAGGTGGGTCTTCAAACACTGAACAAACCGGATCATGTTTTTGATATAGTTCAGAATGGTGGCTGGGCCCATGTAAGCGCGCCGGAGTTGGGTGAGGTAATCTTTGGTCTCAGTGGACTTTAGCAGGAAGTCCAAGCTGACTTCATCCCCACTTGGCTGGATGTACCTCACCATCCTGGAGACGTTGGCAGTTTGGGACCAGCAGGGTGTTGATCAAGTAGCTCTTGAAGTAGAGCTTTTCGTAGAGCCCCATTTGTGTCATCTTGACCCTGACATTTATGCTGTACTGAGCTTGATCTCTGAAAAAAATACAGACAGAAGAAAATGAGCTCAAACCTTGCAGTTTGTTCACAGTTTATGGACTGATGTGTGCGAGGTTTAGAACTTACTTTTGCCATGTTCGGTCGCTTGATCGGTGGTGCTGCCTTCGAGCTGCTATCCTCCACCACCGAGGCGCCACCGCCGCTCGAGAGCTGACACGCCGCCGAGAGCTGACACCGCCGCCGAGAACTGACACCGCCGCCGAGAGCTGACACCGCCGCCGAGCTGACAGAGCTGACACCTTCTGCTGTTCTTTGGTTGCATTTCCTTTCATGCAAACTTTGCTCAGATGCGTCGTCAGCATCTCCTGTGGTTTTTCACACAGCAAGTGTGCTTGAACTGGACGCACTTGACCTCCCCCCCTCCCTTTTTCCAAGATAGGTCACTGTTGCTTGCCCAAACTCACATTTTGACAAGTTAACTGTTAATTTGTACTGTAATGTGCTCCACTCACAAAGACGAACAAACCACCAAGTTATCAAGATATGCTTCACAAAAAGACAATACAGACAACTCTACATGCATAAGCCTCTGAAATGTGGCGGGCATTACACATGCCAAAGGCCATAACAGAATACTGAAGGAAGTCATCAGGTGTAATTGGCGCGTTCAGTTAAAGGAACCTGCATCAATATCATGACTGAGCACATGAGTCTGAGAGGGCACATCAGCAAACAGTGACCTATTGGACTGATTCATCATTTCATTCTACTGAGAATCTAAAAGGTGGAACAATAAAACTGACAAACTATTTAAAGCCTCTGAGTTGGAAAATTTACCCTGAGTCAAAGCCCCGGACCACGAGTCATTTTCAATTTCAGTACAGGACAGCTCTTGTTTACCAGCCGCTAAACTAATTCACGGCTCGGAGCGTTCAGCACCGGACAGCTCTTGCTTACCAGCCGCTAATTTGCGGCTTGGAGCGTTCAGCACCGGACTACGGTGGCCGAGACAGCTCAACACGCTGCAAATGAAGAAAGCACCAGCAAATAAAGAAAACATCTTCATCAGTTTGACAACACGCGCGCTGCAAAAGTTCACAACACATACAAATACAAAAACGCGCTGCTAATCCTCACAACACATGCAAATACAAATACGCGCTGCAAATAACACAGACCACAACGAAAATGTTTTAAGGAGACTCCTTTGAGTTACGAACCCCTAATGGGACCTGTTTATTGTTTGCTCGTCTGTCGCGATGTTGTCAGTGTTTTTGTCACTGACCTGAAAGGTGAGTTTATTTTTTTTTTCTACTTTTAGATCATGATCGTATAATTGCTTTGTCGTTTGGATATTGTTGGCCTAAATATATTGTTCGTCACTCAAATGAGTCCCCTTAAAACATTTCCGTTGTGGTCTGTGTTATTTGCAGCGCGTTTTTGTATTTGCATGTGTTGTGAGGATTTGCAGCGCATTTTTGAATTTGCAGCGCGTTTTTGTATTTGCATATGTTGTGAACCTTTGCAGCGCGCGTGTTGTCAAATTGATGAAGATGTTTTCTTTATTTGCTGGTGCTTTCTTCAGTTGCAGCGTGTTGAGCTGTCTCGGCCACCGTACCGGACAGCTCCCGACAAGCCTGCAAATGAATACGGGTCTCAGTGTTCTCAACCCCGAGCAACGCTGCAGACTAGCGTCTGCCACCACCAAGGACGAGTCATTTCGGTCATAATAAGATTTTAACATGTTCACATGGCAAAGGCGTGTGCCACGCCGGCGGTCAGGTGTGAAAATTAAGTAGTCTCTGTCACCCAGTTTCTTTTTCACAACATAACATTACCTCAGGCAGTAAGGATTGCAGTAACACATCCAGCACCAGCAGGAAGGACTACTGATGTTGCGTTGTTGCAATGCACAGCCGTCTATTGACCCTCTTGGATGGAGTAAAAGTCAGTGTTTGATTCAAGCTTTTTTGGCTAAAATAAAATAAAAACCCACAGTGTTGAGCCCAGGGCCAGGTTACGGCTTGACCTCCTCGTTCCTAGAAGGAGTTACATGTGCATGGGGTGCCATGGGAAGAAAATGTAATGTTTTTTTTTAAGGAGAACCAGGGACTGTACCGGGCCCGTGTAGCCCGGACTGAGAGGCCAGAGGCTGGGGAGAGTAGCAGAGGCGGTGCAGCCTGGTGCTGGAGGTCTTACCTCGGGCCAGGCTCCAGCTCTGAGTCCTTCATTGGCCCAGGGGCACAAACACAATCATTGTTGTGTGCAATAATCTTCAGTCTCGGGCTTCTCGACAAGCCCCATAGACAGATGCAAAGCCAGGAAAGCCTTCATTTCAGATACACATACAATGTACCGCTTATAAAACCTGGACTGTGGCTTCAGCTGTTTTGAGGATAAAACCCGATGAGCATAACGGTTAGTCTTTAATTGTAACAAGGTTCCAAAATTGTGTGTGCCAGTGAGTTCATCAAAAGGCTTTATCCACTCCTGATGAACTTCCAGTCCTCATCTTCAGTGATTGGCCCGTAGCTATAATCTCTTCCCCGGCCTCTCCCTGGGCCTCCGCCTCTCACCCACATTTCTCTTCTCCCAAACCTGACTCCTCTCCTCTCCATCCTCCTGTGTTAAAAACTGAAACAGCAGCACGGAAAAACCCTCAGCTCCACTGGCACCTTCACTCTGGCTGCTATCCTCACTCTCCCTTATTTCATAACAATAACAAGAATAATACAGTTTATTTATATAGCACATTTCAAATGACAAGCATAGACTCAATATAACTAAGACTTACTTGTCAGAAAGTAAATGTTCTCCCCTGGAGTCAGAGTCTGCAGCAGACGGCACAACGGCTTGGCGCTCATGTTCTCGTCTCACAATTTCTACTCTCACCAACTCTCACCGACTGCATTCTCCCCACCTGAAACAACGTGTCAAAGGCTTATGTACTAAATCTGAAAATTAAAATGAGCTAAACACAACTTATCTTAATTTTACACCTGACCTATTCAAAAACACAAAGGTTTTTATTTATTTATTGAAATTCACACCTGTATCTTCAAATGCTTATTATTGTACCCAACTTTTCCTTTACTAAAAAAGTCTGTTGGATTTACATAAAAAAATATATGAATAAAATATATGCTGTTTTAAATGTTCTCATAAAAATCTTTAGATTAACAATAAGAAATAAAACCTAATCATATGGAATTAGTATTAGGTTATAAATGTTACAGTTTTGTCACAATATACAAACTCAACTCTCTTTGAGACATCAGTAGATTTTTCACTCAACATTACAGCTTGGCTTTAAAAATGACGTGTGTTTTTAACATAACATAGAACTTATATTCAAATAAAATAGTTTTTCAGCACTTCATGCTTCAGGTTTATTTTTATATTCATACAGTGATGCTTTTCTTTTCACCACTCCATTAGATTTTCCAACAGCGGCTCTTAATCAAAGCTCACTTAATAAACTCATATTAGTGACTAAAGACACTTGTTTGGGGCTTCATTGAAACGCCTTGTAAAATTAGACTTTAGCTTGCTGCTAACAAGTTACTTTGTGAACCACTGGACGAACAGCTGAATATTTCTCTGATAGGTACTTACCTTCACTTCACCTGACCACTGTCCTGTGGCAACGCCGTGTGAGATGTTTTGCCAAGACCCTTTAAAGGTAGTGAAATAAAACACATAAAATGAGTCTGTCAAATATTTTCAAGTCTCCCTCATGTAATAAAATATGCACATTGTCTTGTTGCAGAAACAAGTACAACTTACAGCCAATGGGAGCACCACAGACTCTCCTGCTCACATTAACAGCATGTCCCAGTGTTGTAGTCGAGTCTCCAGTTTTCGAGTCCAAGTCACTTTCAAGTCCTCAGTGTTTGAGTCCAAGTCCAAGGGTCCAGTGGTTGTGCTGTCGATGTGCATGACTTGCGTGTCTTTTGTGTTCAAGTCCGAGTCTAAGTCCGAGTCAAGTCTCGAGTCCTTGTGTCTGAGAATAAACGAGTCCAAGTTTGAGTCAGAGCCATAAAAAAGCAAGTCCAAGTCCAGGACTAGAGTACACAAACAGCACAATGCTAACATTATTAAAAGTTATTGTATGAAGTGTAAAACTCTTACCTGATGGCAGATTTTCCAGGTCAAACAACATCAAATATGGAACATGCCCCAAGACCAGCCGTTCTGAACAGCCCTGCCCCACTCCTGTATGCAGGCCATTAAAACAAAGAGGCTCTGGAAAGTAAAGAGTAGCCTATTTTACACAATATGCTTTCACAAAGCATTAGATGAACACGCTATTTAGACGGATTTTTTACATTTAAATTGATCTAAATGAATGATTTATCTTTATGGCAGTGACGTGCATAAAGCGTTTGCTAACCTTATTATTATCTTTGATAATACTTGTCTGTTCATGCTAAGGTCTGCCAAAACGTGCATCTTCATGACTGCATTATAACTCTAGCCGTCATTTAAGACAGTTTAATGAAATTTTACCTTTAAAAAAAGCTCTCCAGGTCCTAGAGACCCAATAAGAAGACAAGAGTCCTAAGCAGCTGAGTCTTTAAAGCACTAAACTGGTATTAATCGATTATTGATGCTTTTAGCCTAAGCTAGCTTGACGACGTGCGTCAGTGCCATGGAAACAGAAGGTCCGGTGGGGCTATATAAGACGGCTCCAGTTAGAATTTTTCACTTCTCACTTGGCTTGTCCAGTGCGTTGCTGAACTGAGTTTCAGATTGACTTTTCCTAGAAAACCGAACGCTGCATACCACAGTATAATCTTCTCTTGGCAAAAATAAACATATTTTAATATTTTGGTATTATCATATGTTTAAGGTTTGCCAGATCCTCAGAAATGGCACATGCTTTTGACCTCCCGGTCATCTTGGATTTCTTTTCTGAAGGTAAGATAACTGTTTAATCAAATAAGACTGCATTAGGATAGTATTTATAATATTTTCTGTCCATATAACGTGTTTGATGTGTATTATGATAACCGTTTGGGTGGAAGTAGCTACCAAAGCTGAAATGGTAAATTTAAGAAAAATATAGTTTTGTTATAAACTGACATTTACTCGACGATTTAAATATGTAGTAACGCTAAAAGTAGATTCAATCTGTAGTGAGTAATGCACACTTTAATTTTACCAGAGAATATGTCAGTAAATTATTGAGTTTTAGTTTCAAATTTCACAAATGTTGCAGTGAAAATCTTGGATAAAAATGGCGCGGAGTTAACGTTCTAAATTGGAATCCATTAAAAATGTTCATCTCCATGGAGACAGTACTTGTCCGTGTTTAACTGTCAGTAGATGGCAGGTGCATACCTGTGTATGTGTTGAACACTAACAACAGGAAAGTTAAACCTAAAACTGCAAATGTTGTGTTACAGAGTCAATTTCAATCAATTTATTTTAAAAGAAATAGATCATTGTTGCCTACTGCAGCCTACTGTACAATGAAAGAGAAAACAAAATATAATCCAACAATCAGTCTATTTTGAATTACACTTTCCACTTCCAAATAAAGTTAGTCACATATAACAGCTGCATTTTAATAAAAGTGTAACTTAGACAGTTTAAATGGTTAAAGTATAATAAGACAGACATGACAGTTGAAGTATTAAACCTGTGCTAATTAGTTTGTATGTTTCTGGTCTTTGATGTTTTAATAAAACAAAGACTATATTATTTTATTCTCCATTGAAGGTCTGGGTCCTGCCGGTTCTGGACAATCCTATCCACATCTCCTCGGACGAGGAAGACGTAGGTGAGTACGAGGCACTCCAACCAGCTGATGAAATATTAAACCTGTGCTAATTAGTTTGTATGTTTCTGGTCTTTGATGTTTTAATAAAACAAAGACTATATTATTTTATTCTCCATTGAAGGTCTGGGTCCTGCCGGTTCTGCGGACAATCCTATCTATATCTCCTCGGACGAGGAAGACGAGGTGAGTATGAGGCACTCCAACCAGCTCATGAAGAGGAGGAGGAAGAAGGGTCTGTTTCTTCTTCCACCTCCTCCTCTTCACCTGAACCATCTGATGAAGAGGAGGAAGATTGGGAGGAAGATTGGGATGATGATTATGATGAAATTGACTCTGGTTACGAGAGCCTTTCTGATAATGAAGAGGATGATGAAGAGGAGCAAGAAGATGACCAGCAGTTTCCTCCGGAGGAGTTTTGGGATGGCTGGCGCCAGAGAGACCCTCCTGCTGAAGCTGAAGAACAGGTGAGTCGGCCCCTGGCTCTCGTTCTTCAGCAACCGCAGAGAGTCCTCCGGCGTTCATCCCTCTCCAGAGCATGCTTGAACATGTTTTCCGTCCTCCAACTCCTCCTTCTTCCTCCTCGGCCCCAGCGGATCCACCAAACGGTTCTTGGATGAAGAGGACGCTGAGGTGCCTTCCTCCAAGAGGCCACGTTCGGACCAGCCCGAAGAAAGCACAGACGATCCTACTCCATCGACCTCTGCTGGGACGTCCTTCCCCAGTCGCTTTACTCGCTACTTCCATCCCCAACCGGACTCGGACGACTCGGACTCGACTGACTTCATCTTTGATTTGGCAACAACAACGCCAATATTTTACAACTTAAACTAGAGCAGAAATGCTATGTGGGATTTTTATTAACATTGAAAACAGAAACAAATACAGTCAACCTACAAAAGAAGTGACTAAAGCTTGTACAAAAACTAATCTGAGATTAGGATTTCCTCCAAAGTACGCCTTGTACTTGTTTTGACGTTTAAGTGAATATATGCTTTATTCCTCCCACACTGGGAGAACTGGTACTGTATAAGACATAATTATTAGAGAGAGGGGTTGTCCACCAACTGGAGGGTCGATGGTGCGAGCCGCCTTCTCTGTTCTTGATATATTATTCCTAAAATTAAAATAAAGTAAGGAATACTGTTACGCCCAAAAGAGTCGAACATATTTAAAAGAGGACACAGGAGGCAAAACAGTTCATTTCAAAAATAGTTTTTATTCATTTAGTTTTAGACCTAATGTTTTTTCTCTCTTTTATGTAAATAAAAGAGAATCCAAAACCTCCCGTGCCTGAAAAAATAAAACAGGAAAGTAACAAAGAAAGGAGGACCTGGTGAGCCGGCCAACCCTGTACAGGGCCGTAGAAGCCGGTGCCAACTCCTCTACCACCCTACACAACACAACCCCTCATTACTAACCTGAACAAAATAAAGAACGATAACTCAGACAGCCGGTCCCATCAGGCCAAACAAAAACAAGGCTAGGCTAACAAGGACTGCAGAGGCATGGAGCAAGCCGGCTGCACAGCGTTGTCACCGGAACAGCTGAGGCGGAGCGAGCGACCCAGCGAGAGCCTCCCAGGTGACCTATATACTCTGATGTTTGCTAGTTTGCTCAAAGGCTGTTTGACAACGAACAGTCCACACAAAAGTTCTCTTAGGATTTAAAAGGTCAGTTAAAGGAGAGGCAACAGCAGAAAAATTCCTACAAAGACCCCTGTAATAACCAACCATGGCTAAGTAACGTCGAAGCTCAGTGCGACTAATTGGAATAGGAAACGAGACAATACTCTCCACCTTGGCCTGCACCGGGTGCACACAACCACCAACAAACCACTTTACCTAAGTAAGTCACAGTTGCTTGGGCAAATACACACTTTGATAAGTTCACTGTTAAGTTTGCCTCTTGAAGACAACCCAATAACACCGAAGGTGTTAAATATGCTCCACCCAGGAATCGGTACAAACTACCAAGTCGTCCAAGTAAGCCTCACAAAATGACAGACCCGACAGTATAATCCTAATCAACCGCTGAAATGTTGCGGTGCATTTCACATGCCAAATGACATAACATTGTATTAAAAAAATCATCTGGGGTTACACAGGCTGAGACTTGTTTTGCACGCTCAGTGAGCGGCACCTGCCAGTAACCTTTCAACAGAACAGAACTTGGACACAAACGTAGCCCCACCCACTCGATCTACACAGTCCTCAATGCGAGGCAATGGAAAACAGTCCTGCTTCGTAACATTATTTACTTTCCTGTAGTCCGTGCAAAAACGATCTTCACCATTAGATTTTAACGCAAGCAAAACAGGGAGAGCTCCAAGGACTATAACTGAACTCTGCAATACCACGAGCTACCATATACTCAACCTGCCGCTTAAGACGGAACGTTTATCAGGACTGACTCGATAAGGGTGTTGTTTTATCGGCACAGTGTCACCAACAACAATGTCATGCATTAATATTCTGGTCTTCGAAGGTACATCAGAAAACAGTGACTTTGTCTCATTTAACAAATCAATTAAATTCTCACGCTGCAAATCAGGAAGGTGGGCCAAGTACGCAGGCAAATCCCTCAATACCTCAGAGTTTAGCAGTTTTCCATGAGTCAGCGCCTCAGACAGAACCCCGCGTCCATCTGCATCGTGCGTAACAGAGTTCTCACTGAACGGCGCCTCACCTGAAACTGTCTGTGTGACAAGACACGGAGCGGCCATTTCAGCACTGGACAACGCCACACTGTCCCGTTCAGCCGCCACAGTAACGTCAACAGGTGGGGACACGCGCTCAACATAAGGCTTCGACATGTTAACATGGCACAAACGAGACCTACGGCGTCTGTCAGGCGTGATTATAAGATAGTCCCGATAACTAATCTTTTTCTGAATGGCATAGGGTCCACAATCCCGAGCCTGTAGACTTGAGCCAGGTATAGGTAACAAAATCAAGACTTTATCACCAGGTTTAAACTCTCTGACTTTAGCTTTTCTTTTGAACAAAGACTTCTTTCTGGCCTGTGCCACCTTAAGATTTTCAATCTCACATGCGCGTACAGTCTCAGTTTGAAGTTACTCACAAAATCAAGCAGATTTTGTTCTGACTTTCGCATAACAACTGGTCTTTTAACAACTGCACCCCTCATCCCAGTCTTTCTCTAACTCCACACAAAACGCACGAAGCATAGTCTTGAGCGTCTGATGAAAACGCGTTCCAGTGCGCCTTGACTTTCAGGGTGATAGGCGCTAGAGCAGCAGTGCTGAATGTCAAGCTGTTTCAAGACTTGCGCAAACATCTTAGACATAAAGTTTGAGCCCTGGTCAGTTTGCACAACTTGAGGTAACCCAAACAAAGAAAAAACTTGGTCAGCGCCTTCACAACAACAGGAGTAGTGATTTTACGCACTGGAAAGACTTCTGGAAAGCGAGTGGCTGCGCACATGACAGTTATTAGGAACTTATTTCCGACTAAGTTTGAGGCAGCGGACTCACACAGTCCATCAGAACACGCTCAAAAGGTTCACACACAACCAGTATCAGATACAGAGGAGCGGGAGGAATTGTCTGATTTGGTTTCACAGATACTTGGCACCAATGACAGGATTTAGTGTGACTCGTGACATCCCCCTTCAGACCGGACCAAAAAAAATGATGCAGAATGCGATTGTATGTCTTCTTATTGCCAAGATGACCAGCTAATGGATTGTCGTGTGCCAGCTTTAAAATCTCAGCACGATATGGACTGTTAAGCTTTTGTTTTATCTTGATGTTTTTTCTCTTTTATGTAAATAAAAAGAGAATCCAAAACCCTCCCGTGCCGAAAAATATAAAACAGGAAAGTAACAAAGAAAGGAGGACCTGGTGAGCCGGCCAAACAGAACATAAAGGAAGGAGTGACCCGGGCCAACCCTGTACAGGGCCGTAGAAGCCAGTGCCAACTCCTCTACCACCCTACACAACACAACCCCACATTACTAACCTGAACAAAATAAAGAACGATAACTCAGACAGCCGGTCCCATCAGGCCAAACAAAAACAAGGCTAGGCTAACAAGGACTGCAGAGGCATGGAGCAAGCCGGCTGCGCAGCGTTGTCACCGGAACAGCTGAGGCGGAAGCGGCGACCCAGCGAGAGCCTCCCAGGTGACCTATATACTCTGATTAGCGAAAAAAAAAGAAAACTAAATATCTTTCCAAACGAAAATATCCAAACTACGAAAACCACCCAATACAAAACACACAAAAGAGATTTTAATATTATTATTATCCTTTATTTAACCAGGTAAAAAACTCATTGAGATTAAAAATCTCTTTTCCGAGAGTGACCTGGCCAAGACGACAGCATTTACAGTTTAAAAATATATAAATACAAGACATCAACAAAACAAATATTATTTACAATCAATGTATAATGTATAGATAAACAATCAACAATTCTACTACAAATAAAGAAGAAGGAAATAAGGTGTCCCGGGAGACCTAACACCCCAACCCCATATTACTGGACAAGGGCAGTGGGGGAAAAAAAAGACATTGTCCAGTCTACAGGCGCGACAGTGCATCTGCCAACACATTATTCTTGCCTCTAATATGACAAATCTCAATATTTAGGCTTGTAGCCGGAGACTCCAATTCATTAGCGTCGGTTCTTATTACACATCCGATGTAAAAACAAGAGGATTGTGATCAGTAAAAACAACCACTGGTGCACAAGCAGAGCCAACATAAACCTGAAAGTGCTCCAACGACAACACCAGAGCAAGCGTCTCCTTCTCTATGGTCGAATACCACTTTTGATGACGGTCCAGCTTCTTAGAGAAGTACGACAATGGATGATCTACTCCATCCTCACCCTCCTGCAATAAATCCGCCCCCGCACCCATATCGCTAGCATCGACAGCGAGCTTGAACGGCTTGTCAAACGAGAGAGCAGCCAGAACAGGAGCACACAACAACAGCGCCTTAGTTTGCTCAAAGGCTGTTTGACAATGATCAGTCCACACAAAAGTTCTCTTAGGACTTAAAAGGTCAGTTAAAGGAGAGGCAACAGCAGAAAAATTCCTACAAAAACCCCTGTAATAACCAACCATGGCTAAGTAACGCCGAAGCTCAGTGCGACTAGTTGGAATAGGAAACGAGACAATACTCTCCACCTTGGCCTGCAGGCGCACACAACCACCACCAACCACTTTACCTAAGTAAGTCACAGTTGCTTGGGCAAATACACACTTTGAGTGTGTATTTGTGTATTTTAACAGTTCACTGTTAAGTTTGCCTCTTGAAGACGACCCAATACCACCCGAAGGTGTTCAATATGCTCCACCCAGGAATCGAAACAAACTACCAAGTCGTCCAAGTAAGCCTCACAAAATGACAGACCCGACAGTATAATCCTCATCAACCGCTGAAATGTTGCGGTGCATTTCACATGCCAAATGACATAACATTGTATTGAAAAAATCATCTGGGATTACAAAGGCTGAGACTTGTTTTGCACGCTCAGTGAGCGGCACCTGCCAGTAACCTTTCAACAGAACAGGACACAAACGTAGCCCCACCCACTCGATCCACACAGTCCTCAATGCGAGGCAATGGAAAACAGTCCTGCTTCGTAACATTATTTACTTTCCTGTTGTCCGTGCAAAACGATCTTCACCATTAGATTTTAACGCAAGCAAAACAGGGAGAGCTCCAAGGACTATAACTGAACTCTGCAATACCATGAGCTACCATCTACTCAACCTGCCGCTTAAGACGGAACGTTTATCAGGACTGACTCGATAAGGGTGTTGTTTTATCGGCACAGTGTCACCAACAACAATGTCATGCATTATTATTCTGGTCTTGAAGGTACATCAGAAAACAGTGACTTTGTCTCATTTAACAAATCAATTAAATTCTCACGCTGGGTGATAGTCGCTAGAGTGGCAGTACTGAATGTCAAGCTGTTTCAAGACTTGCGCAAACACCTTAGACATAAAGTTTGAGCCCTGGTCAGTTTGCACAACTTGAGGTAACCCAAACAAAGAAAAACTTGGTCAGCGCCTTCACAACAACAGGAGTAGTGATTTTACGCACTGGAAAGACTTCTGAAAGCGAGTGGCTGCGCACATGACAGTTATTAGGAACTTATTTCCCGACTTAGTTCGAGGCAGCGGACCCACACAGTCCATCAGAACACGCTCAAAAGGTTCACACACAACCAGTATCAGATACAGAGGAGCGGGAGGAATTGTCTGATTTGGTTTCCCAGATACTTGGCACCAATGACAGGATTTAGTGTGACTCGTGACATCCCCCTTCAGACCGGGCCAAAAACAATGACGCAGAATGCGATTGTATGTCTTCTTATTGCCAAGATGACCAGCTAATGGATTGTCGTGTGCCAGCTTTAAAATCTTCACGCTTCAACAAATACTATGTAGGAATTAGGAGGAGCTCTTGAAAAAAACAATTCAGCAAATCTTGTAGATAATGCTTTAAAAAGCTTTAAATCAGCAGGACTTTTACCCAGGAATTACTCTGACTATGGGTGTTTCCAAAATAAGTTAAATATAAGTTCCTAAGGGGCATGACCCAGGAGGTCTTGGGGTCGTGCACTAACTGGAGAGTTGTAATGTGACCCTCGCTCCTCTGGCTCATGTTGTATTCAGTAATCGTATCCATTTAAAAATCAAAACGTCTAAATATTGTGCTGGAATTCCATTATAATTCAATTTGAACATAAAACCAAGTTAGTAAATCCTCTAAAGTACTGGATAAAGATTGATTAAAACCAGAAAGTGGGGTTTGACTCAAATAGTTATTTTCTTTAGATAATATTTTTAATATACTATTCTCAGTAACTCTCAGCTCTATGTTTGGCATCGTCCGCCAGTATTTTACACTTTTATCTTTCTATTAATATTAGTGTGAGTGTGTGTGTCAAGAAAAACAAACAACCAGAAAAAACTAAACAAAATAGAAGCTAAAGCAAGGAAAGTGATGTAGTATTTCATCAAATTAACATTAAAAATAATAATTAAAAACAATACAGTTAATCTAGACGAGTTAATCTGAGAAACTAAACCTGATGGTTCAGTTTTCCCAAGATTTCCTCCAAAACATGCCTTGCACTTGTTTAAAAGTTTAAATAAATATAGACTTTATTCGTCCCACACTGGGAGAACTGGTACGGTATAAGGCAGGTCATGAGTAAAAGGGGGTTGTCCATCAACTGGAGGGTTGATGGTGCGATGCCCACTTCTCCGCGTTCATGATAAATGATTATGTCAGGAAGTATTGTAATGCTACACAAGTGGGTAAAGACCGAGACAGTTCTTTCCAGAAGAGTTCTCTTGACTCCACTTAAACTGTGGAGAATATATTTAGAAAGAACTCTTAGTCCAAAGTAAATAGTGTAGTGAGAAGTGTAGCAATGGTTCAGGGGTAGAGTGGGTGATCTGTCAAAGATCACAACATGTCCCTCTCATGTTGTGTAAGTTAAGTTCTAAGTTTTAGAGGCAGCAGTGTCAGGAGCTAGAGCAGATGGTCCACTAACTGAAGGGTGGCTGGTGCAATCCCCAGCTCTTCCCTTTATGTTTTTAAAGCCAAAGGTAAGAAATGTCTTTAGATTTCTATCAACAATGTTATTTATTTCTTTTGACGGGAAGTCTCACTCCAGGATTGTCTTCTTTTCACATAAAAGTCTGTGACAGATAAAAAAGGTATCCAGTAAAATGAACAGCGCTGGATATAGTGACATTGTTATATTTTATACTGTCTAATGAATTATTTCTGTGGTTTTATTTTTCTTCAGAGATGGCTGCTGGCCTCACAGGTGTAACCTGTCCCGGTAAGTCTTGATCTGTAAATAATAACTAACTGTTTAATTCATATAAAAATATTTTTGACAATAATATCTGCACTTTTAGCATCCAGAAACCGAGAAGAAGTCTAATCCTGCCAGAGTGTGACCTGTCCCCACATGATCCAGTTCAGGAGAAGAGGATAAAAGCCAGCAGAGTCCTGAGCTCCAACACAAGTGAGAAGTCCTTCTACCTCTAATCTAGTATCTCAGCTGTTGCACTGAAGTAACAGTTTGAACAGACATGCCTCTTGTTTTCTGTAGGAAACCTAAACATGCATTCTTCTGATGACATCCTTGTCTGCTAAAGCCGGAAGAACCCAGATCCTCAGAAACTGTTGTGGTAAGAAAAAAACTATATTGTATTTTTCTCTTGTGCTCCTGCAGCAAAAGGCTATCCACTAATAAATGTTTTGTTGTCATTGCAAAGGAAGGCTGCAGCACTGGGAAGGGTCCCGTGAAGCCAGTGGAAGAAGCCCACTCTTCTTCACATCAAGACTAACAAACAGTGCATCAGTGACTCCAGATGATACAACAGCACAAATGGCCTTTGATGAAGAGATGAAGCAAGAATGACTTGAAAACCAAACTGAATATTGTATTTATTAAATAAATGACATTATTTTACAAGTACAATCATTTTGTACTTATTTATAAAATCATTTCTGTTTAGGTCTTTTAGTAAACATTGTCTCGCTACTTAAATATATTTAAATGTTACCGGAGCTATAAGACATCATTGATTAGATTATTTATGTGGCTTAAACCGTGAACACCACTGACAGAACCACACAAACCTTTCTGCTCAAAGAAGATTATTTCAAAAACAATGATTGAGCAATGATGAATACTGCTAGAAAAAGCTATTACAAGAAATTGTGAGATAGTGGAAACAACAACAAAGCAAAACTGGCACAGAGGTCAAGACTTCAATAAGAATTGTTGGACGAAACAAATACACATTTAAGGCTACACAAGTTCATTCTTTAACAAGACAAAAACTGAATATGTTTTATGGGTAATTATGTGCTTCACAGGCATTTTTGCCTTAAATATAAAAATACAATGAAACAAAGTGACAAAATGTCTTGCTTGAGATACTTTTTAAACAGTAAAGAGTAAGTCCACCAGTTCAAAATGAGGAGAAAATAATTTCCTGTTTCTTTTACACACTGTTGCCAGCATTAAATAACTGTAGCAACTGTAATGCAAGATAACAAAATAAAAACTATTTAGTAGATTGTGTTTCTTTGAGTCTTTATCCAGGTTTTTTCCTTTATGACTTTCTTGCTTTTGGGTTTGACCTCTGGAGGTTTGGGGTTCAAACATGGCCTAGACCTGGTCCGATCAGAAGTACGGCTCATCTCAGGATCCGAGCGAACACCCTGGGCAGAGATGGACTTTGCTCGAGTGGAGAGGGACCAATCCTCCAGCAGGTTAGGCTGGACCTCATGGCATCTGTAATGTGTGCTGCTTCCTAACATGGGGAGGTGGATGTGGTCATTACTGAGGTAGCAGCTGCAGTGGGACATGACAGAGCCATGTGGCGGGACTGCCTCCACGGCGCTCTGAAAGGTTTTAAGGATACAGTCGCTTTTAAACTTTTCCTTCTTCTGCCGGGATTCCACCTTCTTCAGATGGCGTCCATTATTATCTGTTTTCTTGTGTGTGCTAGTCCCTCACAGAAAGAAAAGTCACATTGATTACAGCTGTAACATGTCACTGACGTCTCTATAAGTCAATTAAATATGACTCACCTGTACCAACCCTGTCCTGTCACGGTCAAGTCTCTGAATCAGCTCCTCTATCTGGTACCGATCCTATTTTTGTTATTTCAAAGTGTTTTTATTGTTTTAAATGTACATAACACAAACAAACCAACAAACATTCTCTTATGTTATACAAGGCATCACTATCCACCAGCCTCACACTTTGCAGACATTATCTCACATATCCCCTTTCGTCGCAGATTTGCATCCAAAGTTATCTAAAGCATACTGAGAATGAATACAGAACACATTTACATTTACATTTACATTTAGTCATTTAGCAGACGCTTTTATCCAAAGCGACTTACAAGTGAGGAAAACAATGGAAGCAATTTCAACAACACAAGATAACAAAAAGCATAAGTGCACCAAAAACTAGTCAGTTAAAACCTAGCACAGCATACAAAGCTAAGGATAGGAAAGATTTTTTTTTTTTTTTTTTTAATGAAGGAATTGATAGAAGGAAGTTAAGAATTCAGTGTTTGTCAGTCAGGTGTTGACAAAAGAGATATGTTTTCAAGCGTTTTTAAAGATGTCTACAGAATCTGCTGATCTTGTAGCAGCAGGTAGATCATTCCACCAATGTGGAACAGATCCAGAGAACACAACAACAAAACAAAACAAACAAACAAAAAAAAGTTATATTTATACTCTATTAATAAATAAAAATAGAAATAAAAAGGGGGAGGGAGATGAAAACCTAATTTTGTTTTAATCTAAAGAATTAGCATCAAATGCATTTTCATAATAATCCAAGAAAGGTTGCCATACATTCTGGAATCTTTCTGCTGAGTTTTGGACTGTAGTTCTTAACTTTTCAAGCTGGACGAAGGACATAATTTCGCACACCCAACGTGAGTGTTTTGGAGGTGAGGGAGATTTCTAAATTGTAAGAATTAGTCGGCGTGCTAACAGTGTAGAAAATGCTATTAATTGAGATTGGCCTTTTGAGACCCAACTTTAGTGTGTACCACCCCAAATATTGCAACGATAGGATCTGGATCAATATTCTTTTTACAAATGTCAGTGAATGTATTAAATAACTCAGACCAGAATATTCCTATGCTTGGACATGACCAGAACATGTGAGCCAAAGAAGCAGGGGCTTGGTGACTACGCGTACAGTTGGGATCAACATTAGGATATATTTTGGCCAGTTTGGTCCTAGAGAGGTGCAGGCGATTAAATACTTTGAATTGTATCAACCTGTGCCTAACACAGATAGACCATGTGTATATTTTAGTAACAAGACTATTTAGAAACATTACTCAATATCCCTGTGTCCATGGAATAATAAAAAAAAATAGGAAATCAAGTTATCAATACTTTTAAAGCGTATGTTAGAAAACGATTCTGAGTGAAACATGAAAAACAAAGCAGACATAAATTATTGCATATAAAGAAAAGTAAAATAATATATAAATAATTACATACATAGATATATAATAACACTAGGCCTGCTTTAAAACAGTCAAATTATCCATACTTGTTTCCTATATATATTAGAAGACAGTTCTCAAAGGTAAAAAATAAATAAATTGAATGAAATAAAAATAAAATAACATATGCAACTAGCCATCAGTACGCCCACTGTCCAATGTCCCTGAACTGATCCAATGTCCCATGACATTACACTGCAGCAAAATTGATCCCCAACAACAGTTGGTTCACTCCAATACTCTGGTACCCATCCTAAAGTAGTGTTGATTGCTGTTAACGAAAACAAGTATTAAAGACACATTCTGGCTTGCTTTTAATTACTATATGAATTCTGTATGTCTTTGGCTAGTGCTGTTGACAAAAAGTAAGAAACACATACATAAAATATCATGAAATTGATTCTAAAGGCTAAGATGAAAATGGCAAACCTGCAAAGCCTTTCTGAATTCAAGAACTGGAACTTGCATTGTGCCATCTTTGTCAATGTTTCAGAAGAAATCCCAGAGTCGCAACATGCACTCATCTAAATAATCATTAAAAACATTTGAAGAACACATATTGATTTAGTTATTATCCAAACTCACAGAGGCTAGTTCATCTGGTAGCAGCTGTTGTTGAACATGTAGAGCAGTGGGATTGGGAGGGACAGTGGGGGGTTCTCCCATTCTTATTTTGTGGGTTGCAGTCTTCAACTTCCTCAAACGAAGAAGAAGTCTGCTGGCTACAGAGCCTTTTCTTATAGAGCCCCATTTTTATGGAATGGGCTCCCGGTAGAAGTGCAGCGAGCTGACTCACACACACGCACACACATGCGCACGCACACACGGGCACGCACACACACACACACACACACACGTTTTTTTAAAATATATATTTTTAACTGTCCTGGACACATTCTTGCACGGCCTGTCCGTCCTGGGAGTGGATCCCTCCTTCTGTGGGTCTCCTGAGGTTTCTCTGTTTTCCCGGCTGGGTTTTTCTTTAGGAGTTTTTCCTCACCCTGATGGAGCGCCTAAGGACAGGGGATGTTGTCTAGTGCAGTCTGTTTAGCCCTTTAAGGCGGCTGTTTTTGTGATATTGGGCTAATAAAAATGAATGTCTTGTCTACCTTTAGTTGAACTGCAAGTACGAGTCACTAAAGAAAGTGAGTTACAAATCTGAAAACTGTGGGATTTTAGTTTTGTGCATGACTTGAGTCTGTTACGATCCCCGCTAAACAAATGGGACCTGAACATAAAGTCAAACCACACAAAGTGTAAGGAAACACAAATCAACAATTTATTAATTAAACAGAGGATTTAAAGTAAAACAACAAACCGTTAAAACAGGACCACCTCGCCCATCACCTAAAAGAACTAACTGAAAACATAAAAGAGGAGCTGAACGTCTAAACTGCCCCTGGCATCGACAGCAGCACAAACAGGAGGCGGAGCCCAGTTGGAAACACGGAGCAAGATGCAGGCACCAACATCCTCCTTATAAAGGGTAGCAGCCAATCAGGAGCCCAGATCAGACACACTACTCCTCCTGCAGGTGGAACACACAGACATTTACATGAATATGTAACACCCTCACCCAAAAACACTGAATATGTTTGAAGAAAAAAACTGCTCACATCAAACTATTCAGTTTAAATTATACATAAGTATATAGACGGGACAACTCATCCGCGATTACGTTCTTTTTACCGCGAATGTGTTGAATTTTTATGTTGAACGATTGAATGCGCAGACTCCAATTCATAAGGTGACGATTTTTATTGCGCATGCGGTCTAGGAACACTAAGGGATTATGGTCCGTAAAGACCCACATAAACCTCAAAGTGTTCCAGAGCCATTACCAGTGTCAGTGCTTCTTTTTCCGATGGTGGAATACCACCTTTGATGTTTATCAAGATTTTTTGAAAAAAGGATACCAGATGTTCAATGCAATCAGGCCCATCTTGTAGGAGAACAACACCGATGCCAAAATCACAAGCATCAACGGCCAATTTAAACGTTTGGTCAAATTGAGGCGCAGCTAGAACGGAGAATTAATTAGCAAACTTGCTCAAATACAGTTTGACAACCATCAGTCCAATAAAAGTCCACTTTAGGGCTGAGGAGGTCAGTCAACGGCGCAGCAATGGCAGAAAAGTTTTTAGCCCCTGTATTAGCCTACCATGGCTAAATAACAACTGTACAGTTGGTGGAAACAGGGACAGCGAGAATCGCCTCAACCTTAGCTTGAACTGGACACACTTGACCTCCCCTCACCATTTTTACAAGATAGGTCACTGTTGCTTGCCCAAACTCACATTTTGTCAAGTTAACTGCTGATGCGTACTGTAATGTGCTCCACCCACGAAGACAAACAAGCAACCAAGTCATCAAGGACCCCCATCAAGGCTTCACAAAAGACAATCCAGACAAAACTACACGCATAAGCCTCTGAAATGTGGCGGGCTCATTACACATGCCAAAGGCCATAACCGAATACTGAAGGAAGTCATCAGGTGTAACAAAAGCAGATATTACTTTGGCACGTTCAGTTAAAGGGACCTGCCAATATCCTTTTAGTAAGTCTAGCTTTGTCACAAACCTAGCAGCAACATGATCCACGCAATCCTCCATTTGTGGAAGAGGATAACAGTCAGTCTTTGTTACACCAGTAACTTTCCTGAAGTCTGTACAAAAGCGGTCATCACCATTAGCTTTAATCGTCAATAAGCAGGGTGAGCTCCACGCACTACAGCTTCTTTTGGCTATGCCATACTGCAGCATATACTCCACCTGTTTTTTCAGATGGCCTCGTTTGTCTGGATTAACCTGATATGGATGCTGTTTTATAGGCCTTTAATCACCTACATGAATTTAATGACAGAGCACATGCATCTGAGAGGGCACATTGGCAAACAATGACCTATTGGACTGAATTACATTCACCATTTCATTCTGCTGAGAATCTAAAAGGTGGAACAACAAAACTGACAAGATTTTTAAAGTCTCCGAGTTGGAAAATTTACCCTGAGTCAAAGCCCCGGACCACGAGTCATTTTCAATTTCAGTACCAGCCGCCAAACTAACTCACGGCTCGGAGTTCAGCACCGGACAGCTCGAAAAGCCTGCAAAAGAATACGGGTCTCAGTGTTCTCAACCCGAGCAACGCTGCAGACTCTTTAGCATCTGCAATCACCAAACACGAGTCATTTCGGTCATAATAAGATTTTAACCTGTCCACATGACAAAGGCGTGTGCCACACCGGCGGTCAGGTGTAAAAATCAAGTAGTCTCTGTCACCCAGTTTCTTTTTCACAACATAACATTACCTCAGGCAGTAAGGGTTGCAGTAACACATCCAGCACCAGCAGTGACAACAATCTCTCTCTGAACGTGGAGAAGACGAAGGAGATTGTTGTTGACTTCAGGAGAGCGCACACTCAGCATGTCCCTCTGACCATCAACGGTGCGACTGTGGAGAGAGTAAACAGCACCAAGTTCCTGGGTGTGCACATTGCAGAGGACCTCTCCTGGACTGAAAACACAGCAGAACTGGCCAAGAAATCTCAACAGCGTCTCTGCTTTCTCTGCAAACTGAGGAGAGCCACTGTGCATCACTGTGTGGTACGGCGCCTGCAACGCGTCCTGCCGAAAGACTCTGCAATGCATAGTGAGAGCAGCTGAGAAGATCATTGATGTCTCTCTTCCCTCCCTCCAGCAAATTTACAGAACACGTCTCATCCGCAAAGCCCTCTCCATTGCACGTGATCACACCCACCCATCACACAGCTTCTCCAGCCTGCTGCCATCAGGGAGGAGAGGACCAGCAGACTGAAGGACAGCTTACTCCACCAGGCTGTCAGGAGCTGAACTCGCGCCCGAACCTTTGTACCCCAGGCACCACTGAACTATGACCCCTACCCACACTAATATATGATGACATGCACCAGTCACTTTGTGCAGCATTGGTCTGCTCACGACCTCATTCTCCACTACATCATCAGTCAGTTAAATAACTGCTCTTGAGCCCACTTCAATCAGACTTAATAAGCTTTTGTTTTTGCACTAAAAAACTTTTATCTGCACTGTTGCTCACTTCATTGATTTGCACACTGCCTTTTGCCTTGCGCTGCTTAATTTTAATTTATTTAACTTTATTTTTGATTTTATTATGCCTTTATTAACATTCTCTTAGTGTATAATTGTACAGTTGTATTTACACTTTATATTTTGATCTAGATTTTTAGGCTTTAATGTTATGTTATCTGTGTGCACCGGGTCTGAGTGTAACGCAATTTCACACAAAAGCTCTAATTCGAGCATGCGAATCTGTGTTTGTTGCTCCAATTTCTTTGTCTCCAACATATTCATATATCCAGATACCCCCTCCAAGGGTGCACGTGGCAGAGTGGTTAGCACTCCTGCCTTACAGCAAGAAGGTCGTGAGTTCAAAACCCGCCAACCCAAACATTCTCAGCCGACTCCGGTCTTTCTGTGAGGAGTCTGCATGTCCTCCACGTGTTACCGTGGGTTCTCTCCGGTACTCCGGCTTCTTCCCACTGTCCAAAGACATGCATGTATAGGTTAATCGGCAACTCTAAAGTGTCCCTAGTAAATGAATGTGAGAGTGAATGGTTGTCTGTCAATGTCTGTCTCTAAATGTTAGCCCTGTGACTAACTGGCCACTGTCCAGGGTGTACTCCGCCTCAGGTCCAAAGCTGCTGGGATAGGCTCCAGTCACCCGTGACCCCTAACGGGACAAAGAGGTAGAAAATGAATGAATATTCATATATTGTAGCTCCTTTTCCTTTAAAGCAAGACGCTCTAATTCAACTTCTAGCTCTTTTAATCTAACTGCTTCATCTGTCGTACTACTAGAGTAAGATGTTCTAGGACCTTTAGGTTTGGTGTGTATCAGTGTCAACGTCCCACGCTCTACCAAAGTATTATAAAGTTGAGTCTTTACCGTAGCTTTCTTTGCTTGCTTTGTGACCACAATGTCATCATGTTCAGCAACTAGCAAGAGATCATCTTTTTGACACTGATCCAAAACCTCCAAAGTGGGAGCAGAAACAAACTCATCCAGGTTATACTCCATGTTTAAACCCAGAATCAGGCCAGCCACAAGACAAAAGGCTAACACACAACAAACAAAGCTACTCACAAAAAATACACACCTGCCAGTCCTACCTGAATAACTCAATTAACTGACAAGACAGAAAGTCTACTTTAATGAGCCCCCAAATATGTTACGATCCGCTAAACAAAAGTGACCTGAACATAAAGTCAAACCACACAAAGTGTAAAGCAACACAAATCAACAATTTATTAATTAAACAGAGGGTTTGGGACAAACCAAAAGCCATACACAATTTTAATTTTAGTGACTAAATTTCAAAGTTAGAAATTTCAATACATATTATCCAAAGTTTCAAAATTCAAAATAAAAAAATTGCCGTGTAAATATTAAATAGATATGTTTTCGACCACTCAACTTCAACCGTCGAAATTCACAGTGTAAAATACGCAGTAAAAGAAGTTCATGGAACATCCGAGTACCGAGGAATTGCAATCGATATTGTGTGAGTCGATCTATCCTCAGCCAATCACGCAGCGATGACCTGGTCACGTTGGTAAACACAGCAATACAGCGCGCAAGCCAGTTGAACAATGGCGGCCAGCAGCAACACTGCAGTAAGTTCATCTTTCGATATCAAAGTTTATATAGGCTAGCATGCAATATCTGACGTTTTTTAAAAAAACATATGTTACTTCTAATAAATGTTTTAAAGCTCAAGCACACTAAAGAGACTAGTAGTTAAGTAATCACTAGGGGACAATAGCAGCTATGGAGGATGACCATGGTAATAACCTACAACAAACATGGCGGGACCTGCAACTGATGCGCCAAGGGTGCTAAGTTAGATACTGTTTTACTCCTGTTCTGTTGTATTTCTACTGAAGGTCTGTCACATATAGTAGCGATAAACATTTTTGTTATTTCAGAATAACCAAGTTGAAATTGTCCAGTCAGCCAGGCGTTTGCTGGATTTATTGACTGAAAGACAGCCAAGTACAGCGAGCGTTGAAGCTAAGGCAAGGTGTAGTACACACTTGTGCTTTACGCATTATTTTGAAGTCTGACCATACTAAATGTTTTATCGCTGGATAGGAGGGACCATTCTACTGGACCATCGCTTCAAATGGAAATGACAAGGTAAGAACTAATATGGCATATGCCTGCGGTGTGTTTAATTTTTTAGCGCATTTCCACTGGGATAGGATCGTGCGGTTTGGGCTAATGTGCTGGTCCCCTCAATACGGCCGGGAGAAGAGGAAAACCAAAGCTAGTTTACTAGCATAAACTTTCAGCTTTTTCTGTTAGTGTAGTACTGCTTTCTTTTCACAGATCAAACTGCAGGCATTAAAGTGTCATATGTTAAACCAATTTGATATAGACCATTTAAAAGTTTGTAAACAGAATGTCCTAAAGTACAGAATGGGGGCTACTGGAGGCATGGTCATAGTACATTTTCATTGGAGAAATTGGCATTATCCACAAACTATTACAAATTAAGATGGTTTTGGCAAATGACAACCACTCTGCTACTTGTAGGTAATGTCAGAGCCTGGTTTGAATACATTAATGAATGTACCTCACATTGTATGTTTATTTAATGAGCAAATTAGTATACAGTTAGCAAATTCAAGTTAGTAAAATTCTTAATTTATAGGTTTTAATGTAAGTTCTTACGGCTATGTTGTAAATAGTTTTTTCATTGTCTGTTCAGAATTCTATCCTCACCACAGATGCTAATTTCTTCTAAAAACATTTTAAATATGTTTACACACGGACCTGGCTTAAAACCAGTATAAACTGGTCTCAGGAATCTCCTAACAAGCTGACTGCATGTTTTTCCCCAACCACCTGTACCGCAACACTCCATTCGAAATTTGCCTACCTAATAAAAAAACCTTAAACTTGTATTTAAATTTTTAATCAAAAGCTTTTCACCATAGAACATGTCCAGGCATTTTTACTAAAGGCCGGGAAAGAATCGCTTTCCAGCAACAAATGTTATCCCAGCCAAAAATCAAGGCACTCGAGGTGTCTTTCTATTTGCTACCAAGGCAGTGTGAAAAACTCCAAGTGAGCTTGAGAAAGTGACCCAGACAGTGACCCATATGCAGGCTGGGTTGGGTCCAAGGACTGCTATATATATATATATATATATATATATTGTGTTATATTAATTGTGTGTGCAATGCATATTAAATAAGTTTGTTTTGAGATGAAATGTCAATTTTTTGTACTTTTTCACCTACAGTTATGTGACGCCCTCAAAGTTCTATTTCCAAAACTGCAAACAGTAACAGGTGGATGGCTACTTTATAAAGCAGCTGGTAAGCAGAGATTTATTTTTTTAACAAGAAGCAAAGGTTAGTTTATTTAATATAATTGCAGTAATGTCTATAAAAACTATACTATGCAATCTATGTTTGGCTGCAATTTTTAAATAATTTTTAATTTTGACAGGTGGATGGGGAAGCGGTAAACTGTCCCTTGTGTCACCTGGATGCTGGTTATACAGGCAGACTCTTGAAGTCTGTTGCTCAAGGGTAAAAACTGTTCATAGTCCCTGTCCAAGAAGATCTTGATAGAAGTCCACTACAACTAACTGATGGAGCCTTCAGCGGTATGGCAAAAGCCACATGTCACAAGTGTGGTGTTGCTGTACCTCTGCAGCTTCTAAAGTATTATATTTACTCCTGTTTGATCATTGAAGTCGACAGTGACGCAGCTCATCTGGTTGAGGAACAATGTATGATTTGTCTGTCCTTACGACAACCTACACTTCTTACTACACCATAATTTAAAACTTAGGAACCTAGTTCATATTTATGTCCTTTCACATAATTATGTTTTACTAAAACATCTTTCTATTTTCCAACAGCTCAGTCCTGTCCTGTTTTTCTGAAAATGTTTAAATCTGATCGGATAGAGCAGCACGCATCTACATGTGGTGAAAGTTATCTTTTTTATTTTCTAATTTTTTAAAGAGGTTTTATTGGTTGGATTCAATTTCTAGACTGAATGACCCTTTTATACGAAAGAATAATTTTATCAGTGTTGTTTCTATTGTCTCTTCACAGTGTTTTGACATTAAATAAACCGAGCCTGTTGTCATTCTTGCATTTGTTACATATGTGTATAATTATTTTTATTTTTTTTTTATTTTAGTCAAGTGACACTTGCAGTTTATCCCAGTGAAAAGGAACAAGCAGTGGTTCCTGGACCATCCATAACTTCAGCGACTACTTCCATGGGTATGTGATATTCAAAGTGTCTTTTTAATTATAGAACAGCCATCAAAGCATTGTTAAGATAGAGACATTCAATTTCTTAATCATGCATATTAGATTTATGTATTGAACCCCTTATATTTGCTTTTTACTGTTTCTTATTAGATTGGTCATCTATTAGTGACTTAAGTAAGGCCATATCTCAGTGTGCGGAGTATTATCTCCAAATCCATGCAATGAAGAGTCCGTTAACTCTATGCATGGACATCAGGAAAAGTCCTGCAGAACAGGACATGACCCTTATATTTTTTATAAGCAAACCAATGTGGAATGGGCACGCCCCTTGATTTGCAGACTTGAAGGTAAAACCAAATAAAAGTTATAGTTGTCAAATAATAATTAAGCCTACTATTAAAATTTTGTTGTACAGGGATACTGCTACCGGACTTGGGGTTACACGTTTTTTCTTCTCAACTTGCATGGAAAAATTAAAGTTTGGATTTCACATTAATTTTGGTATGTATTTTATGCATATATGCCCATGCTGTTTGCTATACAATTAAATTATAATGCATTGCTATTATGAAACATTTAATAAAAATGAATCATCAAGGATTTAAGAATTTACAGTTCACAAATATTGAAACATCCGTACAAATTTAGAAAACCAATTGCTTTCTAACATAATTTTTTCACAGCAAATAGCAGTGTCACTCGGCTTTTGATGGAGAACCGTCGCACTTTCTTGTTGAAAGTGACCTGTTCCTTGTGGCAGGGAGAATGATGGGTCACTTCTTTCTCCATGGAGGGCCATGCCTTTCAGGACTTAGTCCAGCTTTTGTGCATGTCCTACTTGGTGGCAGTCCTGAAACATCAACTGTCACTGTAGAGGATTGTCCGGACCTCGACATTCGTGACACAATCAAGCTTGTATGTTTCTCTCATATCTCTTAGTTTGAAGATGGAAAAAGTGTTAAATCCAAAGCATCTGGACAAGGTTCACCTTCAAACCTACGTCCAGATGCTTTGGCTTTAACCCTTTTTTCTTCTAGATGGCCTGGTTGACTGAGACTCTTAACAGACATGTCTTAGTTAGATTTTTCTATATTTTCTTTATAACTGTAGTTGGTAAAATGTGAATTTTGCTTAAAGTTTTATATAAACTGTATTTATATATATATATATAAAAAGTTGGAAGGAGAATCCAACCTGTCAGAAAAGGAAAAACAGCAGATACAGGAGTTGGCCTATGCATGGGACCTTCCTCCTCTGAACAAAAGTAACCGAAAGTGGTTTTTGAAAAACTTTTAATTCATGCGGTGAGTGATGTGAGAATAAAAAAACTTGAAAACGAAACTACATACATTTTACAACTCTCCACTACAATTATTATGCTTGTCTTTTATTCCTTATTATTGTTATTAGGTGATTGGACGAGTCGTAAGACAGATTAAGCAACTGCGCAGAGGACTAAAAGAAACACCATTGTGGACTTTGCTTACTCAAAGACCAGACACAGCAGCTATCCTTTTTCCAAAAGAGGGGCAGAGAACATCTGTCCTGAGGTAATTTTGCTTTCTTATGGTCTTACTTGAAGATAAAGTTGAAGCAAAGGCGTTTGGACTGGAATGATAATGCTATATCCTTCTCCAGTGCTGTCAGGTGGTTTCGCACTGGCCACTGTGACCTTGCATCTAAGTTTGATAGCTTTGTTTACAGACAACTTGTTTCTTATTCACTTCAATTTTATTAATCCCCAAGGAGTAAATCAGTTATTTGGTATCTTCAAATTAGTTGATTCAAACTTCTTCTTCTGTCCTAGACTGATTGTAGAGCAGTCGATCCGTCCTGCTGATTAGATTCTCAGATGTCCACTGGTTTCTTTGTTGTTCATAAGCTGAAAACAAGGGATGGTCTAAGTTGTTCAGTAACCACTGATCTAAAAGCATTAGGTGTCTGTTCCTGAAAACAGTTCTACTGATGAAGTCACGGGCAGTATCTGGTACAGCTGTTGGTTGAATATAAACCGTAATCCTACGATGACATGCGACTCTCTCGGTATACAACCATCTCAGTCTCACTGCTACAGCTCCACACACTTGTAGCTAATTCTGTGGCAGTAATGCGATCCACTGTCGGGATCTTCTTTAGAGCAACTCAGAAATTAAGCCCTTTCACATGTAGGTAGTTATGGTAGTTTAATGTGTATACATGTATATTTTATTGTTACCAATTAATTGTGGTTGCAGAAATAACTGCAATTGACGGCTGGATGTTTTTTCATGTGGCCTTTTGTTGACGCAGATTCTTCTGCAGCGAATCACCTGGCCACAAGCAGATGAAGATGATGATGATGACGACTGGTCAGCAGACATAAAGTTCCGCATATCGGGCTATCTCCAAGAGTTCATCACTGGAGGTGAAACTAAGTAATATTTGTATTCCATAATATTTATGGAAATAAAACATTTTAAAATCTGTTTAATTCATTCTTTAGCAACGCCAACTGAACTGCAAAATCTAGTAAAATTCTGGACAGGCTGGGAGGTCTTGCCAACAAGTTTGTCTGTAGAGGTAGTAACTGGAAACTACATCACAGCCTCAACCTGCTTTGAGATTCTGCGCATTCCATCTCACTACAAGGACTATACTTCATTCAAGAGGGACTTGCTTGTTTCCATTTCTTCATGCCACACAGGATTTGGTCTAGTGTGAACATAGTATGATGTTTTATAATGCTGTTTGCTGTTCAAATTACCACTGTAGCACTTGACAGTTGTGCTTCCATAGTTCAATGTTTTACATTAGTTTAGTTCAGAGTTCAGTGCCCCACATAAACACTTCTTAATTTTAAGCTACTGGTTTTGGCCTGACATAAACCAAGAGGCAGTATTGAATTAGTTTTCAGGACTGAGAACGGGACAGAGTTTTCCCCCAGGACTCCTGCACAGCTCACTGTCCATACAGTCATCCTGCTGCTCATTGTGGCTTCTTCTTCTCTCCCGGCTGTGATCGTCACCAGTTCTGTCGCTCCTGCAAGGTCAGGGTTCACAGCATTCAAGATGAACACAACCTGCAGCATTAAAATGAGTTTATTTTCTTTAAGACAACGTACAATGTTCATTAAGCCGGAGCAGAGATGCTTGTACCAGTTTATAGTTTAACTGCTAATTTCCATCCATTTCCATAGTCCTTTATTGTACATGTTTTTGGTGGTAGGGGAAACCGGAGTACCCGGAGGAAACCTACGCAGACACAGGAGAACATGCAAACTCCACACAGAAAGGCCCTGTCCTGGATGGGAATTGAACCCAGGACCTTCTTGCTGTTAGGCCTGAGTGCTAACCACTCTGCCACCTCCATAAAATCTGTTCACAGGGCCAGAACTGCTCAATGTGACACATCTACACAAGTATGAATATATATGAACATAAATAATAGGGTTTCTAAAGGAAAACGTCTGCTAAAGGACTAAATGTATATAAATGTAAATGTATATTCCACATTTGAACATTGTACAATCAGTTTAATGTATACACGCAGCCTCCTCATCATTTCTTACACTTTTTTTAATGATTACAGTTAATTATGATGTCGTGTAAAACAAAATAAAGACAAGTTTTAAAAAGTAGTTTGAAAAGTTATTTGTTGCATTATTGAAGTATGTAATATGTAATATTAGATCACCCACATGTACTGATATTTTAAAGAGACAACTCCTCAGATTTATTTTACACATAATGATGTATGTTTTGTCTCAGATATCAAACATTCACCACCTTTCCCACATGTTTAAATCTATCTGGAGTTCACTGCTCATTGCCCACACTGGTATCAAGGTCTGATGGAGAGCTACACCACTGGAGCGTGGCTCGTAATAATTTGTACAGTTTGGATCGATGTTCAAGCACACAAAACAGAACATAACCTTACATCTGTCACATGTGTTTACAGCCCTATGTGTTATGCTCCAGCAGTTTACCACATGTGGGACAGGCCCGTATGGGGGAGAGGCCACCTTTTCAAACTTGATAACAGGACAGGTTTTCATCATTTGTAATGGCACATTATCCGTGTGTAATTATTATTATTTATTTATGTTATATTAAATTCGTTTTAAATATGTATTGTTTTCCTGTTGTTGTTGTAGCATCCATTAATGAGTTTTCTTTAAAGTGGGCAACAGGTAACAAAAAAGATAGCCATGTCCCCTGGAACCACAGGGTGGCAGCACTTTCACAGCTAAAATAGCGGTGCCACGTTTGAGTTGCAGGATGTGATTATAAAGCTTTCTTCCACTTCTTTCCTCGACTGTAACTGTCAAGTATTAACGGTATATATCTGCTACTTCAACACTTTACATACTGCCTGTGTCATTATAACCAAGTTTACGTTTTAAATATGAATATCCATCACCAGGGTTAGCATACTACAGCGGTGCACGTGCTGACGTAACCACGTACAGGTGCCGGTTGCTAAGAGCATCTCCTAGCAAGTACGTTCTTGCAAAACTTGCAAACTTCTGGCTGTGAGAAAAAAGAGCAAATCTTGAGTTTGATTCGACGATTTCTTCAAAAGGAGACTTTAACTGCGGACATTTCCTACTAAGACTTCTACTGACCACCTACTGACCAGGACTACGAGACCTTTTGAGAGAAAAGGTGAGATTTTAAGATTTCCATGTTCATGTTATTTCCTATGGGCTTTCCCATTAAATCTGCACAGCAACTATATGAACCAATATATTTGAGCAAAATGGTCTTTTGTCGATGTTTAAATGATGTTTCACGGTAAATTTTAACTCAGAATATGTGTATTTTTGTTGTGACTTTGTTTGTTCTTAGAGCCTATCAGAAATAATGTAAAAGTCCATTTACACAGACATATTAATGAAAGCAACAAAACGCACAGGAGGCTAACATTTAAATTGAGAGCTGTCTGCAACGTATTTTGATTAATTTCTATATTATACATTTTGTATTTAACCCAGTACCTAATTATAGAAAATAAATTTGTTTTATGTTGATTCATTTCCAAATATAATACAATAGGTTTCAAAAAGTAATTTAGGAGAATCCTGTGTAAACCAGGTACATGTAGAAGCAGAGTTTGTTGAACATATTTGTTAATGAAAATGTACAGTTATGTTTTTGTGTTAGTTTTGTAGCTATTATGAAAAAATAAGATCTATTCATAAAGTAAATCTATCCAGATTGTAATGAGGACAAATGATTATTCATAAATAACTCTTAACAACTTTATAACAACACTGTAACCTTTCTGCACATTAAAGTGCTATAATTTTAGTAGTTTAGTGAATAATAATGTCTTTGAACGTGGACATATTCTCCTGGTTTGATCTGAGATTGGTCAAAATCACTCTGAGGCTTTATGAGTAAAAGATGGTTTAAGATTAAACAGTGCTGCTTTAAAAGTACTCTCTGTATTGGTACATTGTGCTAGTGTCCATGAAACTATAGAAAATGGCACTAGACAGAAAGTACATGGTGGACTTGAATCAGTAACAGTTCCATGTTCAGACATGGATTTAAAAAAGACCTCAGAGCCTCATGGCTTTGCTTTATTTTGATGAATCACACAATGGCATCACATGATGTGAGGATTTTAACAGATGTATTTCTCTCCACAGATCTCTGTTCACTGATGGCCCAGCGCTTCTCCTGGACGACGAGGCCCGGGTGTCCCGACGTGCTCCTCCTGCACAGGCTGCCCACACTCACTACACCCCACACACCCCCTGTTCCCTCTGCACCTGCCTCCTCCACAGGCCCCTTGAACTCTGCCTTTGTGTCTGTCTCTCCTCAGGAGACACTCTTTTCAAGCTCTTGCTCTTTTTCTGACTCTAACTCTCGCTCCACTCGCTCCTCTAGCTCCTCTGGCGTCTTTAAGTCTCGTGCTAGATACCTTAGTTCTTCCTCCTCATCCTCCTGCTCCTCCTCTCCTCCCTCTCACTCCCTTGCTCTCTCTCGTCCTGCTAAGGTCCGTAAGCTTAGCTCTGGCTCCTTCTCTCGCTGCGCTCGCTCTCTTGCTATCTCTCCTCCTCCTGCTCAGGTCCCTCAGCTGAGCTTCTCTCTGCTCCCAGACTCCTTTGCTCTGGATGTTTCTGTTTCTCCTTCTGAGGCTCGGAAGGCCCCAGCTGCTCCTCATGAGCCCCTGGTGCCTCCTCCCTGTGCTCCCTGCACTAACCCTCTTGTCTCCTCTGCTCCCTCCAGGGCACCTCCCTCCCCTGCCACACGTCCCAGACCCCAGGAGCCGGTCCCCTTGTTTCCTGGGCCCAAGCCGGACTGGGTGAAGGAGATGGAAGATTACATGAGGGACCGGGCGCTCGAGTGGAAACACTGGAAAAGGTCAGATAAACCACAAAGGCCAATTCAAAAGGAGAAGCACTTTTACTCTTTTTAAGAACTGACCGCTTTCAGTGTTTCTTCTGAGTGAAATCGTGCTGGGACTTAGGGGCAGGACTCAGGGTCATTTCAGGATAAGTATAACATTTGTAAATATTGTATATAGTGTGTTGTGTGTCAGAGGGTTTAGTGTGGTGTGACATGTTTAAATAGGTTCATTAGCTCTTCCAGTTGGACTTGTTCCATGTTTTTGCTGTGTTGTGTGAAAAATACAAATGATATGTTCTCCTTAAACAAATGAAACTATAAAAGGTGAGTATTCAGTACCTGGGGTTGATTAACATGTTTTACACTTTCACTTGCTGTTTTTTCTTCTGCTTCTCCAAAAGGTGACAGTCTAAAGAGACCCAGCAGTAAACTATAGACGAGGAGCTTGTGCAAAAAGAGGAGCGTAAACAAAGGGCAAAAGTAAAGGAGAGGGAAGAAAGTACAATGTAAGATGAAAAAGTAACAGAAGTAAAAGTAATCTGACTTTCATGGACAGACAAGAGTAAAGAGTCTAATTCAAGTTAAATAAACTGATTTCTCGCAGGAAGAGGCCTAAAAGAGATGAAAAGCAAAGGAAAGAGGATAAGAAAGAAGAAAACAAAGAAAAGATATGTATATTGGATTGTTTTGTTCAAATCTCCAGATCTATTCTCCTGAGACTAAAGCATGTTTTTTTTCTTTTCAGGCTTCTTGGAGAGGATTCCTGAGCACACAAAAGGTAGACACCACATTATTCAGTTTTAATGTACATCTGTTTAACAAATATGTGCATGTGTTTAATAGTTTTACTGTCTTCTCTCTCCCTCTCAGCATCACAGAGAGGAGAGAGAAGAAGCTGGACAAGGTCATCAGGAAGTCCAGCTCTGTCCTGGGCTGTCCTCTGGACTCAGTGCGGTAAGTGGGTGATCTATGCTGGACCATAAGTCCCACCGCCTGCAGGACGCCCTGTCAGCTCTGGAGAGCAGCTTCAGTGACAGACTGCTCCACCCTCGGTGTGTGAAGGAGAGATTCTGCAGGGCTTTCCTTCCTGCTGCTGTCAGACTCTACAATGAACACTGCTAACACAGAAACTCTTTTCACCAAGCAGTATTTCCACAATCATGTGGAATCTCACCGTGCAATATTTGTAACGTGCAATACCTGTTACACAACCTGCACTATACACTATTTATTCACATTTGTACTGTGCATAGTTTATTTTGTTTTAGCGTAGCTTTAATCAACTTATGTATAGTCTTTTAGTTTATTTTGTTTCAGCATAGTTTAATTTGACATTTGTATAGTCTATTTTATGTTTGATTACCTTGTCTTAGAATAATTTTTATTTGAATTTATGTTGTGACCAGGTTGGCTTTTTACTTTTGTGATACACTTTTTTTTGGTTTGCTTTACTCACTCCATTTAGTGTTGGTATCTGGTCTTTGGTTTAATTGGGAGTGTCTTGTAAGCACATTTGGGCCGGGCTTGTGTTTCAAGCATGACACAATAATAAAACCTGATCAGAATCAGAATCAGAAAAACGTTTATTGCCTTTGTCAGTGAACGAGATTCACAAACTAGGAACTTGCTTCATTGTGACAGGACAGGTCTACACAGCGGTCTGAGCGATATTGTGGCTATGTCCTTCCTTTATTGCCAGAGACATTGTAATTGTTATTTAGTTCATTCATATGATTGCTCAGAAATGAAACATGAAATATGAATACACTGAGTTACATTTTACAGAATAAACTTTCATCATTTATATGCTTCTCTGAGATAATACATGCATTCTGATAATATTACTGAGTGCATTAGTGGAGACAAGCTGTAGCCATAATGGTGAGGGGTTTGGTAAAAGAGGAGGGGAAGAAAGTAAAGAACAAAGTGCCATTTTAAGTAAAGTATAGCATTGGTAGAGCATAAAAGATGAGAACAAAAATAACTGGTGGTATTGGTGCTATTTACTTGTTAATTCTTGCATTTATAACAGTTACAGAGCAGAAGGGGTGTCTAGTTCCTGTGCCACACTGGTATGGAGGTCTGTCTGGGGGCCACTCCGGAGTGAGCTTAGGACAAACAAAGCAGAACTCAACTTGAGCAGAGCAGTGCATCTGAATCTGTATTTGCCCTTAAAAACAAAAGAAGCCTTTTTTTCAGTGTTGGCTGCACCGTCTTCACAGATATGTCTAAAAATGTGAGTACTTTTAAAGTTACACATGTGTTACCAGTACGTGTCATATTAGGTCCTTTTTGTGAAGCGACACAATGAGTCAGGGGTCTGAATGCAAAACTAATTCTGTTTATAGACATAAGCTCATACCTCCTCCAGTTGGTGGCGCCATGTTTCTGTCAGAGGTTCAGGAGAAACTGTGTGACCACAGGAGAGTTGTGCTTTTAAGAAGCCGTCACCGTCCTCAGGAGCTGACAAGCTGATAAACATCTTTATAACATTTCTGTTCATGTCCACGCCGCCAAAACAATGCTATTTACAAAAGTGATCCAAGTCATCCTTTCCATTGACTAATGTCAGGGTCCGATCTAAAGGGTCAAAGCTCTTCTCTGGTTGGTCAAAACTCATTCTGAAACATCAGCAGTGTAAGCAGTCTGGTTAGGATAAGGAGGAGCTCATTTCAGCAAACATGACCCACCGACTGTCTGGGACTTTCCTCTGGTTTACAGTAAAACACCTGACTCCACAGAGTTAGATAGTTTAGGTTGATTTTATAATAATAATAATAATAACCCAGCTTTAACCCAGAAAGTTGAAGTAGACTCTAAACTAGTAATAAACCTGGTAAACGTTGCTAATGAAAGCAATATATTCTGTGTTATAATTGTCAATAGATCCAGTGCATTGCTAATAAGAATCCCAGCAGGATCCAGCTCTCTACTTCTAATGACACTGAGAGCTATGAGCTCAATGACTTTGAGAACTTGGACCCTCCCCAGTGGAGTTGCTTTTGTTGTCCAACTATTAACCCTACATACTGTAGGTTACATACATAGTTTTACATAGTTTATGTCTGTAATAAAAATCTGCCAGACCAGATGGCTCCTAGATCCTGCCATCTTACTGAGGACTTCTGCTTCCAAACTGACTGCTGCTTGGTGCTCAATTTTATCAACAATCATTATCGCGCTTCACTGTCCCCTCTGTGGAAGAAATCTGTAATCATCCCTGTACCCTAAGTATTTTGTCCTGCTGTTCACAACTTAAGGCCAGTAGCTTTGACATCTGTTGTAATGAAATGTTTTGAAAAGATCATTGTGAACATGCTAAAGATCCCCTGCAACTTGCTCGTTTACAAACACGTATAAAACACTTATGTGTTGACTTTTATTCGCAGTACAACCACAGCTACTGGTCCAGAAATTGACTGATTTGCATGTTAATCATTTTATTATTCAATGGTTTTATTTTTTCTTAACAACAGCAAGTAAAAGTAAATGGTGTTCTCTCTACGGTCAAATACTCTAACACAGGTGTCCCACAGGAATGTGTGAGTTCTCCTTTCCTTTTTTCACTCTACACAAATGAATGCAGGAGCCGTCTGTGCAACAATCCCATCATTAAGTTCTCTGACGATACAGTGATCTTAAGCCTACTGTATAAAGAGGACTGGTCCTCTGTGGTACATGCATGAGATCCACCATTTAAAGAACTGGTGTGACCACTTCCTGTTTTTAATGTTAAAAAGACAAAGGAGATGTGTTATAAGAATTTTCTATGTCCTTATATTTATCCAGAGAGACACGGAGACAGATTATAATTTAATAAGCAATGGCCAGGTTTTAATCCTTGCAAGGAGAAGCAAAGCAGACGCACACATATGGAAGATTATTTGTGTCATCAGACTTTGAATTTTAAATACCTGTGAATTTCTAACTCTGATTTTTTTTATCACTGAAAACATATGTTTGAATATTTTTGTCTTTGAATTTTAGTGACTGAATTTCAAAGTTAGAAATTTCAATAGATATTATCCAAAGTTTCAAAATCCAAAATAAAAAAATCGCGTATAAATATTAAATAGATATGTTTTCGACCACTCAACTTCAACCGTCGAAATTCACAGTGTAAAATACGCAGTAAAAGAAGTTCATGGAACATCCGAGTACCGAGGAATTGCAATCGATATTGTGTGAGTCGATCTATCCTCAGCCAATCACGCAGCGATGACCTGGTCACGTTGGTAAACACAGCAATACAGCGCAAGCCAGTTGAACAATGGCGGCCAGCAGCAACACTGCAGTAAGTTCATCTTTCGATATCAAAGTTTATATAGGCTAGCATGCAATATCTGACGTTTTTAAAAACACATGTTACTTCTAATAAATGTTATAAAGCTCAAGCACACTAAATAGACTAGTAGTTAAGTAATCACTAGGGGACAATAGCAGCTATGGAGGATGACCATGGTAATAACCTACAACAAACATGGCGGGACCTGCAACTGATGCGCCAAGGGTGCTAAGTTAGATACTGTTTTACTCCTGTTCTGTTGTATTTCTACTGAAGGTCTGTCACATATAGTAGCGATAAACATTTGTGTTATTTCAGAATAACCAAGTTGAAATTGTCCAGTCAGCCAGGCGTTTGCTGGATTTATTGACTGAAAGACAGCCAAGTACAGCGGCGTTGAAGCTAAGGCAAGGTGTAGTACACACTTGTGCTTTACGCATTATTTTGAAGTCTGACCATACTAAATGTTTTATCGCTGGATAGGAGGGACCATTCTACTGGACCATCGCTTCAAATGGAAATGACAAGGTAAGAACTAATATGGCATATGCCTGCGGTGTGTTTAATTTTTTTAGCGCATTTCCACTGGGATAGGATCGTGCGGTTTGGGCTAATGTGCTGGTCCCCTCAATACAGCCGGTGTGACGGATCAACTGGAGTCAGGTTATCTGGCGGCACTGTGCAGCTGCAACAACAACAAAACACAGTGTAGGTGGCTAGAGAGATGCCTGTTCAAAAACATACTCGCTAAGTCCCATGAGTAATGTTCGTGATAATGGTGAAAATAATGTCCCAAGGACGTGGATTTTACCGACAATATAACTGATCAAAGGTAAAGTATTCGTGGAAAGCGTAGACTCCAGTAAAGTAAGTTTGAGATTAGACAGAGTCGTCTGTAGCAGATAGCGTTAGGTGAACTCTCAGGTGAACTTTCAGGTTAACTTGTGATGCATCGACAGCTGCTTTTGACTTAACTTTGCAATTGTGAAGTTTTACTAAAATTACCTTATCTGAACGGTTGCATGTGGTGTAATGTATGTAAGTAATAATTGCCATTAAACACGCGATTTCGTCTTTAGTTTTGCTGTTTGTCGCAGAATAGCTTAGCCACAGCCTTAACAGTTACAACATTACGTTTGTTTTCCTCTGAACTGAAATAGCTGAACGTTACAGGGTGATGAAAAACAATACTTTTGTGAGTAGTTTAGACTAGACTGTGTAATTAAATTTAATGTACAATATATCCTGTAACTAACAAGTCTTTTATTCAGTCAACAGTTTCACTGTGACTCCAACGACTGTTGTATTATCCTAAACCTAATAAAGGTATGTTTAACTTCATTTCAGATCATGTCCAGTCTACTCTCTACTTGGAGAGTAAAGCTGAACTTTCTAGAGACCTTCAGCGTTACTTGCATCTCCCACAAACTGTTTGTAAAAGTATCATGGTGCTGCATTTGAACAACACATTGAAGAACACACTGTGATATTATAATGAATTAAACCTTTCCAGATATATGAACAGTCTAAGGTTTCCTTCAACTACCTTCCAGTCACAAGAACTCTCTCTCTGAACTACCTTTGACAAATATGACAGTGCTTAACATTCACACAGGGCATAAATCAAATGTAGACACAATTGCAACATGTAAACCAATACTGTATCTTAATAGCATTCATTCATAATTTCAGATTTGTTCATGTGTTTTTGTACTTTATTTATTTTTTTTACATATTTTGGTGATTTCTTGTCTGAAGTAAAATAAAAAGTAAAATGTCAAACCCAATGTAATTTTTTAAATCTACATGTTATTTAACAATGATCTTCTTTTAGCTGCTGTCAAAAAAAGCACAATTAAACACTATTAAGTCTTAAGCCATGACTCATAAAAACTGTTCTGTAGAATGTTTAGAATAAAAGCTGGGTTAAAGTCATGTGACACATCAGTAAAGCGCTCTTAGCATTTATTTGCAAAACAATAGACAATGCATAAAAATGTATTATCTAAAATACATTTCTAAATGTATGAAATATTAAGTACATCTGAAAAGGAAAATGAGGTAAATGGTGTGCATTTATATTGTGCTTTTTGCACCCTTCTCGGACCCCAAAGCACTTACATTGTGCTTCCACTCACCCCCTTCACTCCTGGGGCAAACAGAGAGGGTTTTGGATCACAGGAAAGATTAAATTATACAAAACTGAATGAAATTGGCTTCTCCTTCATTTCTCACTTCTTTATGTGTGTTTATGAACAACAGTGACAAAACTATGTTTAGTAAAAGAAAAGAAAAATACTCACAGCAAACAAGGCTTTAGACAACTGTGTAGTTTAATATTTTTGTGTGAATTCAACTGGCTCAGGTGAACTGGGAAAGGTGGCTGTGTCGCGCCTGTTCAAAACAACTGTAGTCTGTAACATGGTTGATTATGAGAAACTGCGACGCTAAAGTTTGCTGTTAATCTGATTTGTAATCGAACAATCTACTTTTTGGCACAAAGGTAAAGGTTTATCAATCTGGCTGCTCGGTCGTTGGACAGAGCAGAGCACTGAGGTCAGGTTGTCTTGTGGCTAAGTCCCAAGTTAACCTGTGACATTTCAACAACTTGTTTTAGACTTTGGTGTGAGCTTGGTGATGGTTAACAGTAAAAACAGAGCATTTCAAGTAGAAATGTTTACATGTTCTTGCTCGTTAGGCTTTTTAATGGTTTCTTGGAGTAAACATGTTTAAAACAAGCGTCATTCTGAGCGCATTTTCTACGTAAATAGAAACCGTCTTTCTTTAGTTTGTCACTGTGTTTTGTCTCGGCAAAGTATCATATCTGTCAAATGACTGCTCTCTTCTACAAGACCAAAAGTGGTTTAAAGTGTGAGTCACTTGCTGCTACAGCAGGACTTTTTCTGGCTTTTAAATATCTACTGTCCTGACAATGTTCTGTCTGCACTGTTAAACCAAATAAATGCATGTACCACAGAGGTTTTCTGTTGTCATTTCTCTTCAATAAACCTTTTGAAATGTTTTTATATGCTTCATATTGATATTTTCATAAATATTGGTTTTATGGTCATTTCTGTCTTCAGCCTTTGAAGAGTCTCTATTAAAGATAAATGTTCTGTGAAGAGTCAGAACCAGTTTAATGTCGTGGAGTTTCCTTTTGAAATAAACTAATGGATAAATGCATTTTTCTTAAGTTTGATGGTAAAGAACAAATGTAAACTCATGATGTCTAAGACCTGTGGAAGTTCTTTAATCCAACACAGACCTCACAAGTGAACAATACAAAGGCTCTAATGTCAAAGGTCAAAAGGAGAAACATAACAGAAGCAAACATTCAAAGGTTTCAAACCTGTAAAGAAGAAACCTATGTTTTATTATTTCAGAGGGAGACAGAAGCTACAATTATATGCTGTATATTTATTCACTAAGTGCATTTATTTATATTAGTTTGTGTTTAATTATAGTGTGTCTAATGAACAAAATAGATTAGAACTTTACTTTCTTGTTTACCAAAGTGGAAATTTTTCTTCAGCTCACCAGTTCATGAGACAAAGACAAACATACAACATAAAGCATAGTCAGTCATAAAGACATGGGATAAACAACTTTTAAAGACAGCTTTAGTTGCCAGTATGACTCCAGCGCTGACCAGAGACAAGAGCTCACATTATAACAGTAAGAGTAGCCTCAACTTTATTCTCATTGTACTGAACCAGATTATATTGCGATGATTGCAGGTAACTCAGTTACAAGTTTTAAAAGAAGTTGCACAGCACAAGCACCATGTCCACGCCAGTATTCCGTCTGTAGTATTTCTTGATTTAAAGGCTGTTTCTCATTTTACGCAAGTTAAACGGAGATCGTCTGGATCAACTGGTGACAGCGCTGTCCTGTTTACATCGAGTTATAATCCACAAACCGCTCTTGAATCAAAGCCGTCTTCGTTCGTTCTTTCTAATCGACACCAAAAGATACATCAATTATGGACATGTCCGCTGTAAAAGAATCACATCGATGTAATTTAAGACGAAATAATACCTATATTTCCTGGTTTGTAAAAGTGGGGTCCTAGAGAAGAACGCCCACAAAAACATCTGCACGTCGCCAGATAACCGGCCGCCAGTTGATCCGTCACACCGGAGAAGAGGCCAAAAACCAAAGCTAGTTTACTAGCATAAACTTTCAGCTTTTTCTGTTAGTGTAGTACTGCTTTCTTTTCACAGATCAAACTGCAGGCATTAAAGTGTCATATGTTAAACCAATTTGATATAGACCATTTAAAAGTTTGTAAACAGAATGTCCTAAAGTACAGAATGGGGGCTACTGGAGGCATGGTCATAATACATTTTCATTGGAGAAATTGGCCTTATCCACAAACTATTACAAATTAAGATGGTTTTGGCAAATGACAACCACTCTGCTACTTGTAGGTAATGTCAGAGCCTGGTTTGAATACATTAATGAATGTACCTCACATTGTATGTTTATTTAATGAGCAAATTAGTATACAGTTAGCAAATTCAAGTTAGTAAAATTCTTAATTTATAGGTTTTAATGTAAGTTCTTACGGCTATGTTGTAAATAGTTTTTTTCATTGTCTGTTCAGAATTCTATCCCTCACCACAGATGCTAATTTCTTCTAAAAACATTTTAAATATGTTTACACACGGACCTGGCTTAAAACCAGTATAAACTGGTCTCAGGAATCTCCTAACAAGCTGACTGCATGTTTTTCCCCAACCACCTGTACTGCAACACTCCAGTCGAAATTTGCCTACCTAATGAAAAAAACCTTAAACTTGTATTTAAATTTTTAATCAAAAGCTTTTCACCATAGAACATTTCCAGGCATTTTTACTAAAGGCCGGGAAAGAATCGCTTTCCAGCAACAAATGTTATCCCAGCCAAAAAAATCAAGGCACTCGAGGTGTCTTTCTATTTGCTACCAAAGCAGTGTGAAAAAACTCCAAGTGAGCTTGAGAAAGTGACCCAGACAGTGACCCATATGCAGGCTGGGTTGGGTCCAAGGACTGCTATATATATATATATATATATATATATATATATATATATATATATATATTGTGTTATATTAATTGTGTGTGCAATGCATATTAAATAAGTTTGTTTTGAGATGAAATGTCAATTTTTTGTACTTTTTCACCTACAGTTATGTGACGCCCTCAAAGTTCTATTTCCAAAACTGCAAACAGTAACAGGTGGATGGCTACTTTATAAAGCAGCTGGTAAGCAGAGATTTTTTTTTTAACAAGAAGCAAAGGTTAGTTTATTTAATATAATTGCAGTAATGTCTATAAAAACTATACTATGCAATCTATGTTTGGCTGCAATTTTTAAATAATTTTTAATTTTGACAGGTGGATGGGGAAGCGGTAAACTGTCCCTTGTGTCACCTGACGATGCTGGTTATACAGGCAGACTCTTGAAGTCTGTTGCTCAAGGGTAAAAACTGTTCATAGTCCCTGTCCAAGAAGATCTTGATAGAAGTCCACTACAACTAACTGATGGAGCCTTCAGCGTATGGCAAAAGCCACATGTCACAAGTGTGGTGTTGCTGTACCTCTGCAGCTTCTAAAGTATTATATTTACTCCTGTTTGATCATTGAAGTCGACAGTGACGGGCCTAAGGAAGACACAGCTCATCTGGTTGAGGAACAATGTATGATTTGTCTGTCCTTACGACAACCTACACTTCTTACTACACCATAATTTAAAACTTAGGAACCTAGTTCATATTTATGTCCTTTCACATAATTATGTTTTACTAAAACATCTTTCTATTTTCCAACAGCTCAGTCCTGTCCTGTTTTTCTGAAAATGTTTAAATCTGATCGGATAGAGCAGCACGCATCTACATGTGGTGAAAGGTATCTTTTTATTTTCTAATTTTTAAAGAGGTTTTATTGGTTGGATTCAATTTCTAGACTGAATGACCCTTTTATACGAAAGAATAATTTTATCAGTGTTGTTTCTATTGTCTCTTCACAGTGTTTTGACATTAAATAAACCGAGCCTGTTGTCATTCTTGCATTTGTTACATATGTGTATAATTATTTTTATATTTTTTTATTTTAGTCAAGTGACACTTGCAGTTTATCCCAGTGAAAAGGAACAAGCAGTGGTTCCTGGACCATCCATAACTTCAGCGACTACTTCCATGGGTATGTGATATTCAAAGTGTCTTTTTAATTATAGAACAGCCATCAAAGCATTGTTAAGATAGAGACATTCAATTTCTTAATCATGCATATTAGATTTATGTATTGAACCCCTTATATTTGCTTTTACTGTTTCTTATTAGATTGGTCATCTATTAGTGACTTAAGTAAGGCCATATCTCAGTGTGCGAGTATTATCTCCAAATCCATGCAATGAAGAGTCCGTTAACTCTATGCATGGACATCAGGAAAAGTCCTGCAGAACAGGACATGACCCTTATATTTTTTTATAAGCAAACCAATGTGGAATGTGCATGCCCCTTGATTTGCAGACTTGAAGGTAAAACCAAATAAAAGTTATAGTTGTCAAATAATAATTAAGCCTACTATTAAAATTTTGTTGTACAGGGGATACTGCTATTGGACTTGGGGTTACACGTTTTTTCTTCTCAACTTGCATGGAAAAATTAAAGTTTGGATTTCACATTCATTTTGGTATGTATTTTATGCATATATGCCCATGCTGTTTGCTATACAATTAAATTATAATGCATTGCTATTATGAAACATTTAATAAAAATGAATCATCAAGGATTTAAGAATTTACAGTTCACAAATATTGAAACATCCGTACAAATTTAGAAAACCAATTGCTTTCTAACATAATTTTTCACAGCAAATAGCAGTGTCACTCGGCTTTTGATGGAGAACCGTCGCACTTTCTTGTTTAAAGTGACCTGTTCCTTGTGGCAGGGAGAATGATGGGTCACTTCTTTCTCCATGGAGGGCCATGTCTTTCAGGACTTAGTCCAGCTTTTGTGCATGTCCTACTTGGTGGCAGTCCTGAAACATCAACTGTCACTGTAGAGGATTGTCCGGACCTCGACATTCGTGACACAACCAAGCTTGTATGTTTCTCTCATATCTCTTAGTTTGAAGATGGAAAAAAAGTGTTAAATCCAAAGCATCTGGACAAGGTTCACCTTCAAACCTACGTCCAGATGCTTTGGCTTTAACCCTTTTTTTCTTCTAGATGGCCTGGTTGACTGAGACTCTTAACAGACATGTCTTAGTTAGATTTTTCTATATTTTCTTTATAACTGTAGTTGGTAAAATGTGAATTTTGCTTAAAGTTTTATATAAACTGTATTTATATATATATATATAAATATATATATATATATATAAAAAGTTGGAAGGAGAATCCAACCTGTCAGAAAAGGAAAAACAGCAGATACAGGAGTTGGCCTATGCATGGGACCTTCCTCCTCTGAACAAAAGTAACCGAAAGTGTTTTTTTGAAAAACTTTTAATTCATGCGGTGAGTGAAGTGAGAATAAAAAAAAATTGAAAACGAAACTACATACATTTTACAACTCTCCACTACAATTATTATGCTTGTCTTTTATTCCTTATTATTGTTATTAGGTGATTGGACGAGTCGTAAGACAGATTAAGCAACTGCGCAGAGGACTAAAAGAAACACCATTGTGGACTTTGCTTACTCAAAGACCAGACACAGCAGCTATCCTTTTTCCAAAAGAGGGGCAGAGAACATCTGTCCAGAGGTAATTTTGCTTTCTTATGGTCTTACTTGAAGATAAAGTTGAAGCAAAGGCGTTTGGACTGGAATGATAATGCTATATCCTTCTCCAGTGCTGTCAGGTGGTTTCGCACTGGCCACTGTGACCTTGCATCTAAGTTTGATAGCTTTGTTTACAGACAACTTGTTTCTTATTCACTTCAATTTTATTAATCCCCAAGGAGTAAATCAGTTATTTGGTATCTTCAAATTAGTTGATTCAAACTTCTTCTTCTGTCCTAGACTGATTGTAGAGCAGTCGATCCGTCCTGCTGATTAGATTCTCAGATGTCCACTGGTTTCTTTGTTGTTCATAAGCTGAAAACAAGGGATGGTCTAAGTTGTTCAGTAACCACTGATCTAAAAGCATTAGGTGTCTGTTCCTGAAAACAGTTCTACTGATGAAGTCACGGGCAGTATCTGGTACAGCTGTTGGTTGAATATAAACCGTAATCCTTCGATGACATGCGACTCTCTCGGTATACAACCATCTCAGTCTCACTGCTCCACACACTTGTAGCTAATTCTGTGGCAGTAATGCGATCCACTGTCGGGATCTTCTTTAGAGCAACTCAGAAATTAAGCCCTTTCCCATGTAGGTAGTTATGGTAGTTTAATGTGTATACATGTATATTTTATTGTTACCAATTAATTGTGGTTGCAGAAATAACTGCAATTGACGGCTGGATGTTTTTTCATGTGGCCTTTTGTTGACGCAGATTCTTCTGCAGCGAATCACCTGGCCACAAGCAGATGAAGATGATGATGATGACGACTGGTCAGCAGACATAAAGTTCCGCATATCGGGCTATCTCCAAGAGTTCATCACTGGAGGTGAAACTAAGTAATATTTGTATTCCATAATATTTATGGAAATAAAACATTTTAAAATCTGTTTAATTCATTCTTTAGCAACGCCAACTGAACTGCAAAATCTAGTAAAATTCTGGACAGGCTGGGAGGTCTTGCCAACAAGTTTGTCTGTAGAGGTAGTAACTGGAAACTACATCACAGCCTCAACCTGCTTTGAGATTCTGCGCATTCCATCTCACTACAAGGACTATACTTCATTCAAGAGGGACTTGCTTGTTTCCATTTCTTCATGCCACACAGGATTTGGTCTAGTGTGAACATAGTATGATGTTTTATAATGCTGTTTGCTGTTCAAATTACCACTGTAGCACTTGACAGTTGTGCTTCCATAGTTCAATGTTTTACATTAGTTTAGTTCAGAGTTCAGTGCCCCACATAAACACTTCTTAATTTTAAGCTACTGGTTTTGGCCTGACATAAACCAAGAGGCAGTATTGAATTAGTTTTCAGGACTGAGAACGGGACAGAGTTTTCCCCCAGGACTCCTGCACAGCTCACTGTCCATACAGTCATCCTGCTGCTCATTGTGGCTTCTTCTTCTCTCCCGGCTGTGATCGTCACCAGTTCTGTCGCTCCTGCAAGGTCAGGGTTCACAGCATTCAAGATGAACACAACCTGCAGCATTAAAATGAGTTTATTTTCTTTAAGACAACGTACAATGTTCATTAAGCCGAGCAGAGATGCTTGTACCAGTTTATAGTTTAACTGCTAATTTCCATCTGTAGTCCTTTATTGTACATGTTTTTGGTGGTAGGGGAAACCGGAGTACCCGGAGGAAACCTACGCAGACACAGGAGAACATGCAAACTCCACACAGAAAGGCCCTGTCCTGGATGGGAATTGAACCCAGGACCTTCTTGCTGTTAGGCCTGAGTGCTAACCACTCTGCCACCTCCATAAAATCTGTTCACAGGGCCAGAACTGCTCAATGTGACACATCTACACAAGTATGAATATATATGAACATAAATAATAGGGTTTCTAAAGGAAAACGTCTGCTAAAGGACTAAATGTATATAAATGTAAATGTATATTCCACATTTGAACATTGTACAATCAGTTTAATGTATACACGCAGCCTCCTCATCATTTCTTACACTTTTTTTAATGATTACAGTTAATTATGATGTCGTGTAAAACAAAATAAAGACAAGTTTTAAAAAGTAGTTTGAAAAGTTATTTGTTGCATTATTGAAGTATGTAATATGTAATATTAGATCACCCACATGTACTGATATTTTAAAGAGACAACTCCTCAGATTTATTTTACACATAATGATGTATGTTTTGTCTCAGATATCAAACATTCACCACCTTTCCCACATGTTTAAATCTATCTGGAGTTCACTGCTCATGCCCACACTGGTATCAAGGTCTGATATAGAGCTACACCACTGGAGCGTGGCTCGTAATAATTTGTACAGTTTGGATCGATGTTCAAGCACACAAAACAGAACATAACCTTACATCTGTCACATGTGTTTACAGCCCTATGTGTTATGCTCCAGCAGTTTACCACATGTGGGACAGGCCCGTATGGGGGAGAGGCCACCTTTTCAAACTTGATAACAGGACAGGTTTTCATCATTTGTAATGGCACATTATCCGTGTGTAATTATTATTATTTATTTATGTTATATTAAATTCGTTTTAAATATGTATTGTTTTCCTGTTGTTGTTGTAGCATCCATTAATGAGTTTTCTTTAAAGTGGGCAAGTGGGATTTCTTCAAAAGGAGACTTTAACTGGGACATTTCCTACTAAGACTTCTACTGACCACCCACTGACCAGGACTACGAGACCTTTTGAGAGAAAACGTGAGATTTTAAGATTTCCATGTTCATGTTATTTCCTATGGGCTTTCCCATTAAATCTGCACAGCAACTATATGAACCAATATATTTGAGCAAAATGGTCTTTTGTCGATGTTTAAATGATGTTTCACGGTAAATTTTAACTCAGAATATGTGTATTTTTGTTGTGACTTTGTTTGTTCTTAGAGCCTATCAGAAATAATGTAAAAGTCCATTTACACAGACATATTAATGAAAGCAACAAAACGCACAGGAGGCTAACATTTAAATTGAGAGCTGTCTGCAACGTATTTTGATTAATTTCTATATTATACATTTTGTATTTAACCCAGTACCTAATTATAGAAAATAAATTTGTTTTATGTTGATTCATTTCCAAATATAATACAATAGGTTTCAAAAAGTAATTTAGGAGAATCCTGTGTAAACCAGGTACATGTAGAAGCAGAGTTTGTTGAACATATTTGTTAATGAAAATGTACAGTTATGTTTTTGTGTTAGTTTTGTAGCTATTATGAAAAAATAAGATCTATTCATAAAGTAAATCTATCCAGATTGTAATGAGGACAAATGATTATTCATAAATAACTCTTAACAACTTTATAACAACACTGTAACCTTTCTGCACATTAAAGTGCTATAATTTTAGTAGTTTAGTGAATAATAATGTCTTTGAACGTGGACATATTCTCCTGGTTTGATCTGAGATTGGTCAAAATCACTCTGAGGCTTTATGAGTAAAAGATGGTTTAAGATTAAACAGTGCTGCTTTAAAAGTACTCTCTGTATTGGTACATTGTGCTAGTGTCCATGAAACGATAGAAAATGGCACTAGACAGAAAGTACATGGTGGACTTGAATCAGTAACAGTTCCATGTTCAGACATGGATTTAAAAAAGACCTCAGAGCCTCATGGCTTTGCTTTATTTTGATGAATCACACAATGGCATCACATGATGTGAGGATTTTAACAGATGTATTTCTCTCCACAGATCTCTGTTCACTGATGGCCCAGCGCTTCTCCTGGACGAGGCCCGGGTGTCCCGACGTGCTCCTCCTGCACAGGCTGCCCACACTCACTACACCCCACACACCCCCTGTTCTCTCTGCACCTGCCTCCTCCACAGGCCCCTTGAACTCTGCCTTTGTGTCTGTCTCTCCTCAGGAGACACTCTTTTCAAGCTCTTGCTCTTTTTCTGACTCTAACTCTCGCTCCACTCGCTCCTCTAGCTCCTCTAGCTCCTCTGGCGTCTTTAAGTCTCGTGCTAGATACCTTAGTCCTTCCTCCTCATCCTCCTGCTCCTCCTCTCCTCCCTCTCACTCCCTTGCTCTCTCTCGTCCTGCTAAGGTCCGTAAGCTTAGCTCTGGCTCCTTCTCTCGCTGCGCCGCTCTCTTGCTATCTCTCCTCCTCCTGCTCAGGTCCCTCAGCTGAGCTTCTCTCTGCTCCCAGACTCCTTTGCTCTGGATGTTTCTGTTTCTCCTTCTGAGGCTCGGAAGGCCCCAGCTGCTCCTCGTGAGCCCCTGGTGCCTCCTCCCTGTGCTCCCTGCACTAACCCTCTTGTCTCCTCTGCTCCCTCCAGGGCACCTCCCTCCCCTGCCACACCTCCCAGACCCCAGGAGCCGGTCCCCTTGTTTCCTGGGCCCAAGCCGGACTGGGTGAAGGAGATGGAAGATTACATGAGGGACCGTGCGCCGAGTGGAAACACTGGAAAAGGTCGGATAAACCACAAAGGCCAATTCAAAAGGAGAAGCACTTTTACTCTTTTTAAGAACTGACCGCTTTCAGTGTTTCTTCTGAGTGAAATCGTGCTGGGACTTAGGGGCAGGACTCAGGGTCATTTCAGGATAAGTATAACATTTGTAAATATTGTATATAGTGTGTTGTGTGTCAGAGGGTTTAGTGTGGTGTGACATGTTTAAATAGGTTCATTAGCTCTTCCAGTTGGACTTGTTCCATGTTTTTGCTGTGTTGTGTGAAAAATACAAATGATATGTTCTCCTTAAACAAATGAAACTATAAAGGTGAGTATTCAGTACCTGGGGTTGATTAACATGTTTTACACTTTCACTTGCTGTTTTTTCTTCTGCTTCTCCAAAAGGTGACAGTCTAAAGAGACCCAGCAGTAAACTATAGACAAGGAGCTTGTGCAAAAAGAGGAGCGTAAACAAAGGGCAAAAGTAAAGGAGAGGAAGAAAGTACAATGTAAGATGAAAAAGTAACAGAAGTAAAAGTAATCTGACTTTCATGGACAGACAAGAGTAAAGAGTCTAATTCAAGTTAAATAAACTGATTTCTCGCAGGAAGAGGCCTAAAAGAGATGAAAAGCAAAGGAAAGAGGATAAGAAAGAAGAAAACAAAGAAAAGATATGTATATTGGATTGTTTTGTTCAAATCTCCAGATCTATTCTCCTGAGACTAAAGCATGTTTTTTTCTTTTCAGGCTTCTTGGAGAGGATTCCTGAGCACACAAAAGGTAGACACCACATTATTCAGTTTTAATGTACATCTGTTTAACAAATATGTGCATGTGTTTAATAGTTTTACTGTCTTCTCTCTCCCTCTCAGCATCACAGAGAGGGAGAGAGAAGAAGCTGGACAAGGTCATCAGGAAGTCCAGCTCTGTCCTGGGCTGTCCTCTGGACTCAGTGCGGTAAGTGGGTGATCTATGCTGGACCATAAGTCCCACCGCCTGCAGGACGCCCTGTCAGCTCTGGAGAGCAGCTTCAGTGACAGACTGCTCCACCCTCGGTGTGTGAAGGAGAGATTCTGCAGGGCTTTCCTTCCTGCTGCTGTCAGACTCTACAATGAACACTGCTAACACAGAAACTCTTTTCACCAAGCAGTATTTCCACAATCATGTGGAATCTCACCGTGCAATATTTGTAACGTGCAATACCTGTTACACAACCTGCACTATACACTATTTATTCACATTTGTACTGTGCATAGTTTATTTTGTTTTAGCGTAGCTTTAATCAACTTATGTATAGTCTTTTTAGTTTATTTTGTTTCAGCATAGTTTAATTTGACATTTGTATAGTCTATTTTATGTTTGATTACCTTGTCTTAGAATAATTTTTATTTGAATTTATGTTGTGACCAGGTTGGCTTTTTACTTTTGTGATACACTTTTTTTTGGTTTGCTTTACTCACTCCATTTAGTGTTGGTATCTGGTCTTTGGTTTAATTGGGAGTGTCTTGTAAGCACATTTGGGCCGGGCTTGTGTTTCAAGCATGACACAATAATAAAACCTGATCAGAATCAGAATCAGAAAAACGTTTATTGCCTTTGTCAGTGAACGAGATTCACAAACTAGGAACTTGCTTCGCGATTGTGACAGGTCTACACAGCGGTCTGAGCGATATTGTGGCTATGTCCTTCCTTTATTGCCAGAGACATTGTAATTGTTATTTAGTTCATTCATATGATTGCTCAGAAATGAAACATGAAATATGAATACACTGAGTTACATTTTACAGAATAAACTTTCATCATTTATATGCTTCTCTGAGATAATACATGCATTCTGATAATATTACTGAGTGCATTAGTGGAGACAAGCTGTAGCCATAATGGTGAGGGGTTTGGTAAAAGAGGAGGAAGAAAGTAAAGAACAAAGTGCCATTTTAAGTAAAGTATAGCATTGGTAGAGCATAAAAAGATGAGAACAAAAATAACTGGTGGTATTGGTGCTATTTACTTGTTAATTCTTGCATTTATAACAGTTACAGAGCAGAAGGGGTGTCTAGTTCCTGTGCCACACTGGTATGGAGGTCTGTCTGGGGGCCACTCCGGAGTGAGCTTAGGACAAACAAAGCAGAACTCAACTTGAGCAGAGCAGTGCATCTGAATCTGTATTTGCCCTTGAAAACAAAAGAAGCCTTTTTTCAGTGTTGGCTGCACCGTCTTCACAGATATGTCTAAAAATGTGAGTACTTTTAAAGTTACACATGTGTTACCAGTACGTGTCATATTAGGTCCTTTTTGTGAAGCGACACAATGAGTCAGGGGTCTGAATGCAAAACTAATTCTGTTTATAGACATAAGCTCATACCTCCTCCAGTTGGTGGCGCCATGTTTCTGTCAGAGGTTCAGGAGAAACTGCGTGACCACAGGAGAGTTGTGCTTTTAAGAAGCCGTCACCGTCCTCAGGAGCTGACAAGCTGATAAACATCTTTATAACATTTCTGTTCATGTCCACGCCGCCAAAACAATGCTATTTACAAAAGTGATCCAAGTCATCCTTTCCATTGACTAATGTCAGGGTCCGATCTAAAGGGTCAAAGCTCTTCTCTGGTTGGTCAAAACTCATTCTGAAACATCAGCAGTGTAAGCAGTCTGGTTAGGATAAGGAGGAGCTCATTTCAGCAAACATGACCCACCGACTGTCTGGGACTTTCCTCTGGTTTACAGTAAAACACCTGACTCCACAGAGTTAGATAGTTTAGGTTGATTTTATAATAATAATAATAATAACCCAGCTTTAACCCAGAAAGTTGAAGTAGACTCTAAACTAGTAATAAACCTGGTAAACGTTGCTAATGAAAGCAATATATTCTGTGTTATAATTGTCAATAGGTCCAGTGCATTGCTAATAAGAATCCCAGCAGGATCCAGCTCTCTACTTCTAATGACACTGAGAGCTATGAGCTCAATGACTTTGAGAACTTGGACCCTCCCCAGTGGAGTTGCTTTTTGTTGTCCAACTATTAACCCTACATACTGTAGGTTACATACATAGTTTTACATAGTTTATGTCTGTAATAAAAAATCTGCCAGACCAGATGGCTCCTAGATCCTGCCATCTTACTGAGGACTTCTGCTTCCAAACTGACTGCTGCTTGGTGCTCAATTTTATCAACAATCATTATCGCGCTTCACTGTCCCCGCTCTGTGGAAGAAATCTGTAATCATCCCTGTACCCTAAGTATTTTGTCCTGCTGTTCACAACTTAAGGCCAGTAGCTTTGACATCTGTTGTAATGAAATGTTTTGAAAAGATCATTGTGAACATGCTAAAGATCCCCTGCAACTTGCTCGTTTACAAACACGTATAAAACACTTATGTGTTGACTTTTATTCGGCAGTACAACCACAGCTACTGGTCCAGAAATTGACTGATTTGCATGTTAATCATTTTATTATTCAATGGTTTTATTTTTTCTTAACAACAGCAAGTAAAAGTAAATGGTGTTCTCTCTACGGTCAAATACTCTAACACAGGTGTCCCACAGGAATGTGTGAGTTCTCCTTTCCTTTTTTCACTCTACACAAATGAATGCAGGAGCCGTCTGTGCAACAATCCCATCATTAAGTTCTCTGACGATACAGTGATCTTAAGCCTACTGTATAAAGAGGACTGGTCCTCTGTGGTACATGCATGAGATCCACCATTTAAAGAACTGGTGTGACCACTTCCTGTTTTTAATGTTAAAAAGACAAAGGAGATGTGTTATAAGAATTTTCTATGTCCTTATATTTATCCAGAGAGACACGGAGACAGATTATAATTTAATAAGCAATGGCCAGGTTTTAATCCTTGCAAGGAGAAGCAAAGCAGACGCACACATATGGAAGATTATTTGTGTCATCAGACTTTGAATTTTAAATACCTGTGAATTTCTAACTCTGATTTTTTTTATCACTGAAAACATATGTTTGAATATTTTTGTCTTTGAATTTTAGTGACTGAATTTCAAAGTTAGAAATTTCAATAGATATTATCAAAGTTTCAAAATCCAAAATAAAAAAAATCGCCGTATAAATATTAAATAGATATGTTTTCGACCACTCAACTTCAACCGTCGAAATTCACAGTGTAAAATACGCAGTAAAAGAAGTTCATGGAACATCCGGAGTACCGAGGAATTGCAATCGATATTGTGTGAGTCGATCTATCCTCAGCCAATCACGCAGCGATGACCTGGTCACGTTGGTAAACACAGCAATACAGCGCAAGCCAGTTGAACAATGGCGGCAGCAACACTGCAGTAAGTTCATCTTTCGATATCAAAGTTTATATAGGCTAGCATGCAATATCTGACGTTTTTAAAAACACATGTTACTTCTAATAAATGTTATAAAGCTCAAGCACACTAAATAGACTAGTAGTTAAGTAATCACTAGGGGACAATAGCAGCTATGGAGGATGACCATGGTAATAACCTACAACAAACATGGCGGGACCTGCAACTGATGCGCCAAGGGTGCTAAGTTAGATACTGTTTTACTCCTGTTCTGTTGTATTTCTACTGAAGGTCTGTCACATATAGTAGCGATAAACATTTGTGTTATTTCAGAATAACCAAGTTGAAATTGTCCAGTCAGCCAGGCGTTTGCTGGATTTATTGACTGAAAGACAGCCAAGTACAGCGGCGTTGAAGCTAAGGCAAGGTGTAGTACACACTTGTGCTTTACGCATTATTTTGAAGTCTGACCATACTAAATGTTTTATCGCTGGATAGGAGGGACCATTCTACTGGACCATCGCTTCAAATGGAAATGACAAGGTAAGAACTAATATGGCATATGCCTGCGGTGTGTTTAATTTTTAGCGCATTTCCACTGGGATAGGATCGTGCGGTTTGGGCTAATGTGCTGGTCCCCTCAATACAGCCGGGAGAAGAGGCCAAAAACCAAAGCTAGTTTACTAGCATAAACTTTCAGCTTTTTCTGTTAGTGTAGTACTGCTTTCTTTTCACAGATCAAACTGCAGGCATTAAAGTGTCATATGTTAAACCAATTTGATATAGACCATTTAAAAGTTTGTAAACAGAATGTCCTAAAGTACAGAATGGGGGCTACTGGAGGCATGGTCATAATACATTTTCATTGGAGAAATTGGCCTTATCCACAAACTATTACAAATTAAGATGGTTTTGGCAAATGACAACCACTCTGCTACTTGTAGGTAATGTCAGAGCCTGGTTTGAATACATTAATGAATGTACCTCACATTGTATGTTTATTTAATGAGCAAATTAGTATACAGTTAGCAAATTCAAGTTAGTAAAATTCTTAATTTATAGGTTTTAATGTAAGTTCTTACGGCTATGTTGTAAATAGTTTTTTTCATTGTCTGTTCAGAATTCTATCCCTCACCACAGATGCTAATTTCTTCTAAAAACATTTTAAATATGTTTACACACGGACCTGGCTTAAAACCAGTATAAACTGGTCTCAGGAATCTCCTAACAAGCTGACTGCATGTTTTTCCCCAACCACCTGTACTGCAACACTCCATTCGAAATTTGCCTACCTAATGAAAAAAACCTTAAACTTGTATTTAAATTTTTAATCAAAAGCTTTTCACCATAGAACATTTCCAGGCATTTTTACTAAAGGCCGGGAAAGAATCGCTTTCCAGCAACAAATGTTATCCCAGCCAAAAATCAAGGCACTCGAGGTGTCTTTCTATTTGCTACCAAAGCAGTGTGTGAAAAACTCCAAGTGAGCTTGAGAAAGTGACCCAGACAGTGACCCATATGCAGGCTGGGTTGGGTCCAAGGACTGCTATATATATATATATATATATATATATATATATATATATATATATATTGTGTTATATTAATTGTGTGTGCAATGCATATTAAATAAGTTTGTTTTGAGATGAAATGTCAATTTTTTGTACTTTTTCACCTACAGTTATGTGACGCCCTCAAAGTTCTATTTCCAAAACTGCAAACAGTAACAGGTGGATGGCTACTTTATAAAGCAGCTGGTAAGCAGAGATTTATTTTTTTAACAAGAAGCAAAGGTTAGTTTATTTAATATAATTGCAGTAATGTCTATAAAAACTATACTATGCAATCTATGTTTGGCTGCAATTTTTAAATAATTTTTAATTTTGATAGGTGGATGGGGAAGCGGTAAACTGTCCCTTGTGTCACCTGGATGCTGGTTATACAGGCAGACTCTTGAAGTCTGTTGCTCAAGGGTAAAAACTGTTCATAGTCCCTGTCCAAGAAGATCTTGATAGAAGTCCACTACAACTAACTGATGGAGCCTTCAGCGGTATGGCAAAAGCCACATGTCACAAGTGTGGTGTTGCTGTACCTCTGCAGCTTCTAAAGTATTATATTTACTCCTGTTTGATCATTGAAGTTGACAGTGACGGGCCTAAGGAAGACACAGCTCATCTGGTTGAGGAACAATGTATGATTTGTCTGTCCTTACGACAACCTACACTTCTTACTACACCATAATTTAAAACTTAGGAACCTAGTTCATATTTATGTCCTTTCACATAATTATGTTTTACTAAAACATCTTTCTATTTTCCAACAGCTCAGTCCTGTTCTGTTTTTCTGAAAATGTTTAAATCTGATCGGATAGAGCTGCACGCATCTACATGTGGTGAAAGGTATCTTTTTATTTTCTAATTTTTAAAGAGGTTTTATTGGTTGGATTCAATATCTAGACTGAATAACCCTTTTATACGAAAGAATAATTTTATCAGTGTTGTTTCTATTGTCTCTTCACAGTGTTTTGACATTAAATAAACCAAGCCTGTTGTCATTCTTGCATTTGTTACATATGTGTATAATTATTTATTTATTTATTTTTTTATTTTAGTCAAGTGACACTTGCAGTTTATCCCAGTGAAAAGGAACAAGCAGTGGTTCCTGGACCATCCATAACTTCAGCGACTACTTCCATGGGTATGTGATATTCAAAGTGTCTTTTAATTATAGAACAGCCATCAAAGCATTGTTAAGATAGAGACATTCACAATTTCTTAATCATGCATATTAGATTTATGAATTGAACCCCTTATATTTGCTTTTTACTGTTTCTTATTAGATTGGTCATCTATTAGTGACTTAAGTAAGGCCATATCTCAGTGTGCGGAGTATTATCTCCAAATCCATGCAATGAAGAGTCCGTTAACTCTATGCATGGACATCAGGAAAAGTCCTGCAGAACAGGACATGACCCTTATATTTTTTATAAGCAAACCAATGTGGAATGTGCACGCCCCTTGATTTGCAGACTTGAAGGTAAAACCAAATAAAAGTTATAGTTGTCAAATAATAATTAAGCCTACTATTAAAATTTTGTTGTACAGGGGATACTGCTACCGGACTTGGGGTTACACGTTTTCTTCTCAACTTGCATGGAAAAATTAAAGTTTGGATTTCACATTCATTTTGGTATGTATTTTATGCATATATGCCCATGCTGTTTGCTATACAATTAAATTATAATGCATTGCTATTATGAAACATTTAATAAAAATGAATCATCAAGGATTTAAGAATTTACAGTTCACAAATATTGAAACATCCGTACAAATTTAGAAAACCAATTGCTTTCTAACATAATTTTTTCACAGCAAATAGCAGTGTCACTCGGCTTTTTGATGGAGAACCGTCGCACTTTCTTGTTGAAAGTGACCTGTTCCTTGTGGCAGGGAGAATGATGGGTCACTTCTTTCTCCATGGAGGGCCATGCCTTTCAGGACTTAGTCCAGCTTTTGTGCATGTCCTACTTGGTGGCAGTCCTGAAACATCAACTGTCACTGTAGAGGATTGTCCGGACCTCGACATTCGTGACACAATCAAGCTTGTATGTTTCTCTCTTATCTCTTAGTTTGAAGATGGAAAAAGTGTTAAATCCAAAGCATCTGGACAAGGTTCACCTTCAAACCTACGTCCAGATGCTTTGGCTTTAACCCTTTTTTCTTCTAGATGGCCTGGTTGACTGAGACTCTTAACAGACATGTCTTAGTTAGATTTTTCTATATTTTCTTTATAACTGTAGTTGGTAAAATGTGAATTTTGCTTAAAGTTTTATATAAACTGTATTTATATATATATATATATATATATATATATATATATATATATATATATATATATATATATATTTGGAAGGAGAATCCAACCTGTCAGAAAAGGAAAAACAGCAGATACAGGAGTTGGCCTATGCATGGGACCTTCCTCCTCTGAACAAAAGTAACCGAAAGTGTTTTTTGAAAAACTTTTAATTCATGCGGTGAGTGAAGTGAGAATAAAAAAATTGAAAACGAAACTACATACATTTTACAACTCTCCACTACAATTATTATGCTTGTCTTTTATTCCTTATTATTGTTATTAGGTGATTGGACGAGTCGTAAGACAGATTAAGCAACTGCGCAGAGGACTAAAAGAAACACCATTGTGGACTTTGCTTACTCAAAGACCAGACACAGCAGCTATCCTTTTTCCAAAAGAGGGGCAGAGAACATCTGTCCAGAGGTAATTTTGCTTTCTTATGGTCTTACTTGAAGATAAAGTTGAAGCAAAGGCGTTTGGACTGGAATGATAATGCTATATCCTTCTCCAGTGCTGTCAGGTGGTTTCGCACTGGCCACTGTGACCTTGCATCTAAGTTTGATAGCTTTGTTTACAGACAACTTGTTTCTTATTCACTTCAATTTTATTAATCCCCAAGGAGTAAATCAGTTATTTGGTATCTTCAAATTAGTTGATTCAAACTTCTTCTTCTGTCCTAGACTGATTGTAGAGCAGTCGATCCGTCCTGCTGATTAGATTCTCAGATGTCCACTGGTTTCTTTGTTGTTCATAAGCTGAAAACAAGGGATGGTCTAAGTTGTTCAGTAACCACTGATCTAAAAGCATTAGGTGTCTGTTCCTGAAAACAGTTCTACTGATGAAGTCACGGGCAGTATCTGGTACAGCTGTTGGTTGAATATAAACCGTAATCCTCGATGACATGCGACTCTCTCGGTATACAACCATCTCAGTCTCACTGCTCCACACACTTGTAGCTAATTCTGTGGCAGTAATGCGATCCACTGTCGGGATCTTCTTTAGAGCAACTCAGAAATTAAGCCCTTTCACATGTAGGTAGTTATGGTAGTTTAATGTGTATACATGTATATTTTATTGTTACCAATTAATTGTGGTTGCAGAAATAACTGCAATTGACGGCTGGATGTTTTTTCATGTGGCCTTTTGTTGACGCAGATTCTTCTGCAGCGAATCACCTGGCCACAAGCAGATGAAGATGATGATGATGACGACTGGTCAGCAGACATAAAGTTCCGCATATCGGGCTATCTCCAAGAGTTCATCACTGGAGGTGAAACTAAGTAATATTTGTATTCCATAATATTTATGGAAATAAAACATTTTAAAATCTGTTTAATTCATTCTTTAGCAACGCCAACTGAACTGCAAAATCTAGTAAAATTCTGGACAGGCTGGGAGGTCTTGCCAACAAGTTTGTCTGTAGAGGTAGTAACTGGAAACTACATCACAGCCTCAACCTGCTTTGAGATTCTGCGCATTCCATCTCACTACAAGGACTATACTTCATTCAAGAGGGACTTGCTTGTTTCCATTTCTTCATGCCACACAGGATTTGGTCTAGTGTGAACATAGTATGATGTTTTATAATGCTGTTTGCTGTTCAAATTACCACTGTAGCACTTGACAGTTGTGCTTCCATAGTTCAATGTTTTACATTAGTTTAGTTCAGAGTTCAGTGCCCCACATAAACACTTCTTAATTTTAAGCTACTGGTTTTGGCCTGACATAAACCAAGAGGCAGTATTGAATTAGTTTTCAGGACTGAGAACGGGACAGAGTTTTCCCCCAGGACTCCTGCACAGCTCACTGTCCATACAGTCATCCTGCTGCTCATTGTGGCTTCTTCTTCTCTCCCGGCTGTGATCGTCACCAGTTCTGTCGCTCCTGCAAGGTCAGGGTTCACAGCATTCAAGATGAACACAACCTGCAGCATTAAAATGAGTTTATTTTCTTTAAGACAACGTACAATGTTCATTAAGCCGGAGCAGAGATGCTTGTACCAGTTTATAGTTTAACTGCTAATTTCCATCCATTTCCATAGTCCTTTATTGTACATGTTTTTGGTGGTAGGGGAAACCGGAGTACCCGGAGGAAACCTACGCAGACACAGGAGAACATGCAAACTCCACACAGAAAGGCCCTGTCCTGGATGGGAATTGAACCCAGGACCTTCTTGCTGTTAGGCCTGAGTGCTAACCACTCTGCCACCTCCATAAAATCTGTTCACAGGGCCAGAACTGCTCAATGTGACACATCTACACAAGTATGAATATATATGAACATAAATAATAGGGTTTCTAAAGGAAAACGTCTGCTAAAGGACTAAATGTATATAAATGTAAATGTATATTCCACATTTGAACATTGTACAATCAGTTTAATGTATACACGCAGCCTCCTCATCATTTCTTACACTTTTTTTAATGATTACAGTTAATTATGATGTCGTGTAAAACAAAATAAAGACAAGTTTTAAAAAGTAGTTTGAAAAGTTATTTGTTGCATTATTGAAGTATGTAATATGTAATATTAGATCACCCACATGTACTGATATTTTAAAGAGACAACTCCTCAGATTTATTTTACACATAATGATGTATGTTTTGTCTCAGATATCAAACATTCACCACCTTTCCCACATGTTTAAATCTATCTGGAGTTCACTGCTCATTGCCCACACTGGTATCAAGGTCTGATGGAGAGCCACACCACTGGAGCGTGGCTCGTAATAATTTGTACAGTTTGGATCGATGTTCAAGCACACAAAACAGAACATAACCTTACATCTGTCACATGTGTTTACAGCCCTATGTGTTATGCTCCAGCAGTTTACCACATGTGGGACAGGCCCGTATGGGGGAGAGGCCACCTTTTCAAACTTGATAACAGGACAGGTTTTCATCATTTGTAATGGCACATTATCCGTGTGTAATTATTATTATTTATTTATGTTATATTAAATTCGTTTTAAATATGTATTGTTTTCCTGTTGTTGTTGTAGCATCCATTAATGAGTTTTCTTTAAAGTGGGCAACAGGTAACAAAAAGATAGCCATGTCCCCTGGAACCACAGGGTGGCAGCACTTTCACAGCTAAAATAGCGGTGCCACGTTTGAGTTGCAGGATGTGATTATAAAGCTTTCTTCCACTTCTTTCCTCGACTGTAACTGTCAAGTATTAACGGTATATATCTGCTACTTCAACACTTTACATACTGCCTGTGTCATTATAACCAAGTTCACTTTTTAAATATGAATATCCATCACCAGTGTTAGCATACTACAGCGGTGCACGTGCTGACGTAACCACGTACAGGTGCCGGTTGCTAAGAGCATCTCCTAGCAAGTACGTTCTTGCAAAACTTGCAAACTTCTGGCTGTGAGAAAAAAGTGCAAATCTTGAGTTTGATTCGACGATTTCTTCAAAAGGAGACTTTAACTGCGGACATTTCCTACTAAGACTTCTACTGACCACCTACTGACCAGGACTACGAGACCTTTTGAGAGAAAAGGTGAGATTTTAAGATTTCCATGTTCATGTTATTTCCTATGGGCTTTCCCATTAAATCTGCACAGCAACTATATGAACCAATATATTTGAGCAAAATGGTCTTTTGTCGATGTTTAAATGATGTTTCACGGTAAATTTTAACTCAGAATATGTGTATTTTTGTTGTGACTTTGTTTGTTCTTAGAGCCTATCAGAAATAATGTAAAAGTCCATTTACACAGACATATTAATGAAAGCAACAAAACGCACAGGAGGCTAACATTTAAATTGAGAGCTGTCTGCAACGTATTTTGATTAATTTCTATATTATACATTTTGTATTTAACCCAGTACCTAATTATAGAAAATAAATTTGTTTTATGTTGATTCATTTCCAAATATAATACAATAGGTTTCAAAAAGTAATTTAGGAGAATCCTGTGTAAACCAGGTACATGTAGAAGCAGAGTTTGTTGAACATATTTGTTAATGAAAATGTACAGTTATGTTTTTGTGTTAGTTTTGTAGCTATTATGAAAAAATAAGATCTATTCATAAAGTAAATCTATCCAGATTGTAATGAGGACAAATGATTATTCATAAATAACTCTTAACAACTTTATAACAACACTGTAACCTTTCTGCACATTAAAGTGCTATAATTTTAGTAGTTTAGTGAATAATAATGTCTTTGAACGTGGACATATTCTCCTGGTTTGATCTGAGATTGGTCAAAATCACTCTGAGGCTTTATGAGTAAAAGATGGTTTAAGATTAAACAGTGCTGCTTTAAAAGTACTCTCTGTATTGGTACATTGTGCTAGTGTCCATGAAACTATAGAAAATGGCACTAGACAGAAAGTACATGGTGGACTTGAATCAGTAACAGTTCCATGTTCAGACATGGATTTAAAAGACCTCAGAGCCTCATGGCTTTGCTTTATTTTGATGAATCACACAATGGCATCACATGATGTGAGGATTTTAACAGATGTATTTCTCTCCACAGATCTCTGTTCACTGATGGCCCAGCGCTTCTCCTGGACGACGAGGCCCGGGTGTCCCGACGTGCTCCTCCTGCACAGGCTGCCCACACTCACTACACCCCACACACCCCTGTTCTCTCTGCACCTGCCTCCTCCACAGGCCCCTTGAACTCTGCCTTTGTGTCTGTCTCTCCTCAGGAGACACTCTTTTCAAGCTCTTGCTCTTTTCTGACTCTAACTCTCGCTCCACTCGCTCCTCGCTCCTCTAGCTCCTCTGGCGTCTTTAAGTCTCGTGCTAGATACCTTAGTCCTTCCTCCTCATCCTCCTGCTCCTCCTCTCCTCCCTCTCACTCCCTTGCTCTCTCTCGTCCTGCTAAGGTCCGTAAGCTTAGCTCTGGCTCCTTCTCTCGCTGCGCTCGCTCTCTTGCTATCTCTCCTCCTCCTGCTCAGGTCCCTCAGCTGAGCTTCTCTCTGCTCCCAGACTCCTTTGCTCTGGATGTTTCTGTTTCTCCTTCTGAGGCTCGGAAGGCCCCAGCTGCTCCTCGTGAGCCCCTGGTGCCTCCTCCCTGTGCTCCCTGCACTAACCCTCTTGTCTCCTCTGCTCCCTCCAGGGCACCTCCCTCCCCTGCCACACCTCCCAGACCCCAGGAGCCGGTCCCCTTGTTTCCTGGGCCCAAGCCGGACTGGGTGAAGGAGATGGAAGATTACATGAGGGACCGGGCGCTCGAGTGGAAACACTGGAAAAGGTCAGATAAACCACAAAGGCCAATTCAAAAGGAGAAGCACTTTTACTCTTTTTAAGAACTGACCGCTTTCAGTGTTTCTTCTGAGTGAAATCGTGCTGGGACTTAGGGGCAGGACTCAGGGTCATTTCAGGATAAGTATAACATTTGTAAATATTGTATATAGTGTGTTGTGTGTCAGAGGGTTTAGTGTGGTGTGACATGTTTAAATAGGTTCATTAGCTCTTCCAGTTGGACTTGTTCCATGTTTTTGCTGTGTTGTGTGAAAAATACAAATGATATGTTCTCCTTAAACAAATGAAACTATAAAAGGTGAGTATTCAGTACCTGGGGTTGATTAACATGTTTTACACTTTCACTTGCTGTTTTTCTTCTGCTTCTCCAAAAGGTGACAGTCTAAAGAGACCCAGCAGTAAACTATAGACAAGGAGCTTGTGCAAAAAAGAGCGTAAACAAAGGGCAAAAGTAAAGGAGAGGGAAGAAAGTACAATGTAAGATGAAAAAGTAACAGAAGTAAAAGTAATCTGACTTTCATGGACAGACAAGAGTAAAGAGTCTAATTCAAGTTAAATAAACTGATTTCTCGCAGGAAGAGGCCTAAAAGAGATGAAAAGCAAAGGAAAGAGGATAAGAAAGAAGAAAACAAAGAAAAGATATGTATATTGGATTGTTTTGTTCAAATCTCCAGATCTATTCTCCTGAGACTAAAGCATGTTTTTTTCTTTTCAGGCTTCTTGGAGAGGATTCCTGAGCACACAAAGGTAGACACCACATTATTCAGTTTTAATGTACATCTGTTTAACAAATATGTGCATGTGTTTAATAGTTTTACTGTCTTCTCTCTCCCTCTCAGCATCACAGAGAGGGAGAGAGAAGAAGCTGGACAAGGTCATCAGGAAGTCCAGCTCTGTCCTGGGCTGTCCTCTGGACTCAGTGCGGTAAGTGGGTGATCTATGCTGGACCATAAGTCCCACCGCCTGCAGGACGCCCTGTCAGCTCTGGAGAGCAGCTTCAGTGACAGACTGCTCCACCCTCGGTGTGTGAAGGAGAGATTCTGCAGGGCTTTCCTTCCTGCTGCTGTCAGACTCTACAATGAACACTGCTAACACAGAAACTCTTTTCACCAAGCAGTATTTCCACAATCATGTGGAATCTCACCGTGCAATATTTGTAACGTGCAATACCTGTTACACAACCTGCACTATACACTATTTATTCACATTTGTACTGTGCATAGTTTATTTTGTTTTAGCGTAGCTTTAATCAACTTATGTATAGTCTTTTTAGTTTATTTTGTTTCAGCATAGTTTAATTTGACATTTGTATAGTCTATTTTATGTTTGATTACCTTGTCTTAGAATAATTTTTATTTGAATTTATGTTGTGACCAGGTTGGCTTTTTACTTTTGTGATACACTTTTTTTTGGTTTGCTTTACTCACTCCATTTAGTGTTGGTATCTGGTCTTTGGTTTAATTGGGAGTGTCTTGTAAGCACATTTGGGCCGGGCTTGTGTTTCAAGCATGACACAATAATAAAACCTGATCAGAATCAGAATCAGAAAAACGTTTATTGCCTTTGTCAGTGAACGAGATTCACAAACTAGGAACTTGCTTCGCGATTGTGACAGGTCTACACAGCGGTCTGAGCGATATTGTGGCTATGTCCTTCCTTTATTGCCAGAGACATTGTAATTGTTATTTAGTTCATTCATATGATTGTTCAGAAATGAAACATGAAATATGAATACACTGAGTTACATTTTACAGAATAAACTTTCATCATTTATATGCTTCTCTGAGATAATACATGCATTCTGATAATATTACTGAGTGCATTAGTGGAGACAAGCTGTAGCCATAATGGTGAGGGGTTTGGTAAAAGAGGAGGGGAAGAAAGTAAAGAACAAAGTGCCATTTTAAGTAAAGTATAGCATTGGTAGAGCATAAAAGATGAGAACAAAAATAACTGGTGGTATTGGTGCTATTTACTTGTTAATTCTTGCATTTATAACAGTTACAGAGCAGAAGGGGTGTCTAGTTCCTGTGCCACACTGGTATGGAGGTCTGTCTGGGGGCCACTCCGGAGTGAGCTTAGGACAAACAAAGCAGAACTCAACTTGAGCAGAGCAGTGCATCTGAATCTGTATTTGCCCTTAAAAACAAAAGAAGCCTTTTTTTCAGTGTTGGCTGCACCGTCTTCACAGATATGTCTAAAAATGTGAGTACTTTTAAAGTTACACATGTGTTACCAGTACGTGTCATATTAGGTCCTTTTTGTGAAGCGACACAATGAGTCAGGGGTCTGAATGCAAAACTAATTCTGTTTATAGACATAAGCTCATACCTCCTCCAGTTGGTGGCGCCATGTTTCTGTCAGAGGTTCAGGAGAAACTGCGTGACCACAGGAGAGTTGTGCTTTTAAGAAGCCGTCACCGTCCTCAGGAGCTGACAAGCTGATAAACATCTTTATAACATTTCTGTTCATGTCCACGCCGCCAAAACAATGCTATTTACAAAAGTGATCCAAGTCATCCTTTCCATTGACTAATGTCAGGGTCCGATCTAAAGGGTCAAAGCTCTTCTCTGGTTGGTCAAAACTCATTCTGAAACATCAGCAGTGTAAGCAGTCTGGTTAGGATAAGGCAGAGCTCATTTCAGCAAACATGACCCACCGACTGTCTGGGACTTTCCTCTGGTTTACAGTAAAACACCTGACTCCACAGAGTTAGATAGTTTAGGTTGATTTTATAATAATAATAATAATAACCCAGCTTTAACCCAGAAAGTTGAAGTAGACTCTAAACTAGTAATAAACCTGGTAAACGTTGCTAATGAAAGCAATATATTCTGTGTTATAATTGTCAATAGATCCAGTGCATTGCTAATAAGAATCCCAGCAGGATCCAGCTCTCTACTTCTAATGACACTGAGAGCTATGAGCTCAATGACTTTGAGAACTTGGACCCTCCCAGTGGAGTTGCTTTTGTTGTCCAACTATTAACCCTACATACTGTAGGTTACATACATAGTTTTACATAGTTTATGTCTGTAATAAAAATCTGCCAGACCAGATGGCTCCTAGATCCTGCCATCTTACTGAGGACTTCTGCTTCCAAACTGACTGCTGCTTGGTGCTCAATTTTATCAACAATCATTATCGCGCTTCACTGTCCCCGCTCTGTGGAAGAAATCTGTAATCATCCCTGTACCCTAAGTATTTTGTCCTGCTGTTCACAACTTAAGGCCAGTAGCTTTGACATCTGTTGTAATGAAATGTTTTGAAAAGATCATTGTGAACATGCTAAAGATCCCCTGCAACTTGCTCGTTTACAAACACGTATAAAACACTTATGTGTTGACTTTTATTCGGCAGTACAACCACAGCTACTGGTCCAGAAATTGACTGATTTGCATGTTAATCATTTTATTATTCAATGGTTTTATTTTTTCTTAACAACAGCAAGTAAAAGTAAATGGTGTTCTCTCTACGGTCAAATACTCTAACACAGGTGTCCCACAGGAATGTGTGAGTTCTCCTTTCCTTTTTTCACTCTACACAAATGAATGCAGGAGCCGTCATGCAACAATCCCATCATTAAGTTCTCTGACGATACAGTGATCTTAAGCCTACTGTATAAAGAGGACTGGTCCTCTGTGGTACATGCATGAGATCCACCATTTAAAGAACTGGTGTGACCACTTCCTGTTTTTAATGTTAAAAAGACAAAGGAGATGTGTTATAAGAATTTTCTATGTCCTTATATTTATCCAGAGAGACACGGAGACAGATTATAATTTAATAAGCAATGGCCAGGTTTTAATCCTTGCAAGGAGAAGCAAAGCAGACGCACACATATGGAAGATTATTTGTGTCATCAGACTTTGAATTTTAAATACCTGTGAATTTCTAACTCTGATTTTTTTTATCACTGAAAACATATGTTTGAATATTTTTGTCTTTGAATTTTAGTGACTGAATTTCAAAGTTAGAAATTTCAATAGATATTATCAAAGTTTCAAAATCCAAAATAAAAAAATCGTATAAATATTAAATAGATATGTTTTCGACCACTCAACTTCAACCGTCGAAATTCACAGTGTAAAATACGCAGTAAAAGAAGTTCATGGAACATCCGAGTACCGAGGAATTGCAATCGATATTGTGTGAGTCGATCTATCCTCAGCCAATCACGCAGCGATGACCTGGTCACGTTGGTAAACACAGCAATACAGCGCGCAAGCCAGTTGAACAATGGCGCCAGCAGCAACACTGCAGTAAGTTCATCTTTCGATATCAAAGTTTATATAGGCTAGCATGCAATATCTGACGTTTTTAAAAACACATGTTACTTCTAATAAATGTTATAAAGCTCAAGCACACTAAATAGACTAGTAGTTAAGTAATCACTAGGGGACAATAGCAGCTATGGAGGATGACCATGGTAATAACCTACAACAAACATGGCGGGACCTGCAACTGATGCGCCAAGGGTGCTAAGTTAGATACTGTTTTACTCCTGTTCTGTTGTATTTCTACTGAAGGTCTGTCACATATAGTAGCGATAAACATTTGTGTTATTTCAGAATAACCAAGTTGAAATTGTCCAGTCAGCCAGGCGTTTGCTGGATTTATTGACTGAAAGACAGCCAAGTACAGCGGCGTTGAAGCTAAGGCAAGGTGTAGTACACACTTGTGCTTTACGCATTATTTTGAAGTCTGACCATACTAAATGTTTTATCGCTGGATAGGAGGGACCATTCTACTGGACCATCGCTTCAAATGGAAATGACAAGGTAAGAACTAATATGGCATATGCCTGCGGTGTGTTTAATTTTTTTAGCGCATTTCCACTGGGATAGGATCGTGCGGTTTGGGCTAATGTGCTGGTCCCCTCAATACAGCCGGGAGAAGAGGCCAAAAACCAAAGCTAGTTTACTAGCATAAACTTTCAGCTTTTTCTGTTAGTGTAGTACTGCTTTCTTTTCACAGATCAAACTGCAGGCATTAAAGTGTCATATGTTAAACCAATTTGATATAGACCATTTAAAAGTTTGTAAACAGAATGTCCTAAAGTACAGAATGGGGGCTACTGGAGGCATGGTCATAATACATTTTCATTGGAGAAATTGGCCTTATCCACAAACTATTACAAATTAAGATGGTTTTGGCAAATGACAACCACTCTGCTACTTGTAGGTAATGTCAGAGCCTGGTTTGAATACATTAATGAATGTACCTCACATTGTATGTTTATTTAATGAGCAAATTAGTATACAGTTAGCAAATTCAAGTTAGTAAAATTCTTAATTTATAGGTTTTAATGTAAGTTCTTACGGCTATGTTGTAAATAGTTTTTCATTGTCTGTTCAGAATTCTATCCCTCACCACAGATGCTAATTTCTTCTAAAAACATTTTAAATATGTTTACACACGGACCTGGCTTAAAACCAGTATAAACTGGTCTCAGGAATCTCCTAACAAGCTGACTGCATGTTTTTCCCCAACCACCTGTACTGCAACACTCCATTCGAAATTTGCCTACCTAATGAAAAAAACCTTAAACTTGTATTTAAATTTTTAATCAAAAGCTTTTCACCATAGAACATTTCCAGGCATTTTTACTAAAGGCCGGGAAAGAATCGCTTTCCAGCAACAAATGTTATCCCAGCCAAAAAAATCAAGGCACTCGAGGTGTCTTTCTATTTGCTACCAAAGCAGTGTGAAAAAACTCCAAGTGAGCTTGAGAAAGTGACCCAGACAGTGACCCATATGCAGGCTGGGTTGGGTCCAAGGACTGCTATATATATATATATATATATATATATATATATATATATATATATATATATATATATTGTGTTATATTAATTGTGTGTGCAATGCATATTAAATAAGTTTGTTTTGAGATGAAATGTCAATTTTTTGTACTTTTCACCTACAGTTATGTGACGCCCTCAAAGTTCTATTTCCAAAACTGCAAACAGTAACAGGTGGATGGCTACTTTATAAAGCAGCTGGTAAGCAGAGATTTATTTTTTTTTAACAAGAAGCAAAGGTTAGTTTATTTAATATAATTGCAGTAATGTCTATAAAAACTATACTATGCAATCTATGTTTGGCTGCAATTTTTAAATAATTTTTAATTTTGACAGGTGGATGGGGAAGCGGTAAACTGTCCCTTGTGTCACCTGACGATGCTGGTTATACAGGCAGACTCTTGAAGTCTGTTGCTCAAGGGTAAAAACTGTTCATAGTCCCTGTCCAAGAAGATCTTGATAGAAGTCCACTACAACTAACTGATGGAGCCTTCAGCGGTATGGCAAAAGCCACATGTCACAAGTGTGGTGTTGCTGTACCTCTGCAGCTTCTAAAGTATTATATTTACTCCTGTTTGATCATTGAAGTCGACAGTGACGGGCCTAAGGAAGACACAGCTCATCTGGTTGAGGAACAATGTATGATTTGTCTGTCCTTACGACAACCTACACTTCTTACTACACCATAATTTAAAACTTAGGAACCTAGTTCATATTTATGTCCTTTCACATAATTATGTTTTACTAAAACATCTTTCTATTTTCCAACAGCTCAGTCCTGTCCTGTTTTTCTGAAAATGTTTAAATCTGATCGGATAGAGCAGCACGCATCTACATGTGGTGAAAGGTATCTTTTTATTTTCTAATTTTTTAAAGAGGTTTTATTGGTTGGATTCAATATCTAGACTGAATAACCCTTTTATACGAAAGAATAATTTTATCAGTGTTGTTTCTATTGTCTCTTCACAGTGTTTTGACATTAAATAAACCAAGCCTGTTGTCATTCTTGCATTTGTTACATATGTGTATAATTATTTATTTATTTATTTTTTATTTTAGTCAAGTGACACTTGCAGTTTATCCCAGTGAAAAGGAACAAGCAGTGGTTCCTGGACCATCCATAACTTCAGCGACTACTTCCATGGGTATGTGATATTCAAAGTGTCTTTTAATTATAGAACAGCCATCAAAGCATTGTTAAGATAGAGACATTCAATTTCTTAATCATGCATATTAGATTTATGTATTGAACCCCTTATATTTGCTTTTACTGTTTCTTATTAGATTGGTCATCTATTAGTGACTTAAGTAAGGCCATATCTCAGTGTGAGTATTATCTCCAAATCCATGCAATGAAGAGTCCGTTAACTCTATGCATGGACATCAGGAAAAGTCCTGCAGAACAGGACATGACCCTTATATTTTTTATAAGCAAACCAATGTGGAATGTGCATGCCCCTTGATTTGCAGACTTGAAGGTAAAACCAAATAAAAGTTATAGTTGTCAAATAATAATTAAGCCTACTATTAAAATTTTGTTGTACAGGGATACTGCTACCGGACTTGGGGTTACACGTTTTTTCTTCTCAACTTGCATGGAAAAATTAAAGTTTGGATTTCACATTCATTTTGGTATGTATTTTATGCATATATGCCCATGCTGTTTGCTATACAATTAAATTATAATGCATTGCTATTATGAAACATTTAATAAAAATGAATCATCAAGGATTTAAGAATTTACAGTTCACAAATATTGAAACATCCGTACAAATTTAGAAAACCAATTGCTTTCTAACATAATTTTTCACAGCAAATAGCAGTGTCACTCGGCTTTTGATGGAGAACCGTCGCACTTTCTTGTTTAAAGTGACCTGTTCCTTGTGGCAGGAGAATGATGGGTCACTTCTTTCTCCATGGAGGGCCATGCTTTCAGGACTTAGTCCAGCTTTTGTGCATGTCCTACTTGGTGGCAGTCCTGAAACATCAACTGTCACTGTAGAGGATTGTCCGGACCTCGACATTCGTGACACAATCAAGCTTGTATGTTTCTCTCATATCTCTTAGTTTGAAGATGGAAAAAAAGTGTTAAATCCAAAGCATCTGGACAAGGTTCACCTTCAAACCTACGTCCAGATGCTTTGGCTTTAACCCTTTTTTTCTTCTAGATGGCCTGGTTGACTGAGACTCTTAACAGACATGTCTTAGTTAGATTTTTCTATATTTTCTTTATAACTGTAGTTGGTAAAATGTGAATTTTGCTTAAAGTTTTATATAAACTGTATTTATATATATATATATATATATATATATATATATATATATATATATATATATATATATAAAAAGTTGGAAGGAGAATCCAACCTGTCAGAAAAGGAAAAACAGCAGATACAGGAGTTGGCCTATGCATGGGACCTTCCTCCTCTGAACAAAAGTAACCGAAAGTGTTTTTGAAAAACTTTTAATTCATGCGGTGAGTGAAGTGAGAATAAAAAAATTGAAAACGAAACTACATACATTTTACAACTCTCCACTACAATTATTATGCTTGTCTTTTATTCCTTATTATTGTTATTAGGTGATTGGACGAGTCGTAAGACAGATTAAGCAACTGCGCAGAGGACTAAAAGAAACACCATTGTGGACTTTGCTTACTCAAAGACCAGACACAGCAGCTATCCTTTTTCCAAAAGAGGGGCAGAGAACATCTGTCCAGAGGTAATTTTGCTTTCTTATGGTCTTACTTGAAGATAAAGTTGAAGCAAAGGCGTTTGGACTGGAATGATAATGCTATATCCTTCTCCAGTGCTGTCAGGTGGTTTCGCACTGGCCACTGTGACCTTGCATCTAAGTTTGATAGCTTTGTTTACAGACAACTTGTTTCTTATTCACTTCAATTTTATTAATCCCCAAGGAGTAAATCAGTTATTTGGTATCTTCAAATTAGTTGATTCAAACTTCTTCTTCTGTCCTAGACTGATTGTAGAGCAGTCGATCCGTCCTGCTGATTAGATTCTCAGATGTCCACTGGTTTCTTTGTTGTTCATAAGCTGAAAACAAGGGATGGTCTAAGTTGTTCAGTAACCACTGATCTAAAAGCATTAGGTGTCTGTTCCTGAAAACAGTTCTACTGATGAAGTCACGGGCAGTATCTGGTACAGCTGTTGGTTGAATATAAACCGTAATCCTTCGATGACATGCGACTCTCTCGGTATACAACCATCTCAGTCTCACTGCTCCACACACTTGTAGCTAATTCTGTGGCAGTAATGCGATCCACTGTCGGGATCTTCTTTAGAGCAACTCAGAAATTAAGCCCTTTCCCATGTAGGTAGTTATGGTAGTTTAATGTGTATACATGTATATTTTATTGTTACCAATTAATTGTGGTTGCAGAAATAACTGCAATTGACGGCTGGATGTTTTTTCATGTGGCCTTTTGTTGACGCAGATTCTTCTGCAGCGAATCACCTGGCCACAAGCAGATGAAGATGATGATGATGACGACTGGTCAGCAGACATAAAGTTCCGCATATCGGGCTATCTCCAAGAGTTCATCACTGGAGGTGAAACTAAGTAATATTTGTATTCCATAATATTTATGGAAATAAAACATTTTAAAATCTGTTTAATTCATTCTTTAGCAACGCCAACTGAACTGCAAAATCTAGTAAAATTCTGGACAGGCTGGGAGGTCTTGCCAACAAGTTTGTCTGTAGAGGTAGTAACTGGAAACTACATCACAGCCTCAACCTGCTTTGAGATTCTGCGCATTCCATCTCACTACAAGGACTATACTTCATTCAAGAGGGACTTGCTTGTTTCCATTTCTTCATGCCACACAGGATTTGGTCTAGTGTGAACATAGTATGATGTTTTATAATGCTGTTTGCTGTTCAAATTACCACTGTAGCACTTGACAGTTGTGCTTCCATAGTTCAATGTTTTACATTAGTTTAGTTCAGAGTTCAGTGCCCCACATAAACACTTCTTAATTTTAAGCTACTGGTTTTGGCCTGACATAAACCAAGAGGCAGTATTGAATTAGTTTTCAGGACTGAGAACGGGACAGAGTTTTCCCCCAGGACTCCTGCACAGCTCACTGTCCATACAGTCATCCTGCTGCTCATTGTGGCTTCTTCTTCTCTCCCGGCTGTGATCGTCACCAGTTCTGTCGCTCCTGCAAGGTCAGGGTTCACAGCATTCAAGATGAACACAACCTGCAGCATTAAAATGAGTTTATTTTCTTTAAGACAACGTACAATGTTCATTAAGCCGGAGCAGAGATGCTTGTACCAGTTTATAGTTTAACTGCTAATTTCCATCCATTTCCATAGTCCTTTATTGTACATGTTTTTGGTGGTAGGAAACCGGAGTACCCGGAGGAAACCTACGCAGACACAGGAGAACATGCAAACTCCACACAGAAAGGCCCTGTCCTGGATGGGAATTGAACCCAGGACCTTCTTGCTGTTAGGCCTGAGTGCTAACCACTCTGCCACCTCCATAAAATCTGTTCACAGGGCCAGAACTGCTCAATGTGACACATCTACACAAGTATGAATATATATGAACATAAATAATAGGGTTTCTAAAGGAAAACGTCTGCTAAAGGACTAAATGTATATAAATGTAAATGTATATTCCACATTTGAACATTGTACAATCAGTTTAATGTATACACGCAGCCTCCTCATCATTTCTTACACTTTTTTTAATGATTACAGTTAATTATGATGTCGTGTAAAACAAAATAAAGACAAGTTTTAAAAAGTAGTTTGAAAAGTTATTTGTTGCATTATTGAAGTATGTAATATGTAATATTAGATCACCCACATGTACTGATATTTTAAAGAGACAACTCCTCAGATTTATTTTACACATAATGATGTATGTTTTGTCTCAGATATCAAACATTCACCACCTTTCCCACATGTTTAAATCTATCTGGAGTTCACTGCTCATTGCCCACACTGGTATCAAGGTCTGATATAGAGCTACACCACTGGAGCGTGGCTCGTAATAATTTGTACAGTTTGGATCGATGTTCAAGCACACAAAACAGAACATAACCTTACATCTGTCACATGTGTTTACAGCCCTATGTGTTATGCTCCAGCAGTTTACCACATGTGGACAGGCCCGTATGGGGAGAGGCCACCTTTTCAAACTTGATAACAGGACAGGTTTTCATCATTTGTAATGGCACATTATCCGTGTGTAATTATTATTATTTATTTATGTTATATTAAATTCGTTTTAAATATGTATTGTTTTCCTGTTGTTGTTGTAGCATCCATTAATGAGTTTTCTTTAAAGTGGGCAACAGGTAACAAAAAGATAGCCATGTCCCCTGGAACCACAGGGTGGCAGCACTTTCACAGCTAAAATAGCGGTGCCACGTTTGAGTTGCAGGATGTGATTATAAAGCTTTCTTCCACTTCTTTCCTCGACTGTAACTGTCAAGTATTAACGGTATATATCTGCTACTTCAACACTTTACATACTGCCTGTGTCATTATAACCAAGTTCACTTTTTAAATATGAATATCCATCACCAGTGTTAGCATACTACAGCGGTGCACGTGCTGACGTAACCACGTACAGGTGCCGGTTGCTAAGAGCATCTCCTAGCAAGTACGTTCTTGCAAAACTTGCAAACTTCTGGCTGTGAGAAAAAAGAGCAAATCTTGAGTTTGATTCGACGATTTCTTCAAAAAGGAGACTTTAACTGCGGACATTTCCTACTAAGACTTCTACTGACCACCTACTGACCAGGACTACGAGACCTTTTTGAGAGAAAACGTGAGATTTTAAGATTTCCATGTTCATGTTATTTCCTATGGGCTTTCCCATTAAATCTGCACAGCAACTATATGAACCAATATATTTGAGCAAAATGGTCTTTTGTCGATGTTTAAATGATGTTTCACGGTAAATTTTAACTCAGAATATGTGTATTTTTGTTGTGACTTTGTTTGTTCTTAGAGCCTATCAGAAATAATGTAAAAGTCCATTTACACAGACATATTAATGAAAGCAACAAAACGCACAGGAGGCTAACATTTAAATTGAGAGCTGTCTGCAACGTATTTTGATTAATTTCTATATTATACATTTTGTATTTAACCCAGTACCTAATTATAGAAAATAAATTTGTTTTATGTTGATTCATTTCCAAATATAATACAATAGGTTTCAAAAAGTAATTTAGGAGAATCCTGTGTAAACCAGGTACATGTAGAAGCAGAGTTTGTTGAACATATTTGTTAATGAAAATGTACAGTTATGTTTTTGTGTTAGTTTTGTAGCTATTATGAAAAAATAAGATCTATTCATAAAGTAAATCTATCCAGATTGTAATGAGGACAAATGATTATTCATAAATAACTCTTAACAACTTTATAACAACACTGTAACCTTTCTGCACATTAAAGTGCTATAATTTTAGTAGTTTAGTGAATAATAATGTCTTTGAACGTGGACATATTCTCCTGGTTTGATCTGAGATTGGTCAAAATCACTCTGAGGCTTTATGAGTAAAAGATGGTTTAAGATTAAACAGTGCTGCTTTAAAAGTACTCTCTGTATTGGTACATTGTGCTAGTGTCCATGAAACTATAGAAAATGGCACTAGACAGAAAGTACATGGTGGACTTGAATCAGTAACAGTTCCATGTTCAGACATGGATTTAAAAAAGACCTCAGAGCCTCATGGCTTTGCTTTATTTTGATGAATCACACAATGGCATCACATGATGTGAGGATTTTAACAGATGTATTTCTCTCCACAGATCTCTGTTCACTGATGGCCCAGCGCTTCTCCTGGACGACGAGGCCGGGTGTCCCGACGTGCTCCTCCTGCACAGGCTGCCCACACTCACTACACCCCACACACCCCTGTTCCTCTGCACCTGCCTCCTCCACAGGCCCCTTGAACTCTGCCTTTGTGTCTGTCTCTCCTCAGGAGACACTCTTTTCAAGCTCTTGCTCTTTCTCTGACTCTAACTCTCGCTCCACTCGCTCCTCTAGCTCCTCTAGCTCCTCTGGCGTCTTTAAGTCTCGTGCTAGATACCTTAGTTCTTCCTCCTCATCCTCCTGCTCCTCCTCTCCTCCCTCTCACTCCCTTGCTCTCTCTCGTCCTGCTAAGGTCCGTAAGCTTAGCTCTGGCTCCTTCTCTCGCTGCGCCGCTCTCTTGCTATCTCTCCTCCTCCTGCTCAGGTCCCTCAGCTGAGCTTCTCTCTGCTCCCAGACTCCTTTGCTCTGGATGTTTCTGTTTCTCCTTCTGAGGCTCGGAAGGCCCCAGCTGCTCCTCGTGAGCCCCTGGTGCCTCCTCCCTGTGCTCCCTGCACTAACCCTCTTGTCTCCTCTGCTCCCTCCAGGGCACCTCCCTCCCCTGCCACACCTCCCAGACCCCAGGAGCCGGTCCCCTTGTTTCCTGGGCCCAAGCCGGACTGGGTGAAGGAGATGGAAGATTACATGAGGGACCGGGCGCCGAGTGGAAACACTGGAAAAGGTCAGATAAACCACAAAGGCCAATTCAAAAGGAGAAGCACTTTTACTCTTTTTAAGAACTGACCGCTTTCAGTGTTTCTTCTGAGTGAAATCGTGCTGGGACTTAGGGGCAGGACTCAGGGTCATTTCAGGATAAGTATAACATTTGTAAATATTGTATATAGTGTGTTGTGTGTCAGAGGGTTTAGTGTGGTGTGACATGTTTAAATAGGTTCATTAGCTCTTCCAGTTGGACTTGTTCCATGTTTTTGCTGTGTTGTGTGAAAAATACAAATGATATGTTCTCCTTAAACAAATGAAACTATAAAAGGTGAGTATTCAGTACCTGGGGTTGATTAACATGTTTTACACTTTCACTTGCTGTTTTTCTTCTGCTTCTCCAAAAGGTGACAGTCTAAAGAGACCCAGCAGTAAACTATAGACAAGGAGCTTGTGCAAAAAGAGGAGCGTAAACAAAGGGCAAAAGTAAAGGAGAGGAAGAAAGTACAATGTAAGATGAAAAAGTAACAGAAGTAAAAGTAATCTGACTTTCATGGACAGACAAGAGTAAAGAGTCTAATTCAAGTTAAATAAACTGATTTCTCGCAGGAAGAGGCCTAAAAGAGATGAAAAGCAAAGGAAAGAGGATAAGAAAGAAGAAAACAAAGAAAAGATATGTATATTGGATTGTTTTGTTCAAATCTCCAGATCTATTCTCCTGAGACTAAAGCATGTTTTTTTCTTTTCAGGCTTCTTGGAGAGGATTCCTGAGCACACAAAAGGTAGACACCACATTATTCAGTTTTAATGTACATCTGTTTAACAAATATGTGCATGTGTTTAATAGTTTTACTGTCTTCTCTCTCCCTCTCAGCATCACAGAGAGGGAGAGAGAAGAAGCTGGACAAGGTCATCAGGAAGTCCAGCTCTGTCCTGGGCTGTCCTCTGGACTCAGTGCGGTAAGTGGGTGATCTATGCTGGACCATAAGTCCCACCGCCTGCAGGACGCCCTGTCAGCTCTGGAGAGCAGCTTCAGTGACAGACTGCTCCACCCTCGGTGTGTGAAGGAGAGATTCTGCAGGGCTTTCCTTCCTGCTGCTGTCAGACTCTACAATGAACACTGCTAACACAGAAACTCTTTTCACCAAGCAGTATTTCCACAATCATGTGGAATCTCACCGTGCAATATTTGTAACGTGCAATACCTGTTACACAACCTGCACTATACACTATTTATACACATTTGTACTGTGCATAGTTTATTTTGTTTTAGCGTAGCTTTAATCAACTTATGTATAGTCTTTTTAGTTTATTTTGTTTCAGCATAGTTTAATTTGACATATGTATAGTCTATTTTATGTCTGATTACCTTGTCTTAGAATCATTTTTATTTGAATTTATGTTGTGACCAGGTTGGCTTTTTACTTTTGTGATACACTTTTTTTGTTTGTTTTACTCACTCCATTTAGTGTTGGTATCTGGTCTTTGGTTTAATTGGGAGTGTCTTGTAAGCACATTTGGGCCAGGCTTGTGTTTCAAGCATGACACAATAATAAAACCTGATCAGAATCAGAATCAGAAAAACGTTTATTGCCTTTGTCAGTGAACGAGATTCACAAACTAGGAACTTGCTTGGCGATTGTGACAGGTCTACACAGCGGTCTGAGCGATATTGTGGCTATGTCCTTCCTTCATATGATTGCTTCAGAAATGAAACATGAAATATGAATACACTGAGTTACATTTTACAGAATAAACTTTCATCATTTATATGCTTCTCTGAGATAATACATGCATTCTGATAATATTACTGAGTGCATTAGTGGAGACAAGCTGTAGCCATAATGGTGAGGGGTTTGGTAAAAGAGGAGGGGAAGAAAGTAAAGAACAAAGTGCCATTTTAAGTAAAGTATAGCATTGGTAGAGCATAAAAAGATGAGAACAAAAATAACTGGTGGTATTGGTGCTATTTACTTGTTAATTCTTGCATTTATAACAGTTACAGAGCAGAAGGGCTGTCTAGTTCCTGTGCCACACTGGTATGGAGGTCTGTCTGGGAGCCACTCCGGAGTGAGCTTAGGACAAACAAAGCAGAACTCAACTTGAGCAAAGCAGTGCATCTGAATCTGTATTTGCCCTTGAAAACAAAAGAAGCCTTTTTTCAGTGTTGGCTGCACCGTCTTCACAGATATGTCTAAAAATGTGAGTACTTTTAAAGTTACACATGTGTTACCAGTACGTGTCATATTAGGTCCTTTTTGTGAAGCGACACAATGAGTCAGGGGTCTGAATGCAAAACTAATTCTGTTTATAGACATAAGCTCATACCTCCTCCAGTTGGTGGCGCCAACCTGGTAAACGTTGCAAATGAAAGCAATATATTCTGTGTTATAATTGTCAATAGATCCAGTGCATTGCTAATAAGAATCCCAGCAGGATCCAGCTCTCTACTTCTAATGACACTGAGAGCTATGAGCTCAATGACTTTGAGAACTTGGACCCTCCCCAGTGGAGTTGCTTTTGTTGTCCAACTATTAACCCTACATACTGTAGGTTACATACATAGTTTTACATAGTTTATGTCTGTAATAAAAAATCTGCCAGACCAGATGGCTCCTAGATCCTGCCATCTTACTGAGGACTTCTGCTTCCAAACTGACTGCTGCTAGGTGCTCAATTTTATCAACAATCATTATCGCGCTTCACTGTCCCGCTCTGTGGAAGAAATCTGTAATCATCCCTGTACCCTAAGTATTTTGTCCTGCTGTTCACAACTTAAGGCCAGTAGCTTTGACATCTGTTGTAATGAAATGTTTTGAAAAGATCATTGTGAACATGCTAAAGATCCCCTGCAACTTGCTCGTTTACAAACACGTATAAAACACTTATGTGTTGACTTTTATTCGGCAGTACAACCACAGCTACTGGTCCAGAAATTGACTGATTTGCATGTTAATCATTTTATTATTCAATGGTTTTATTTTTTCTTAACAAGAGCAAGTAAAAGTAAATGGTGTTCTCTCTACGGTCAAATACTCTAACACAGGTGTCCCACAGGAATGTGTGAGTTCTCCTTTCCTTTTTTCACTCTACACAAATGAATGCAGGAGCCGTCTGTGCAACAATCCCATCATTAAGTTCTCTGACGATACAGTGATCTTAAGCCTACTGTATAAAGAGGACTGGTCCTCTGTGGTACATGCATGAGATCCACCATTTAAAGAACTGGTGTGACCACTTCCTTTTTTTTAATGTTAAAAAGACAAAGGAGATGTGTTATAAGAATTTTCTATGTCCTTATATTTATCCAGAGAGACACGGAGACAGATTATAATTTAACAAGCAATGGCCAGGTTTTAATCCTTGCAAGGAGAAGCAAAGCAGACGCACACAGTAACAAGGGTACAGCGGGAGGTTTGCTTAAAGATGTAAACAGAACATGAGAATTTATACAACACAGTGACGGCCTTGGTGAGAGGCGTTCACAATGGTCCAGGTGCAAAAGTCCCGTGACAAGCCATGTCTCACTCTAGTTATGTCTACTTCATGGATTAGCAGGACGGACTTGACATGAATTTGACATGACCTGAAGAGAACTATAAGCCCCCAGTAACTCTAAACATTAAAACTAAAATTCTTCTAACTGTAAGAAACCCTTTTTTCAACTGTTTTGTTTGTTATTTACACTCTCTGCATGATACACTGCACCCTAGATTAGTCCACTACATACCTCATCTGTTTAAACCAGTCAGAACCAGTTGGTCAGCCCTGGCTGGACACATAGGTAAACTACTGATTCAAAGTAGGAAGTGTCCCCTCCTGTGAGAGGAGTGGCCAAAGGTTAGGACCTTTTGAGCATTGAGTTGACCAGCAGCACAACACGTGGGCTGACCTCCTGTTAACTACGTGTTGTGACCCAGCGCTGGCTTGTACCTTTTCTGAGTGGAATTAAACATACAAACTTTACATTGGTTTTATAGTTTTTATTGAAGTAATATTAGTTCAAACGCTAGTACCAAAAGAGCCGGGAGAAACTGGTTCTCGGAGGAACATAACAACAATTGAAAAGTCCTGTTGCAATAAATATTGAGAGAGTCAGATCTGTTTTTCTGAGTCAAATGTTGTGAATACATTGACACATTAATTACAGAGAATGTCATTAATATGATTTATTTCTCCGTTTACCTTCGCAGGTCATGGATACGTGGTGTCCTGACAGGAGGTTGTGTCCGCCGGATGTGGCTTCTCTTTTACTTCTCTCATTTTTGTCTCTCAACACAAGGCAGGTATCAGTGCCTCAGAGGTTTTATTTCCTTCTCCTGAGTTTAAATGGTAAATGATGTGTGCTGATATTTTCAGGACTGAGAACGGGACAGAGTTTTCCCCCAGGACTCCTGCACAGCTCACTGTCCATACAGTCATCCTGCTGCTCATTGTGGCTTCTTCTTCTCTCCCGGCTGTGATCGTCACCAGTTCTTGTCGCTCCTGCAAGGTCAGGGTTCACAGCATTCAAGATGAACACAACCTGCAGCATTAAAATGAGTTTATTTTCTTTAAGACAACGTACAATGTTCATTAAGCCGAGCAGAGATGCTTGTACCAGTTTATAGTTTAACTGCTAATTTCCATCTGTAGTCCTTTATTGTACATGTTTTTGGTGGTAGAGGAAACCAGAGTACCCGGAGGAAACCTACGCAGACACAGGAGAACATGCAAACTCCACACAGAAAGGCCCTGTCCTGGATGGGAATTGAACCCAGGACCTTCTTGCTGTTAGGCCTGAGTGCTAACCACTCTGCCACCTCCATAAAATCTGTTCACAGGGCCAGAACTGCTCAATGTGACACATCTACACAAGTATGAATATATATGAACATAAATAATAGGGTTTCTAAAGGAAAACGTCTGCTAAAGGACTAAATGTATATAAATGTAAATGTATATTCCACATTTGAACATTGTACAATCAGTTTAATGTATATGTGGTTGAAAAAATAAATATATTATTGTGGAATAATTTTGAGAGAATTTATTTAAGGAAAAAGGAAAAAGAATTCAGAGACATCTTTTGCAAAAGGAGGAATGAGCATACAAATCTGTCTGTGTACAGGGTTGCATGAACAGTCCCAATGTTAACTAGGCAGGATTAGAATTTATACTGAAATCACAGCAGATAAGAAAAATGAAACACTGGCTCTCAGAGAGTGAGCCGTCTAACATGAATCAGCATTTGTCTCTGTATAAGACAATTGTATCAGTTTGAAAACAGTAGCACAGGTGGTGCACATATCATTCTGCTGCGGTCAAGGACAGCACAGAGCATGTGAAAGAGGAAAATATCATTTTCCCATTACAATTCCCTCCTTTTGATCAAACACAATTGATCAACCAAAATCAATCAAAAGCCAATGAGGTTACAAAACATAAATCAAATTAACCTTAGCTTTGTGAGTTGTACTACTGTCGTGGTGCGAAAAACCCAGCCGAGGGCTGACTAAATCAAGCAGAAACATTTCATACCATCAGTAGCTGACCTAACGCTGGGAAAAGAACACCACAGCCCCTCCCTCACAGGCGGCGTAACTCACTAGGGTTAAACATAAGCATTAGATGAAAAATATTCACAAAACAAATCACTTTGTAAAACTTAAAAACCTTCAAGTCAAATAAGACTTTACCTCAAAGAAAGCATTAGTGAAAAGATTTAAAAACACCACAATTTTAGCCTTAGCGTGTCTAAAATAACAAAAAATAAAATGATCAGGTTCAAAAGCTGTGATTGCTTTGGTGACTATATTTCACAATAACTATTTCAAAACAAAATTACATGTGCATTACACAGACATAGGAACATACTTAGTCTTCTTCAAATAGATGAGCAAATAAAACAGAATTAACAGAGTCACAATCAAGAGCAGAGGTGTCTGGGTTGTGGTCTTTGTCATGTTGAGGCAATTCAACATAGAGTTTAGCTAGTTGCAGGTTAAAAGAGAAGTCACTAATCTTCGGATGAGCGGGATAATGCAGCAGGAGACAAGGAAAAGAAGGATAATAGCCACTAAAAGTAGGCCTGCGAGTTTAGTTAACCATGTTTTCCAAACACCGCCCATGAACCAAGACCACCCGCCTGGAGTGAGGGTATCAGAGGCTCGCTGGCGAATTAAAAGGTCATCGTGGTCAGACTTGGCAGAGTTGTGTTATAAGTAGAATGGGAAGTGTGGTCAGTTAATAGCCAGAGTAGAGATATTACAATAAGTGAAGATAAAAGTAATAAAAGCACGTGGTTCCCCTTAGACCACACAAGCCTGGGAGTCTAAACGGATGCCAAGGATGATGTCCGTCCATTTCTAATGTTCAAAGATCTGTTCAATAACAGCAATAATTAAATGATAGTAACAAATAAAATAAAATTAAGCAGTTATCATAACATTTACATGTATGAGTATGTGATGATTGTTTAAATCTTCAAAAATTAATCATTAGAGCAATTTTAAATGCAATAAAGAACCCCCAAAAAAAAATATATATATATACATATATATTTGTCAGTATAAAACTGGTTATCAGTGATGTGAGGAACTGTGGGACAGATGAGTGTGTGTCACATGTTATAGTTACGCTGTTGAATTTGCTGAAAACGGTCAGCTCTATTTCTTCAGGTGGTACAGAGTCTTTCATAAACTTGATTGTAGGTGGGACCAGCTCTCGGCACTGGTCTCAACGTTGAACTGCATTCACCAGAGCAGTTTCAGCGGAGGAGGTGAGTGAAAATCTCACCCCAGTCTTCCCACGTAGGAGCTTGTTCTCGGGACAAGCCTCTTACTTTGTGATCATTCACTGGGTCCCCTCTTTGACAGTGGGGAGCAGTTGACGAGCTGGTCAGGTGGAGGAATCTTCTTGCAGTGTTGTGCATGGATCCAAGGGGCTCTCTCTGCGACCTTCACAGCCGTGTGGGTCGTGAGCAGGATCTGATAGGGTCCACACCAGGGTTTGTCTCTCCAGCTGCGCTTCCTCAGGTTTCTCACCAGGATGTAGTCGGCAGGCTGGAGTTTGTGGAACTGGTGGGTGGCTGGTTTGGGCAGGGAATCAAGCACCTGAGATCTAATATCAGAGAGAATATTAGAGAGTGAAATACAATAGGATATCATTGGGTCTGGCAGAGTACTATCGGATGGGGGTCCAAACCCAATTCCAGGAGGTTGTCCAAACACTATCTCAAAGGGAGAAAGGTTATTTTGCGCGCGCATTCTCATCCTCAAGTACATCAAAGACAGACATTTTACCCAGGTTTTACCTGTTGATTCAGATATTTTTGCCAATTTGCGTTTCAGAGTGCCATTTTCTCTTTCTACAGCTCCTCCAAAAGCTGGATGGTAGGAGCAATGAGTTTTCAGGTCTAATTTTAGGTGTTCACTCAGTGTTTTCAGAATGTTATTTACAAAATGAGTACCGTTACCACTTGTAATTAGGTTCGGAAGTCCCCAGCGAGGAATTATTTCGCTTAAGAGGATTTTTGCTACTGAGTCAGCAGTGCAGTGTTTTGTTGGGAATGCTTCTACCCACTTTGAAAACATGTCAACTATTACAAGACAGTATTTCTTACCTTCGCAGGGTGTTAACTCAATGAAGTCCATTTGAATGTGGCCAAAAGGCCTGGAGGTGGGTTTGTGACCTCCAACATCTGTTTTGTTGTAGGAGTTACCTTTAGAATTGTGATGAAGATGAAGCATTTTGAGCAAAAATCTTCAGCAAATTTGTTAAACCCCACAGTAAACCAATGTCTTTGAAGGTCTTTTCTCATTCCCTCCTTTGATACATGGTCAAGGCCACGTAACAATTTTGCAAAAGGCAGGAAGAGGGCTTGAGGAAGACATGGATTGCCATTAGGGCCCATCCAAACACCATTTGTGTTTGTACAGTTTTTCTTTTTCCAAGCAGCTTTGTCTGCTGGAGTGGAGATGCGGCCCAAATCAGAGAGTGAAACAATGTCAGAGTGAGTGCAAGTTTGATCCGTTGTCTGGGAGAGTAATGTAACAACGTAGGGTGTGAGTGACGCTGCTTTTGCAGCTGCGTCTGCTCGTGCATTACCTAGAGAGACTGTGTCTTTGGCAGAGCTATGTGCAGAACACTTACATACTGCCACGGCGGATGGGAGTAGCACTGCATCTAAAAGATCAGAAATCAAATCTTTGTGTGAAATGGGTTTGCCATCAGATTTGAGGAATTTTCTGTGGCGCCAAAGTGCTGCGTGGTTGTGTAGAACACCAAATGCATATTGACTGTCTGTGTAAATGTTAACTGTTTTACCAGATGCCAATTGACAGGCTTTGGTCAGGGCAATTAGTTCTGCTGGTTGCGCTGATAACCGAGGACTGAGAGGAGATGACGTCACTGTTGCATGATCGTCCACAACTGCATATCCAACGTGTGCAGAACCAGTGGTTGGGTCCTTGGAAGCTGAACCATCTACATAAAAATGAGTTCAGGATTAGAAAGAGGAGTGTCAGTCAAATCAAGTCTTGGCAGACAGATAAGGTCAAGTTCAGAGAGACAACAGTGAGGTTCTCCCTCCTCTGAGAGAGGCAGGAGTGTAGCAGGGTTGAGAGTGTTACAACGTTTAACCTCAACATTCGGTAGGTTCAGAGGGGTGGTGTTGTAACGTAGCTGACGAGCAGGGGTCAAGTGACCTGTCTTTTGTTCAGTCAGAATGTTGGAGACAGCATGTGGAGCAAAAAGGGTGAGATGACTGTAGCCTACATAGGGACGAGAGGCAATTATTGCTGCTTCACAGGCTGCTAAAGCACAGAGACATGGTGGGTGGCCTCTAGCAACAGGACCAAGGTGTGTCGAGAAGTAACCCACAGGCTTCAGCAGCTGTCCCTGTTTTTGGGCGAGAACAGATTTCATACAACCATCACGTCACAACAAATTGGAAGAAATGCTTGTCAGGGTTTGGCAATGCCAAAGCAGGGGCTGTCTGTAGTAGCAGTTTCAAATGAGTAAATGCAGAGTCAGCCTCAGATGTCCATGTGGGTTTGGAGTGAAGTGTCATGTCTTTTTTCAGAGTAAGATCACGTAGTGGGCGTTCTACAGTAGAGTCATTTGGAATAAAAGTTCTGCAGTAGGAGCACATGCCAAGGAAAGACAGCATTTGTTTCTTAGTCAATGGTTTTGAGAAGTTGGCAATGGCTGTCACCCTGTCTGTAGTAATGCTTTTTTGTGAGTGAGTGATGACATGACCAAGAAACTGAACTTTCTGTTTTACAAACTGAATTTTAGAAAGTGAAACCTTGTGGCCCTGCTCAGCCAGGTGATTTAATAGAAGCAGTGTGTCAGTCTCACACTGCTCCTTCGTGTCTGAACAGAGCATGATATCATCAACGTACTGCAAAATGGCAGTGTTGAAGTGTCAAATGAAAGAGACTCACGTAATGCCTGACAGTAAACGCTAGGAGCGCAATTTAGGCCTTGTGGCATTGGAGACCAGGAATAGAGTTTTCCTGCAAGTTCAAAGGCAAACCAAAACTGGGAGTCTGGATGGACAGGTACAGAGAAAAAAGCATTTGAAACGTCAACCACAGAGAACCATTTTGAAGTTGTTGGAATTTGTGACATGATGGTGTATGGATTGGGACAGATTGGAGATTGGAGTAAAAATTGGAAACGGAAACGGAGTACGGCAGGGAGAGTCAGAGCACTCAACAATTACACCTGCTTTCAGCAGAGAGTCAAAGACTGGTTTTATCCCCTGTTCAGCTTCAGGCTTCAGAGGATATTGACGTGCTTTTGGTCTGTATTCGGACTTTGGCGTTAGTTGGAGAGGTTTACAGTTTTTAATTAAACCTACATCATATTTGTGTTTGGCCCACAATGAGTCTGGTAACTGTGTTAACAGTGGAGACACATCACTGGGTGTGAGAGGCTGAGCATCGACTTTTGCGAGTGTGTGACAGGAAGATGGCGTGGAGTCATTTTGAGGAAGAAGGTAGCAGGAGCGGTTACAATTGACTCCTGCAGTGAATGGCACATAGCATGTGTCAAGTTTGTGAGAGTGGTAAATGTCTGGATTATCTGGGTCTTGTTTCCAGTCTGTAGCTTTTAAACATTTTGCCATAAAACAACATCACGCCATTGTTTGTTATGTGGTTTAACTATTGAGACATGCGGGGCTGAGTTTTGGATTTTGAGGAACTTTGACAGTTTGTGAGGTAATGGAACATTATAAGCGCAAAAATCTTGGTTAAAGTACAGTCCATTCAGAATGAGTCGGTCAGTAGTTTGTCGGTACCAGCTTTCTTCATACTGTTCATCTGGACCCATGGAGACATGCGCTGTAACATGCAGTGCATTTGCCTTCATGAATTCAGAGGATGAGCTCATGTATTGTTTAGCTTTGTGTAACACATTTGGAGTCAGCAGATGGTCCAATTTCCACTGATACACATACAATGGAGTGGTCACCTCACATTTTATTAGGCAATATTCAGATTTGGTTTGTTTGATTTTGATACCATTTTCGTCTGCAGACAAGGTAATTCCTAGTGCACATAAGGTCACGACCTATTAGATTCACTGGATACAACTCAGACAACAGAAAGCTGTGTGTAGTGGACACTGATAGATCAGGTAAATGCCAGGTTACAGAAAGAGGTTTTGTGAATGGTTCTTTAACAATCTGTCCACTCGCACTAATGGAGTGAGTTGTTTTGCCATTTAATGCAGTTTGAATTTGGTCTTTTCTGATCAGAGATTTTGTGGCCCCAGAGTCAACCATAAATGACAGAGTTTTTCCTTTGATGTCACATCTTATTACCGGTAATTTTTCACACACAGATGTTGTTAACTTAGCATAGGTACCTTTAAACATTTCAGCTTTTTGTCATTTCAAGTTTCTTAATGGTTTCTGTCACTAAAGCAAGCAGTGGATCAGTTGCAAGCGCGTCTTCATTGCTTGTGAGCAGTGCGGTGTTGTGTGCATCGTCAGTGACAGGTGTGGTGTCCTTTTCGTGTGTTATACTCATCTCATTTTGCGAGGCGAGGTCCCTCGGTTCCTCATCATCACCAGCCAGTCAGTTGGGGTCACTCAGAGCAGTGTCAGGGCGTTGGTCAGCTCGGTCTCTTCTTTTCTTGGGACAGTTGTCAGCCCAGTGGCCTGGTTCAGCGCAGATGAAACACAGTTGGGACTTTCTGTGTCGCTCAACCTCGTCTCTGTCTGGACGTCCACAACCTCTTCCTCTCAGTCGCCCTCTGCCTCTGTTGAAATGTGATGGTTGGGCAAAGGTCATTTTTGCAAAAGTGGGGACTAATTTTGCATCCACTTTTTCTATCGTAGTTAATGTGTACTCTTCATATTGTTACTTACAAAATCTTGAGTGATAACGATATAAAAGACTTCTTTCTTCATCACCTTTACAGCTGTCTGTTTAATAAAATGAATTATTCTATGTTTTCAGGTCAAGCATGGAATGTATGAATAATGCGTATGTGTTTGGTATTAACAAAATCGTAAAAGCATTTCCTATGCCTTTATGCTACAATGCAAAAGCAATATGGTTTTTTAAATGTGTTTAATTTCTGTTATTTGGTGGAGCAGAGAAGTTTATTCCCAAATGCTAAACTTTAGTAAAAACTCCCTTTTACATCTTTTCGCCAGTACAAAAGTTGTGCGCGGAAATCTAGCTCTGCTTCTTGTTATCTCGCCTCTTCTACTTGGTCGCTCTTCTCGCCTCGTCTCGTGTCTTCTTCTCTTAAGCTTGTTTCTACGCTCTTGCGTATCTTCTTAAATCTCCGCTATTTAATTTACTTTCGTACCTTTCAAGCTTCTAGCCCGCAGCACGAACCGTGCAAGCGTGAATTTTTCATCTTTTAAAGACTCAACGCATTGATTTTGTTTTGAAAAACTTTCCTGCTGGACGATGTCAAATTCCTGAGACAGAAGTGAATTTTTGTAGTCCTTATTCTTTAAAAGAGTGCGCTAAGCAAAGATAGCCCTCGTTAATCGAGGAAAGACAAATTTTAAGCCTCTTTAGCGAACCTTTTTGTCAAAGACGTTAACCTCTACTGCTGGTAAAGGCCTTTCACTCAAAGACAATAACAGAACGCCTTTCTTTCCCGGCTACGGAGCTTCACGGCCCCTGTGGGATCAGTTGTACCAAGTGACACCATCTCGTTGCTTGGAAACCATCAGCTGTAGGACCCGTGGAAAGTTCTAAAGCGGACCTTTGGACCTTTCCTTCCCGGACAGCTGAGCGCCACCGAACGACAAGAATGAGTTGAACACATGACACTGACGTTTGGTGTGATAACACTGTATAATTGTCTTTATAAGGCCCAGCAGAACCTTTTCCCCTACGCCATTCAAAAGCCGTCAATAGTCCTTTTAATTAAGCCGCCTAACCGTCCCCTTTACCCTCCGTAACAACTCCAAGTAAATAGCATAAAACAATGGTTAAACTTACTTTATTCCACCAAAGGTTCTAACAAGTTGTTCCATGTCAATCATTGTTTTGTGTTAATTACCCTCATCATTTGTCCCTAATTATTCCTTTGTGTCATGTCCCCTGTCATTATTCATTGTTAAACTTGTATAATCTTCAACAAAACCCCAAAAGACATTAATGGTTTCTTTGTTTATATTAAGAAATGTTCAAAAACTAGGAAGAATTTGCTTCCTTTAGATTGAGACTTATTAACATAATTAGTTCCCAGAACTATGAATCTGGGTGGTGCCCCCTAACGAGAGAATATTCAGCAGAGCCGAGATCCCAAACTGGCAGATGGCTTGCCAGTTCACCAGCCACAACCACCAGAGGGCGCAATTATGGTTTTCCACTTTTAAAAGTGGCAGACCACTTTTGATGGTTTATGATGACTGACGGCCATGGTTCTAGCCTCTACGAAAACAGTCCGGCCGTCCGGCCACTTTTGTTAAAACGGCTGCTCGGACTTTGGCCACGTATCCTAATGTATATGCGACTTTACAGGTCAGAGAAAAATAGACTATTTATATTATTAAAAATGCACACACATAATTGAAATAGAAAAGGCGTTTTGACAGCTGTTATGATCAAAGCCGTAAATCGTTAATTATGTGCTCATCTATACAAACGATGTGTTTGGTACATTACTGTTAGCCTAGCCACTTAGCCAGACTATGAATCAAGCGATGAGTGATTTTTGGACTTAGAACGCAAATGACCACCAATTATTTGTTCTTCATGTTAATATAGTAATTTGTACGTTTTTATACAATGTGCTATTCGTGTTTAGGAGAAATAAAGAAGTGAAAAACATGATTCTATTGTGGTCTCTTTTAATGCCACCTCCTTTTGATGCAGTTTTAATCAGAGGTCAGGTCACTTTCTGAAAGACAATATTTAAATACAATGGCTTCTTATAGTTTATTCTTATAAGTATGCAGTTTTATAATATAAATCTTTTAAATGGCATAGTATTTACACACATTGTGCTCTACTTAGTTCAAACACTACTTTATATTCACCAAAAGAGGGCGACAAAGACTTTATTTACTCCATGTATCAATGGTGTATGGGCTGTAGTCCTGCAGACAGATCCCTTGACGAATTGGTCGTTTTGACAAAGCCAGTGCCTTAGGTTTAGATTTAAATATCTTAGACTGTTAAAAAATATTATAAACTCCTCGCTGGTAAAAACTAATCATTTAATAATTTAACTGATCTAAAGTAATACACCATAACATATTTCCAACAATTTGCCGCTAAAAACAAAAAAGGTGTTTTAGAAAAAGATGTTTTAAAAGTGGAAAACCACTTTTAAAAGTGGCAAGCCATAAATGCGCCCTCTGGTGGTTGTGGCTGGTGAACTGGCAAGCCATTTGCCAGTTTGGGATCTCGGCATCTCTCAAAATATTTTGACATCAAAATATTAATTTATTAATTTACATAATTTATATTCATATTGATTATTAAGGCAAGGCAATTTTATTTATATAGCACAATTCATACACTGGGTAACTCAAAGTGCTTTACAGAAATAAAAGACAATTTACAAGATTTATATTTGGAAACATAAGAAAGATTAAAAGCATTATAAAAGAAGAAGAGTGCAGATAAAAAAATACATTTTAAGTTGTGGTGTAGGTGGAGCTGAAAAGGAAGGTTTTAACCTCCTTGAACATTGTTAAAGTTGAGGCTTGTTTTACTTCATCTGGGAGGTTGTTCCAGGTTTTGCTGCATGAAACTTAAACGCTGCTTCACCCTGTTTAGTTCTAACTCTGGGCACGAGCAGGAGGCCTGTCCCAGATGTTCTCAGAGTCCGAGGAGGCTCATAAGCTACTATCATTTCAGAAATATATTCTGGTGCTAAACCATTTAGAGACTTGTAAACCAGCAGTGCTGTTTTAAAGTCTATTCTCTGAGCAACAGGAAGCCAGTGCAGAGATTTTAAAACTGGACTGATGTGGTTGTACTTCCTGGTGTTAGTTAGAACCCGAGCAGCAGCGTTCTGAATAAGCTGCAGCTGTCTTAACCCTCGTTTTGAGAGACCAGTGAGCAGGCCGTTACAGTAATCTAACCTGCTGAAGATAAAAGCATGAATAAGTTTCTCTAAGTCTGGTTGAGACATTATTCCTTTGACTCTGGAAATGTTTTTAAGGAAATAAAATGCAGATGATGTAATTGACTTAATGTGACACTGGAAATTTAAATCTGAGTCCATGATGACCCCTAGATTTCTAACCTGGTTTTTAGATTTTAGAGAAAAAGACTCGAGGTGAGTGCTGACATTTTCTCTTTGTTTCTGTGGTCCAAAGATGATTATTTCAGTCTTGTTTCTGTTCAGTTGGAGAAAATTATTTTGCATCTATACATCAATCTGTTCGATGCAGTGACACAGTGAATGGATCGGTCCATTTTCACCTGCTGTGAGTGAGATGTAAATCTGAGTGTCATCTGCATAATTATGGTAGGATATGCCACAGCTGTGTATTAACTGGCCTAAAGGAAGCATGTAAAGATTGAATAATAGAGGTCCCAAGATAGACCCCTGTGGAACCCCACTTGTCAGGGCCATTTGGTCTGATACACAGTTTCCAACAGAAACAAAGTACTTCCTGTCTTCAAGATAGGACTGAAACCATTTAAGAGCAGTTCCAGAGATACCTATCCATTCCTCTAATCTTTGTGACAGGATTTCATGGTCCACTGTATCAAACGCAGCACTCAAGTCCAACAGAACTAAGACAGAGACTTTGCCCGCGTCAGTGTTCAGACGGATGTCATTTGTGACTTTGATAAGTGCAGTCTCAGTCTGTGATGGGGTCTAAAACCTGACTGAAAAGGATCAAAGCAGTTGTTAAGTAATAGAAAGTCATTAAGTTGCTGATATACAACTTTTTCGATGACTTTTCCTAAAAATGGCAGGTTTGATATGGGTCGATAGTTGTTGAGTACTGTAGCATCAAGACTGCTCTTCTTTAGGAGAGGCTTGATGACAGCAGTTTTTAAGGCACTTGGTTCCAGACTGTAAGGAATTATCGACTATATCAGTGAGTTGTGGTAACAAACTGCTTAGTACTGATTTTAGAAATCTAGTGGGTAGAACATCGAGGCAGCAGGTGGATGAGCTCAGGCTGGAGACAGTTTTTCAATTGTTCTGTCATTAATGGGTGTAAAATGTGTAAACTCAACCAAAGGTCTCCTATGTGGCTGCAGTGTTGTTGTTTGCCCTTTGGACTGTATCGCATGTTTAATGCCTTGAACCTTGTCGTTAAAAAACAATGCAAACTCATTGCATTTAGTGTTGAAACTAATTCTGGAGGAAATGGAGTTGGAGGGTTTGTTAATCTGTTCACTGTAGAAAACAGGACACGTGAGTCGTTACTGCTGTTGTTGATGAGCTCTGAGAAGAATATTTCTCTTTCTTTTTTCAAAGTTTGATTGAAAACATGCAGATTTTCTTTGTATACCTCATGATGAATTAGGAGTTTCAATTTACGCCATTTTCTTTCGGCTTTTCGGCATTCCCTTTTCTGTGCCCTGACAGAAGCATTAATTAATAGATATTCACTGTAGGAGCCAGAATGGTATATATTATTCATCTACGGATTGCTTTTGTCTGGTTGCCAGGGTGAGGTGTGGGTCATGTGGGTGTAGGCGGTGACAGCTCTTGGTTTCAAAGGTGGCACTCACTGTCACTCAGGTATAGGAGGAGAGAGGCGGGGTAGCCGTAGTATTTGTTGACCGCAAGCGTTTGCTAAACAGGGGCGGCAGTAGCTCAGTGGGTAGAGCAGTCGTCTTTCAACCCGAAGGTAGTTGGTTTGATTCCCACTCTCCCCACAGTTCATACTGTCGTTGTGTCCTTGGGCAAGACACTTAACCCACCTTGCCTCCAGTGTCTGTAACACTGGTAATTACTGTAGAACAATGTAAGTCGCTTTGGATAAAAGCGTCTGCCAAATGAATAAATGTAAATGTAAACATTCACAATCTGAAGTATTTTACAACTGTGTACATGTGCCAACTGAGCAGTCAATTAAATAAACCGTACAAGCATCCATTCTGGGACTCGGTGTCAATGTGTTTAAGCCGCAGCTCGTCACGCAATATACAGGACCGTACTCAGCCTCTCCAAGCGACGAAGGAAACTAAGGAGTTGCTGCTACATTCACTACACCTTATACACACTGAGGAAACGCTGCAAAGTAAAAGTACTTACTTTAAATGCCATCACTGCTTCTGGTCGCTGGAGGTAGCTCAGGACAAAGATGGCTTCGCAGCAGTACCGGAACATCATCATTTGGTCTTCTTTCAAATGCTGCTGGTCCAGGAGCTTCCTGTGGATGCCCAGCATGTCCGCCTCTGATACTCAGGACTCTCTGGCAGTCTTTGAGAGTCGGCTGAACAGGCCTAGAATGATTAGATGAAAAAACAAAAAAACAAACAAGCCATTGTTCCAATATTAAATTTAATGACTCTGCATTAAATGAAAAGTAACTAGTACTAGTGGATAACAAATCACTTGAAGCACCTGGTGGTCAGTGATGGGATTCAGCCTGTGCCTCCTGTGCAGCCTCAGGGTCATTTAGGATCAAAAAATGTCTTTCACGCAGGTCTTCCAGAAGAGCCTTTCTGGATGCCTCATCGGGGTACCGCTTGACCATGGCATTGTAGTCCCAGGTTCTGCCTCGAAGGGTCCAGGCCTTCATGGACTTTTGGCTCTCTCCACCTCTGCTTTCCTCTCCTCATCAGTCTGGTTCTTCATGCAGAACATCAACACGTGGTTAGGCAGCATCTCCTGTGGCTTGAAACACTGCAAAGGAAAGGAAATGATGCGACGATCCTTGTCGTTGCAAGAGAAAGAAAAAATATTCAATACAACAACAAGCAAATAACCAATGCCTGTAATACACACAAACATAGAGTCCATTGAAATACTAATGAGTTGGGTCACTGCTACTTAAGTTGATTTATACACAGAAACACAAAGTAAATGTAATGTAGATAATTGGCCGCACATCCTTCTGCCTTTATGACTTTAGCCATCTTCACTGCAGTTGGGTCAAGTTTTGAGCATTTTGCTCTGCCCTGGGGTCCTCTTCGCCAGAGTCGTCAGACGAGGAGCTGCAAAATTAAAAAAGGTTTTAAGGTTACACACTGACAAACTGATGGATGAGCATTGAGAGACATAATTATAACTGTTTCAGATAACTGCATACCGTGTCAGCGAGCTGAGCAGGTTTGAAGTGGCCACAACAGTGTCCAGGGTCTTCATCCAGTAGTGCTGGTTTGCCACTGCCGTCGAATGGGCCATGTAGGGGCCACAGACGCCTTCTGCTCCTCTGTGAAGTTGGCAGCCACATCTGTCTCCACGGTCCTGCGTATCTGCTGGCTCGGGATGTTTGGCAGTTTGTAGCTGCAATGGGGCAGAAATATGAGATGAAACTCCCAAATTTGAATCATTTTCTTTGAGGCTGAGCCGTTTAATAAATGCACAAATACGTTATTAGTTGAATGCTAATCCAACATAAACTTTTAGGTCTTATGGACTGCTGTTAATACTTACTGTTGGTGCAGACGAGCGAGGTCATTGGTTGCACTTCTAATCTTGGTGCCCGACGATGACACAAACAACTTGTTAGACTTGAGCCATGTGTAGTATGCGTCCAGCATCTGCAAAGACAAAAAAAAATACATCTGATAATATCTGTTGGTTCATTGCTGGTGACACTATGTTTCATGGTAAGGCAATTTAGCCTGTACAAAGTGTACTTACTGCTGCCTCCTCCATTGTGAGGGCAAACACGGCGATCTGCATTGTCGCAGTCTTGTGTTCACTCTGCTGTCCATAAAAACAAAAAAAAAAAAAAACACAGTAAATAACTGACATAAACGTCCTCTTTGCAGACTACCTAAAAACTGAGGTCTTACTGACACTTACTGTTATTCCCTCCAATGCTCCTGGTCTCTGGAAGTGGCCGAGGATCAGGATTGCTTCACAGTAATACCGAACATGGTCTTTTCCTCTGAAGCCATGTGGTCACCTTCCAGCAGACTCCCATAAATGGACAGCATGTCTTTCTTGGCCTTCTGGAGGACGGCCTGGCACTCCTGAAGGCTCTTCTGCCCTCTGCAAACCGGTCATACCTAGAATGACATACAAGACCACAATGTGGCGGAGAACTACACATGTCTGTATCACATAACCCCATGTGTACAGCCAGCACATAAGTACTATCAACATGGAGGAAGTCATTAAAGAAAAACAAATGGAAAGCAGATTAGCAACTGACCTCGTTTTACACATGACCTTGCTGTTGGACTTGGCCACTGGCTTTCTGATGGAAGCGAGGAGGTCGATGTAGGCTTGGCACTTCCTGTAGAAGTCAGGATCTGCTGCAGCCAAGCTCAGGTGGGTCTTCAAACACTGAACAAACCGGATCATGTTTTGATATAGTTCAGAATGGAGGCTGGGCCCATGTAAGCGCCAGAGTTGGGTGAGGTAATCTTTGGTCTCAGTGGACTTTAGCAGGAAGTCCAAGCTGACTTCATCCCCACTTGGCTGGATGTACCTCAGCATCCTGGAGACGTTGGCAGTTTGGGACCAGCAGGGTGTTGATCAAGTAGCCCTTGAAGTAGAGCTTTTCAGAGCCCCATTTGTGTCATCTTGACCCTGACATTTATGCTGTACTGAGCTTGATCTCTGAAAAAATACAGACAGAAGAAAATGAGCTCAAACCTTGCAGTTTGTTCACAGTTTCTGGACTGATGTGTGCGAGGTTTAGAACTTACTTTTGCCATGTTCGGTCGCTTGGATCGGTGGTGATGCCTTCGAGCTGCTATCCTCCACCACCGAGACGCCACCGGCCGCCGAGAGCTGACACCGCCGCTCGAGAGCTGACACCGCCGCCGAGAGCTGACACCGGCCGCTCGAGAGCTGACACCGGCTGCTACAGAAGGTTCACTGGCTGTGGGAACGGCAGCCGTGCTGGTGAGCCTCTCTTCGTACTCGCATTCGCCACAAAACTTTCTTTGGAGGAGCTCTACCAGAAGAGCCTGCCTAGACGGTTTGTAGGGGTAACGTTTGAGCATTTCCTTGTAGTCCCAGCTCCGGGCTTGCCGTGGCCACACCTTCGCAGACTCCTTGGCTCTCTTTGCCTCCTTCTGCTGTTCTTTGGTTGCAGACTTAGACCCGAGGACCAACATCAAGCTCTAATTCGCGCATGTGAATCTGTGTTTGTTGCTCCAATTTCTTTGTCTCCAACATATTAATATATTGGAGCTCCTTTTCCTTTAAAGCAAGACACTCTAATTCAACTTCTAGCTCTTTTAATCTAACTGCTTCATCTGTCGTACTACTAGAGTAAGATGTTCTAGGACCTTTAGGTTTGGTGTGTATCAGTGTCAACGTCCACGCTCTACCAAAGCATTATAAAGTTGAGTCTTTACCGTAGCTTTCTTTGCTTGCTTTGTGACCACAATGTCATCATGTTCAGCAACTAGCAAGAGATCATCTTTTTGACACCGATGCAAAACCTCCAAAGTGGGAGCAGAAACAAACTCATCCAGGTTATACTCCATGTTTAAACCCAGAATCAGGCCAGCCACAAGACAAAAGGCTAACACACAACAAACAAAGCTACTCACAAAAAATACACACCTGCCAGTCCTACCTGAATTACTCCATTAACTCACAAGACAGAAAGTCTACTTTAACGAGCCCCCAAATATGTTACGATCCCCGCTAAACAAAAGGGACCTGAACATAAAGTCAAACCACACAAAGTGTAAAGCAACACAAAACAACAATTTATTAATTAAACAGAGGGTTTGGGACAAACCAAAAAGCCATACACAATTAAAGCTCCAACTGTCTATTTAAAATAAGAATCAAGGGAGAACAAAAAGGCAGAGATGGGTCGGACAAAATGAACAAAAGAGGGCAACAAGCCGAGTCAGCCCGCCATTGGACCGTCGTACCCGACTTAACTCCTCTGTCCCTGCCTAACCAATCCTAACCCTTAAAGTAAAACAACAAACCGTTAAAACAGGACCACCTCACCCATCACCTAAAAGAACTAACTGAAAACATAAAAGAGGAGCTGAACGTCTAAGCTGCCCCTGGCATCGACAGCAGCACAACCAGGAGGCGGAGCTTAGCCGGAAACACAGAGCGAAGCAGAGAGCGAGAAGCCGGTCTCAACATCCTCCTTATAAAGGGTAGCAGCCAATCAGGAGCCCAGACCAGACACACCCCCACTCCTCCTGCAGGTGGAACACACAGACAATTACATGCATTTGTAACAGAGTCCTTTGTGCTCAAGTCCGAGGCAAGTCTCGAGTCCTTGTGTTTGAGAATAAAGGAGTCCAAGTTTGAGTCAGAGCAATAAAAAATTAAGTCCGAGTCGAGGCACAAAACTGATCTTGATGACTACTCCATCTCTGCCCACAACACCAATGCCCTGCACAAGAAGGGCCAGAGTCGCCTCCTCCTTCTGAGGGACAACATGAAAATAGCTAAAGTCATCCCAATCTAAAAATGTAATTATATAAAATATCAAAACAATCCATCAATATGGCTTACAAGCAAATTGAATCACAGAAATGGCTGTAATTGAGCTGGTTGAAAAAATAACATCTACAATAAAAAATAAAAATCCCATAAATGGAATTTTCATAGACTTGAAGAAAGCCTTCGACACCATTGATCACAAAGTTCTGTTAAGAAAACCTGAAAGATATGGCATCAGGGGCATTGTATAAAGATGGATTGGTGACATTTTATTTACATGTTTATTTATTTTATTTTATTCTAAATAAAAGAGATTATTTTCACCCAACAAACAAGCTGCTCATAAACTCTAACTTACTGAAATGTAATCACTTAGTCAAATTTAAAATAGCAAAAATAATGTTTAAAATAAGACAGAACCTGTTTTAGATGAACTCTGCTCCTGACGAACACTCGTGTTCAGTAAACTCAGATCACAACTAACGTCAAACAGACATGTCTGTCTGTTCAGAAAGTTAAACTGTGGAATAGTCTAGAACTAAAACTTCTATAAATAGCTTCAAGAAATGACTTAAAAAGAAACAGATCTCACAATTTAAAGTTCTTTGTTCTTTCTTTAAATATGTTAAAATAATTCAGTGTTAGTTGTTTTTGTGTTATATTTGTGAAAAATAAACTAGTAAGCTATGATGCAGGAAGGGGCTTCTTAGAATGAAGCATTTGTAGTTGGTGTAGAACCTAATTTAACCTAATATGCTTGGACTAGAGTAACCAGAGCACCAGTACACAGACTCACGCTCTGGAATGGGCTTGAGTCTTTTCCCCTCCCTCCATATGTGCACCCTGAACTTAGATGAGCATTGAGCTGGCTCACGATGGCTTACTGACTCTAACAATGCAAAAACCAATGTTGGGTTGAAGATTTCCTGGTGGCGTCTCTCACTCTCCTCAAGCTGCAGCTGGATCTTGATGTACTCAGTGTCACCAGCACCAGGTTCTTGTCATAGTTCTTCTCCAGTGCATCCAGTGTGCCCAACATGGCTGTTATCTGAAATAAAAATTTAAATGATCAAATGGACATTGCCAATTTAATTGAATCAAACCCTTATTTACTGCGTGACAGCTGGCCGTATACTTACCTCTACATGCAAAGACTTGAAGACATTGGTGCAGATTTTGATTGAAAGGTGCAGGTCTTGAATCAAGGCCTCCACTTGTTTAATCTCCATCTTGATCCTCTAAGTCTGCTTCATTGTAGGCGTCTGGGAGCTTCTCTAGTTCCTCAATTTTACCATCTTCACTATCTTGTCTGCATATGATTTTGGTCTAATACTCTTCAAGCTGAAATGTGTCATAAAATACTGCAAAATGCTCTCTATACTGGCTTACAAAATATGTGCACACCTTCCCCATTTCAAGCTCCAATCTGTGGAGATCTCCGCTGTTTCTCGACCACCACCAGGTCTTTAATGGGAAAGGTAGAACTGGGAAGGAATGCATCACAGGTACAACTTCCACTACTTCCTGTCTCATTCCTCCTAGCCCCCTCACTCCACATGCATACACACTAAGGGCGCATATGGGCACATGAAAATATGAGCACATTAAATTACAGGTGCTGGTCATATAATTAGAAAATCATCAAAATGTTGATTTATTTCACTAATTCCATTCAAAAAGTGAAACTTGCATATTATATTTATTCATTAAACACTTTTCTTTAACCAAGGAAAATCCCAAATTCAGTATCTCAGAAAATTTAAATATTGTGAAAAGGTTCAATATTGAAGAGCCCTGGTGCCACACTCTAATCAGCTAATAAACCCAAAAAGTGAACAAGCAATAGGGATAACCGCACCTGGAGAGGATTGTGACACAAAACCCATTCAAAAACGTGAGGGAGATTCAGAAAGAGTGGACTGCAGCTGGAGTCAGTGCTTCAAGAACCACTGCGCACAGACGTATTCAAGACATGGGTTTCAGCTTCGCTTTCCTTGTGTCAAGCCACTCTTGAACAACAGACAGCTTCAGAAGCATCTCGCCTGGGACTGCTGCTGAGTGGTCCAAAGTTATGTTCTCTGACAAAAGTAAATTTTGCATTTCCTTTGGAAATCAGGGTCCCAGAGTCTGGAGGAAGAGAGGAGAGACACACAATCCACGTTGCTTGAGGTCCAGTGTAAAGTTTCCACAGTCAGTGATGCTTTGGAGCCATGTCATCTGCTGGTGTTGGTCCACTGTGTTTTCTGAGGTACAAGGTCAACGCAGCCGTATTCCAGGAGGTTTTAGAGCACTTCATGCTTCTGGCTGCTGACCAACTTTTTGAGATGCAGATTTCTCGGCACCTGCACCAAGTGCCAAAGCAACCAGTACCTGGTTTAAGGACCATGGTATCCCTGTTCTAACTTGGCCAGCAAACTCGCCTCACCTTATCCCCAGAGAGAAGGGTATTGTGAAAAGGATGAGGCAATATGCAGAAGAGCTGAAGGCCACTATCAGAGCAACCTAAACAGTGCCACAGACTGATCGACTCCATGCCATGCCGCATTGCTGCAGTAATTCAGGCAAAAAGAGCCCTAACTAAGTATTGAGTGCTATACATGATCATACTTTTCATGTTCATACTTTTCAGTTGGCCAAGATTTCTAAACATCTTTCCTTTGTATTGGTCATAAGTAATATTCAAATTTTCTGAGATACTGAATTTGGGATTTTATTATAATCATCAACATTTAAATTATTACACTTTGAAATATATCAGTCTGTGTGTAATGAATAATATACAAGTTCCCCTTTTAATGGAATTAGTAAAATAAACCAACTTTTTAAGATTTTTCTAAATTATATGACCAGCACCTGTGTATAAACTGTGTTATCCCAAAAATAAAGCTTTGAGAAAGAGAAACCACGGAACCAGCGTTTTGTCTCTTTTCTCTCTCTCCCTCTGATCAGAGCCTTAGAGGCAGGCTTTATCATCGGTAACCCTTCAGAGTCTAGAACTGACATAGCGGAGCAGGTTACAGACCATATTGTGAAAATGATATCGTTAGTTTAGTAGTCAAGCGGAGCTGGTCAGAAACTGATTAAGTCAAGTGGAGCTGGCTGTATATATATCCACTAGCGAGAGAAAACGCAGCAGAGCACAGAGCAGTCCCACCAGAGACAGAGGGAAAGGAGTTCTCTTCACACATTAGTTTTGTCCAGTCTTTTCACTAGAACAAATGTTAAGAGGCAAACGAGGTTAGTTTGGCTAAAAGAGTCAACAGGTTTGTTAAAAGGACTACTGATGGTGCGTTGTTGCAATGCACAGCCGTCTATTGACCCTCTTGGATGGAGTAAAAGTCAGTGCTTGATTCAAGCTTTTTTGGCTAAAATAAAATAAAAACCCACAGTGTTGAGCCCAGGGCCAGGTTACGGCTTGACCTCCTCGTTCCTAGAAGGAGTTACATGTGCATGGGGTGCCATGGGAAGAAAATGTAATGTTTTTTTTTAAGGAGAACCAGGTGCTGTACCGGGCCCGTGTAGCCGGACTGAGAGGCCAGAGGCTGGGGAGAGTAGCAGAGGCGGTGCAGCCTGGTGCTGGAGGTCTTACCTCGGGCCAGGCTCCAGCTCTGAGTCCGTCATTGGCCCAGGGGCACAAACACAATCATTGTTGTGTGCAATAATCTTCAGTCTCGGGCTTCTCGACAAGCCCCATAGACAGATGCAAAGCCAGGAAAGCCTTCATTTCAGATACACATACAATGTACCGCTTATAAAACCTGGACTGTGGCTTCAGCTGTTTTGAGGATAAAACCCGATGAGCATAACGGTTAGTCTTTAATTGTAACAAGGTTCCAAAATTGTGTGTGCCAGTGAGTTCATCAAAAGGTTTTATCCACTCCTGATGAACTTCCAGTCCTCATCTTCAGTGATTGGCCCGTAGCTATAATCTCTTCCTCGGCCTCTCCCTGGGCCTCCGCCTCTCACCCACATTTCTCTTCTCCCAAACCTGACTCCTCTCCTCTCCATCCTCCTGTGTTAAAAACTGAAACAGCAGCACGGCCGAAAAACCCTCAGCTCCACTGGCACCTTCACTCTGGCTGCTATTCTCACTCTCCCTTATTTCATAACAATAACAAGAATAATACAGTTTATTTATATAGCACATTTCAAATGACAAGCATAGACTCAATATAACTAAGACTTACTTGTCAGAAAGTAAATGTTCTCCTGGAGTCAGAGTCTGCAGCAGACGGCACAACGGCTTGGCGCTCATGTTCTCGTCTCACAATTTCTACTCTCACCAACTCTCACCGACTGCATTCTCCCCACCTGAAACAACGTGTCAAAGGCTTATGTACTAAATCTGAAAATTAAAATGAGCTAAACACAACTTATCTTAATTTTACACCTGACCTATTCAAAAACACAAAGGTTTTTATTTATTTATTGAAATTCACACCTGTATCTTCAAATGCTTATTATTGTACCCAACTTTTCCTTTACTAAAAAAAAGTCTGTTGGATTTACATAAAAAAAAATATATGAATAAAATATATGCTGTTTTAAATGTTCTCATAAAAATCTTTAGAACTCAATAAGAAATAAAACCTAATCATATGGAATTAGTATTCGGTTATATATGTTACAGTTTTGTCACAATATACAAACTCACCTCTCTTTGAGACATCAGTAGATTTTTCACTCAACATTACAGCTTGGCTTTAAAAATGACGTGTGTTTTTAACATAACATAGAACTTATATTCAAATAAAATAGTTTTTCAGCACTTCATGCTTCAGGTTTATTGTTTATCTTCATACAGTGATGCTTTTCTTTTCACCACTCCATTAGATTTTCCAACAGCGGCTCTTAATCAAAGCTCACTTAATAAACTCATATTAATGACTAAAGACACTTGTTTGGGGCTTCATTGAAACGCCTTGTAAAATTAGACTTTAGCTTGCTGCTAACAAGTTACTTTGTGAACCACTGGACGAACAGCTGAATATTTCTCTGATAGGTACTTACCTTCACTTCACCTGACCACTGTCCTGTGGCAACGCCGTGTGAGATGTTTTGCCAAGACCCTTTAAAGGTAGTGAAATAAAACACATAGAATGAGTCTGTCAAATATTTTCAAGTCTCCCTCATGTAATAAAATATGCACATTGTCTTGTTGCAGGAACAAGTACAACTTACAGCCAATGGGAGCACCACAGACTCTCCTGCTCACATTAACAGCATGTCCCAGTGTTGTAGTCGAGTCTCCAGTTTTCGAGTCCAAGTCACTTTCAAGTCCTCAGTGTTTAAGTCCAAGTCCAAGTCCAAGGGTCCAGTGCTTGTGCTGTCGATGTGCATGACTTGCGAGTCCTTTGTGTTCAAGTCCGAGTCCTTATGTCTGAGAATAAACGAGTCCAAGTTTGAGTCAGAGCCATAAAAAAGCAAGTCCAAGTCCAGGACTAGAGTACACAAACAGCACAATGCTAACATTATTAAAAGTTATTGTATGAAGTGTAAAACTCTTACCTGATGGCAGATTTTCCAGGTCAAACAACAGCAAATATGGAACATGCCTCAAGACCAGCCGTTCTGAACAGCCCTGCCCCACTCCTGTATGCAGGCCATTAAAACAAAGAGGCTCTGGAAAGTAAAGAGTAGCCTATTTTACACAATATGCTTTCACAAAGCATTAGATGAACACGCTATTTAGACGGATTTTTACATTTAAATTGATCTAAATGAATGATTTATCTTTATGGCAGTGAAGTGCATAAAGCGTTTGCTAACCTTATTATTATCTTTGATAATACTTGTCTGTTCATGCTAAGGTCTGCCAAAACGTGCATCTTCATGACTGCATTATAACTCTAGGCGTCATTTAAGACAGTTTAATGAAATTTTACCTTTAAAAAAAGCTCTCCAGGTCCTAGAGACCCAATAAGAAGACAAGAGTCCTAAGCAGCTGAGTCTTTAAAGCACTAAACTGGTATTAATCGATTATTGATGCTTTTAGCCTAAGCTAGCTTGACGTACGTGCGTCAGTGCCATGGAAACAGAAGGTCCGGTGGGGCTATATAAGAGGGCTCCAGTTAGAATTTTTCACTTCTCACTTGGCTTGTCCAGTGCGTTGCTGAACTGAGTTTCAGATTGACTTTTCCTAGAAAACCGAACGCTGCATACCACAGTATAATCTTCTCTTTGCAAAAATAAACATATTTTAATATTTTGGTATTATCATATGTTTAAGGTTTGCCAGATCCTCAGAAATGGCACATGCTTTTGACCTCCGGTCATCTTGGATTTCTTTTCTGAAGGTAAGATAACTGTTTAATCAATTAAGACTGCATTAGGATAGTATTTATAATATTTTCTGTCCATATAACGTGTTTGATGTTTATTATGATAACCGTTTGGGTGGGAGTAGCTACCAAAGCTAAAATGGTCAATTTAAGAAAAATATAGTTTTGTTATAAACTGACATTTACTCGATGATTTAAATATGTAGTAACGCTAAAAGTAGATTCAATCTGTAGTGAGTAATGCACACTTTAATTTTACCAGAGAATATGTCAGTAAATTATTGAGTTTTAGTTTCAAATTTCACAAATGTTGCAGTGAAACTCTTGGATAAAAATGGCGCGGAGTTAACGTTCTAAATTGGAATCCATTAAAAATGTTCATCTCCATGGAGACAGTACTTGTCCGTGTTTAACTGTCAGTAGATGGCAGGTGCATACCTGTGTATCTGTTGAACACTAACAACGGGAAAGTTAAACCTAAAACTGCAAATGTTGTGTTACAGAGTCAATCAATTTATTTTAAAAGAAATAGATTAACTGTGGCATTGTTGCCTACTGCAGCCTACTGTACAATGAAAGAGAAAACAAAATATAATCCAACAATCAGTCTATTTTGAATTACACTTTCCACTTCCAAATAAAGTTAGTCACATATAACAGCTGCATTTTAATAAAAGTGTAACTTAGACAGTTTAAATGGTTGAAGTATAATAAGACAGACATGACAGTTGAAGTATTAAACCTGTGCTAATTAGTTTGTATGTTTCTGGTCTTTGATGTTTTAATAAAACAAAGACTATATTATTTTATTCTCCATTGAAGGTCTGGGTCCTGCCGGTTCTGCGGACAATCCTATCCACATCTCCTCGGACGAGGAAGACGTAGGTGAGTACGAGGCACTCCAACCAGCTGATGAAATATTAAACCTGTGCTAATTAGTTTGTATGTTTCTGGTCTTTGATGTTTTAATAAAACAAAGACTATATTATTTTATTCTCCATTGAAGGTCTGGGTCCTGCCGGTTCTGCGGACAATCCTATCTATATCTCCTCGGATGAGGAAGGACGTAGGTGAGTCGAGGCACTCCAACCAGCTCATGAAGAGGAGGAGGAAGAAGGGTCTGTTTCTTCTTCCACCTCCTCCTCTTCACCTGAACCATCTGATGAAGAGGAGGAAGATTGGGAGGAAGATTGGGATGATGATTATGATGAAATTGACTCTGGTTACGAGCCTTTCTGATAATGAAGAGGATGATGAAGAGGAGCAAGAAGATGACCAGCAGTTTCCTCCGGAGGAGTTTTGGGATGGCTGGCGCCAGAGAGACCCTCCTGCTGAAGCTGAAGAACAGGTGAGTCGGCCTCTGGCTCCGTTCTTCAGCAACCGGCAGAGAGTCCTCCGGCGTTCATCCCTCTCCAGAGCATGCTTGAACATGTTTTCCGTCCTCCAACTCCTCCTTCTTCCTCCTCGGCCCCCAACGGATCCACCAAACGGTTCTTGGATGAAGAGGACGCTGAGGTGCCTTCCTCCAAGAGGCCACGTTCGACCAGCCCGAAGAAAGCACAGACGATCCTACTCCATCGACCTCTGCTGGGACGCCCTTCCCCAGTCGCTTTACTCGCTACTTCCATCCCCAACCGGACTCGGACGACTCGGACTCCGACTGACTTCATCTTTGATTTGGCAACAACAACGCCAATATTTTACAGCTTAAACTAGAGCAGATTTTTAAATTAGTAGGGTGTGTCTGTGTGTGATTTAAAAAAAAAAACAATATTAGATAACGCAAGAAATGCTATGTGGGATTTTTATTAACATTGAAAACAGAAACAAATACAGTCAACCTACAAAAGAAGTGACTAAAGCTTGTACAAAACTAATCTGAGATTAGGATTTCCTCCAAAGTACGCCTTGTACTTGTTTTGACGTTTAAGTGAATATATGCTTTATTCCTCCCACACTGGGAGAACTGGTACTGTATAAGACATAATTATTAGAGAGAGGGGGTTGTCCACCAACTGGAGGGTCGATGGTGCGAGCCGCCCTTCTCTGTTCTTGATATATTATTCCTAAAATTAAAATAAAGTAAGGAATACTGTTACGGCCCAAAAGAGTCGAACATATTTAAAAGAGGACACAGGAGGCAAAACAGTTCATTTCAAAAATAGTTTTTATTCATTTAGTTTTAGACCTAATGTTTTTTTCTCTCTTTTATGTAAATAAAAGAGAATCCAAAACCCTCCCGTGCCTGAAAAAAATAAAACAGGAAAGTAACAAAAGAAAGGAGGACCTGGTGAGCCGGCCAACCCTGTACAGGGCCGTAGAAGCCGGTGCCAACTCCTCTACCACCCTACACAACACAACCCCTCATTACTAACCTGAACAAAATAAAGAACGATAACTCAGACAGCCTGTCCCATCAGGCCAAACAAAAACAAGGCTAGGCTAACAAGGACTGCAGAGGCATGGAGCAAGCCGGCTGCGCAGCGTTGTCACCGGAACAGCTGAGGCGGAAGCGAGCGACCCAGCGAGAGCCTCCCAGGTGACCTATATACTCTGATGTTTGCTAGTTTGCTCAAAGGCTGTTTGACAACGAACAGTCCACACAAAAGTTCTCTTAGGATTTAAAAGGTCAGTTAAAGGAGAGGCAACAGCAGAAAAATTCCTACAAAGACCCTGTAATAACCAACCATGGCTAAGTAACGTCGGCTCGGTGCGACTAATTGGAATAGGAAACGAGACAATACTCTCCACCTTGGCCTGCACCGGCGCACACAACCACCAACAAACCACTTTACCTAAGTAAGTCACAGTTGCTTGGGCAAATACACACTTTGATAAGTTCACTGTTAAGTTTGCCTCTTGAAGACAACCCAATAACACCGAAGGTGTTAAATATGCTCCACCCAGGAATCGGTACAAACTACCAAGTCGTCCAAGTAAGCCTCACAAAATGACAGACCCGACAGTATAATCCTAATCAACCGCTGAAATGTTGCGGTGCATTTCACATGCCAAATGACATAACATTGTATTGAAAAAATTATCTGGGGTTACACAGGCTGAGAGTTGTTTTGCACGCTCAGTGAGCGGCACCTGCCAGTAACCTTTCAACAGAACAGAACTTGGACACAAACGTAGCCCCACCCACTCGATCCACACAGTCCTCAATGCGACGCAATGGAAAACAGTCCTGCTTCGTAACATTATTTACTTTCCTGTAGTCCGTGCAAAACGATCTTCACCATTAGATTTTAACGCAAGCAAAACAGGGAGAGCTCCAAGGACTATAACTGAACTCTGCAATACCACGAGCTACCATATACTCAACCTGCGCTTAAGACGGAACGTTTATCAGGACTGACTCGATAAGGGTGTTGTTTTATCGGCACAGTGTCACCAACAACAATGTCATGCATTAATATTCTGGTCTTGAAGGTACATCAGAAAACAGTGACTTTGTCTCATTTAACAAATCAATTAAATTCTCACGCTGCAAATCAGGAAGGTGGGCCAAGTATGCAGGCAAATCCTCAATACCTCAGAGTTTAGCAGTTTTCCATGAGACAGCGCCTCAGACAGAACCCTGCCTCCATCATCATCGTGCGTAAAGAGTTCTCACTGAACTCCTGTCCGTGTCTTTAAGGCCGTTTTACCTCCCGAGAGAGTTCCCCAGATATTTGTGACTGTTATTTATATCCACCCTAAGGCTGATGCTAAGTCTGCAGCTAATATTGTTTTTAAAACTATAAATAAGCTTCAGCCAATCTCACCTGCTGCTCCCAATTTTATACTCAGCGATTTTATCCACTGTAATTTAAAGAAAACCCTGAACAGTTTTTATCAGTATGTCAACTGTCCAACACGTCACAATAAAACCCTGGACCTGTGCTACGGCTCCATTAAAGGGGCTTATATCTCGAAGGCAGGACCTGCACTGGGCTCCTCTGACCACAACACAGTCCACCTTCTGCCCGCCTACACCTCGGTGCTGAGGAGGGAAAAGCCTGTTAGGAAACAGGTAAAGGTGTGGACTGAGGACAGCTCTCTGGCGCTGCAGGGCTGCTTCGAGTGCACAGACTGGACAGTGTTTCAGAACTCTTGTTCTGACATAGATGAACTGACTGATGTTGTCTGCAATTACATCTCCTTCTGTAAAGACTTAGTTCTCCCAAACAGGGATGTCAAGGTTTATCCTAATGACAAACCATGGATTTCCAAGGACATGAAAGATCTGCTTATCAAAAGGAAAAGTGTATTTAACGAAGGTGATGTGAATGCCGAAAGGGTTGTGAGAAGGGAGATCAGGGCTGAAATTAAAAAAGCCAAATTGAGATATAAGGATAAGATTGAGGCTGAACTAAGAAGTAACAACTTAAAAAGAACCTGGAATGGTATGAAAACAATGATTGGGTCACATGATAAAGTCAGCAGAGTTGCACTTGATGGTTTTAATTCTGACAAAGACTTGGCAGATGAACTAAATGTATTTTATACACGGTTCAACACAGTGGATTTTAATGATAAGATTGCCGACATCAGGGCAATGACTCGAGCCTCTCCATCAGTGTCTATTGAGGTAAACACTGTGGCTAAATTGTTCTGCCACACCAAACCCAAAAGCCCAGGGCCAGACAACATCTGTGGACAGTCATTAAAAAAGTGTGCTTACCAACTTTGTGGCATCTTCCAACATATTTTTAATCTGTCTTTACTACAACAGAAGGTCCCCAAAATTTGGAAGCACTCAGTCATTGTGCCCTTGGCGAAGTGCAACACTCCTAAAGCCTTGAATGATTTTAGACCAGTTGCTCTGACCTCCTTGGTTATGAAAACTTTTGAAAAATCATTAAAGACATGGTGCTACCTCAGGTCAGGGAACAGCTAGACCCATTGCAGTTTGCTTACAGGTCCGAGAAAGGAGTGGAGGATGCTGTCATCACACTGTTGCACTTTATTCTTAAACATCTGGATGGAGCCAAGACACATGCCAGACTTTTATTTGTTGATTTTACTTCTGCTTTTAACACCATTCAGCCATTCCTGCTGGCAGAGAGACGTATGGCTGATTTTAACCTTGATCTTAACTTGGTTGGTTGGATATTGGACTTTTTATTAGACAGACCTCAGTGTGTTAGAGTGAATGGTATTTTATCTGATGTGCTCTATTCCTCTACTGGTTCACCCCAGGGCTGCTGTCTCGCCCCTCTTTTGTACATTCTGTACACAAACCAGTGTCGCAGTGTGTACAAGGATAGACACATTTTAAAGTTTGCAGATGACTCTGTTATCCATCAGCCTGCTCAGAGGGAATGAACAGGACCATGGGCCAGTCCTTAATGACTTTGTTCAGTGGTGTGACCATTCATTTTTACATATGAATGTGTTAAAAACAAAAGAAATTAAAATAGACTTTCGCAAATCACCACCTTGCCCCAGTGCCACTGTCATCAAGAACACAGACATTGACCTGGTCGACAACTACAAATATCTCGGAGTCATTCTGGACAATAAACTGTGTTTTGAGCCTTGGGTGGATGCGGTTTCTAAAAAAGTCCAACAACGATTGTACTTCCTGAGGAAGATGAACAGTTTTAACGTATCCACTGAAATGATGACATTGTTTTATCGTGCTTTTATTGAATCGGTTTTATCCTTCAGTATTGCTGCCTGGTTTGGAAGCCTCTCCCTGACCAACAAAAACAGACTGGGAAGTCTGGTCAAAGTGGCCAGTAAGATTTCGGGAGGAGTCAGGCTCAGCTGAAGGACATTTACAGCCGACAGGTGCAGAGGAAGGCTGGTGCTATAGCGCAGTCCCAAGACCATCCCCTCAGAGGGGAATTTGAGCTGCTGCCCTCCGGCCGGTGCTGCAGAGCTCTGGGCTGTAGGACTAAAAGATTAAATATGTCGTTTTTACCGACAGCTGTGAGGCACTTAAATGGCACATAGCACTTTGTAATCATTTTGAACAACAATAATTGCTTGTTTGCACAATGTATTTATTCATGTTTTAATTCCAGTTTGCACATTTTTATCTTGGTTTATTAGTGATTTCCATTGTTGATCCTGCTCTTGAGTTGTTGAAGTGTAATTCTATGTTGTATGTTTTTAAGGAGCATGATGCTGCGAAATTAATTTCCCAAGAGGGACAATAAAGAAAACTTTGAACTTTGAACTTTGAAACAAACAACCAGAAAAAACTAAACAAAATAGAAGCTAAAGCAAGGAAAGTGATGTAGTATTTCATCAAATTAACATTAAAAATAATAATTAAAAACAATACAGTTAATCTAGACGAGTTAATCGTCTAAAAGTTAAAAAATTCTGGGAAAATCTTTTCCCAGGATTTTCTCCAAAACACGCCTTGCACTTGTTTAAAAGTTTAAATAAATATAGACTTCATTCGTCCCACACTGGGAGAACTGGTACGGTATAAGGCAGGTCATGAGTAAAGGGGTTGTCCACCAACTGGAGGGTTGATGGTGCGATGCCCACTTCTCCGTTCATGATAAATGATTATGTCAGGAAGTATTGTAATGCTACACAAGTGGGTAAAGACCGAGACAGTTCTTTCCAGAAGAGTTCTCTTGACTCCACTTAAACTGTGGAGAACATATTTAGAAAGAACTCTTAGTCCAAAGTAAATAGTGTAGTGAGAAGTGTAGCAATGGTTCAGGGGTAGAGTGGGTGATCTGTCAAAGATCACAACATGTCCCTCTCATGTTGTGTAAGTTAAGTTCTAAGTTTTAGAGGCAGCAGTGTCAGGAGCTAGAGCAGATGGTCCACTAACTGAAGGGTGGCTGGTGCAATCCCCAGCTCTTCTCTTTATGTTTTTAAAGCCAAAGGTAAGAAATGTCTTTAGATTTCTATCAACAATGTTATTTATTTCTTTTTGACGGGAAGTCTCACTCCAGGATTGTCTTCTTTTCACATAAAAGTCTGTGACAGATAAAAGAAAGGTATCCAGTATAATGAACAGCGCTGGATATAGTCACATTGTTATATTTTATACTGTCTAATGAATTATTTCTGTGGTTTTATTTTTCTTCAGAGATGGCTGCTGGCCTCACAGGTGTAACCTGTCCCGGTAAGTCTTGATCTGTAAATAATAACTAACTGTTTAATTCATATAAAAATATTTTTTGACAATAATATCTGCACTTTTAGCATCCAGAAACCGAGAAGAAGTCTAATCCTGCCAGAGTGTGACCTGTCCCCACATGATCCAGTTCAGGAGAAGAGGATAAAAGCCAGCAGAGTCCTGAGCTCCAACACAAGTGAGAAGTCCTTCTACCTCTAATCTAGTATCTCAGCTGTTGCACTGAAGTAACAGTTTGAACAGACATGCCTCTTCTTTTCTGTAGGAAACCTAAACATGCATTCTTCTGATGACATCCTTGTCTGCTAAAGCCGGAAGAACCCAGATCCTCAGAAACTGTTGTGGTAAGAAAAAAACTATATTGTATTTTTCTCTTGTGCTCCTGCAGCAAAAGGCTATCCACTAATAAATGTTTTGTTGTCATTGCAAAGGAAGGCTGCAGCACTGGGAAGGGTCCCGTGAAGCCAGTGGAAGAAGCCCACTCTTCTTCACATCAAGACTAACAAACAGTGCATCAGTGACTCCAGATGATACAACAGCACAAATGGCCTTTGATGAAGAGATGAAGCAAGAATGACTTGAAAACCAAACTGAATATTGTATTTATTAAATAAATGACATTATTTTACAAGTACAATCATTTTGTACTTATTTATAAAATCATTTCTGTTTAGGTCTTTTAGTAAACATTGTCTCGCTACTTAAATATATTTAAATGTTACGGAGCTATAAGACATCATTGATTAGATTATTTATGTGGCTTAAACCGTGAACACCACTGACAGAACCACACAAACCTTTCTGCTCAAAGAAGATTATTTCAAAAACAATGATTGAGCAATGATGAATACTGCTAGAAAAAAAGCTATTACAAGAAATTGTGAGATAGTGGAAACAACAACAAAGCAAAACTGGCACAGAGGTCAAGACTTCAATAAGAATTGTTGGACGAAACAAATACACATTTAAGGCTACACAAGTTCATTCTTTAACAAGACAAAAACTGAATATGTTTTATGGGTAATTATGTGCTTCACAGACATTTTTGCCTTAAATATAAAAATACAATGAAACAAAGTGACAAAATGTCTTGCTTGAGATACTTTTTAAACAGTAAAGAGTAAGTCCACCAGTTCAAAATGAGGAGAAAATAATTTCCTGTTTCTTTTTACACATGTTGCCAGCATTAAATAACTGTAGCAACTGTAATGCAAGATAACAAAAAAAAATAAACAATTTAATAGATTGTGTTTCTTTGAGTCTTTATCCAGTTTTTTTCCTTTATGACTTTCTTGCTTTTGGGTTTGACCTCTGGAGGTTTGGGGTTCAAACATGGCCTAGACCTGGTCCGATCAGAAGTACGGCTCATCTCAGGATCCGAGCGAACACCCTGGGCAGAGATGGACTTTGCTCGAGTGGAGAGGGACCAATCCTCCAGCAGGTTAGGCTGGACCTCATGGCATCTGTAATGTGTGCTGCTTCCTAACATGGGGAGGTGGATGTGGTCATTACTGAGGTAGCAGCTGCAGTGGGACATGACAGAGCCATGTGGCGGGACTGCCTCCACGGCGCTCTGAAAGGTTTTAAGGATACAGTCGCTTTTAAACTTTTCCTTCTTCTGCCGGGATTCCACCTTCTTCAGATGGCGTCCATTATTATCTGTTTTCTTGTGTGTGCTAGTCCCTCACAGAAAGAAAAGTCACATTGATTACAGCTGTAACATGTCACTGACGTCTCTATAAGTCAATTAAATATGACTCACCTGTACCAACCCTGTCCTGTCACGGTCAAGTCTCTGAATCAGCTCCTCTATCTGGTACCGATCCTATTTTTGTTATTTCAAAGTGTTTTTATTGTTTTAAATGTACATAACACAAACAAACCAACAAACATTCTCTTATGTTATACAAGGCATCACTATCCACCAGCCTCACACTTTGCAGACATTATCTCACATATCCCCTTTCGTCCTCTCATCTGCTGGGTGATGTGTACCCCCATCCCGGACTCTGCTCCAGTACGAAGACCCCAGCTCATCTTTCATCTACCTTGATGTTGGCTGAGGTCCCATCCACCTTACACACACACACACACACACACACACTCACACACACACACAACACACACACACACACACACACGCTGCCGCACACACACACATACACACACACACACATACACACACACACATGCGCGCACACACACACACGTGCGCACTGACACACACACATCTGCGCCACACACACACACACACACACACACACACACACACACACACACACACACACTCACACACACACACAACACACACACACACGCACACACACGCGCACAGACACACGCACACACATGCGCACACACACACACACACGTGCGCACTGACACACACACACACACACACACACACACACACACACACACACACACACAGACGCACACACACACACACACACACACACACACACACCACACACACACACACACGTTTTTTTAAATATATATATATTTTTAACTGTCCTGGACACATTCTTGCACGGCCTGTCCGTCCTGGGAGTGGATCCCTCCTTCTGTGGGTCTCCCTGAGGTTTCTCTGTTTTCCCGGCTGGGTTTTTCTTTAGGAGTTTTTCCTCACCCTGATGGAGCGCCTAAGGACAGGGGATGTTGTCTAGTGCAGTCTGTTTAGCCCTTTAAGGCGGCTGTTTTTGTGATATTGGGCTAATCAAAAATAAATGTCTTGTCTACCTTTAGTTGAACTGCAAGTACGAGTCACTAAAGAAAGTGAGTTACAAATCTGAAAACTGTGGGAGCCAAGCTGACACATGACTGGGATTTTAGTTTTGTGCATGACTTGCGAGTCTGTTACGATCCCCGCTAAACAAATGGGACCTGAACATAAAGTCAAACCACACAAAGTGTAAGGCAACACATATCAACAATTTATTAATTAAACAGAGGATTTAAAGTAAAATAACAAACCGTTAAAACAGGACCACCGAGCCCATCACCTAAATACGGTGGCGAGACAGCTCAACACGCTGCAAATGAAGAAAGCACCAGCAAATAAAGAAAACATCTTCATCAGTTTGACAACACGCGCGCTGCAAAATTTCACAACACATGCAAATTCAAAAACGCGTTGGAAATTACACAGACCACAACGGAAATGTTTTAAGGGGACTCCTTCGAGTGACGAACCCCTAATGGGACCTGCTTATTGTTTGCTCGCCTGTTGCGTTGTTGTCAGTGTTGTTGTCACTGACCTGAAAGGTGAGTTTTTTTTTTTTACTTTTAGATCATGATCGTATAATTGCTTTGTCGTTTGGATATTGTTGGCCTAAATATATTGTTTGTCACTCAAATGAGTCCCCTTAAAACATTTCCGTTGTGGTCTGTCTTATTTGCAGCGCGTTTTTGTATTTGCATGTGTTGTAAGGATTTGCAGCGCGTGTTGTGAAACTGATGAAGATGTTTTCTTTATTTGCTGGTGCTTTCTTCATTTGCAGCGTGTTGAGCTGTCTCGGCCATTTCCTTTGGAAATCAGGGTCCCAGAGTCTGGAGGAAGAGAGGAGAGACACACAATCCACGTTGCTTGAGGTCCAGTGTAAAGTTTCCACAGTCAGTGATGCTTTGGAGCCATGTCATCTGCTGGTGTTGGTCCACTGTGTTTTCTGAGGTACAAGGTCAACGCAGCCGTATTCCAGGAGGTTTTAGAGCACTTCATGCTTCTGGCTGCTGACCAACTTTTTGAGATGCAGATTTCTCGGCACCTGCACTAAGTGCCAAAGCAACCAGTACCTGGTTTAAGGACCATGGTATCCCTGTTCTAACTTGGCCAGCAAACTCGCCTCACCTTAACCCCAGAGAGAAGGGTATTGTGAAAAGGATGAGGCAATATGCAGAAGAGCTGAAGGCCACTATCAGAGCAACCTAAACAGTGCCACAGACTGATCGACTCCATGCCACGCCGCATTGCTGCAGTAATTCAGGCAAAAAGAGCCCTAACTAAGTATTGAGTGCTATACATGATCATACTTTTCATGTTCATACTTTTCAGTTGGCCAAGATTTCTAAACATCTTTCCTTTGTATTGGTCATAAGTAATATTCAAATTTTCTGAGATACTGAATTTGGGATTTTATTATAATCATCAACATTTAAATTAATACACTTTGAAATATATCAGTCTGTGTGTAATGAATAATATACAAGTTCCACTTTTTAATGGAATTAGTAAAATAAACCAACTTTTTAAGATTTTTCTAAATTATGTGACCAGCACCTGTGTATAAACTGTGTTATCCCAAAAATAAAGCTTTGAGAAAGAGAAACCACGGAACCAGCGTTTTGTCTCTCTCTCTCTCCCTCTGATCAGAGCCTTAGAGGCAGGCTTTATCATCGGTAACCCTTCAGAGTCTAGAACTGACATAGCGGAGCACAGAGCAGTCCCACCAGAGACAGAGGGAAAGGAGTTCTCTTCACACATTAGTTTTGTCCAGTCTTTTCACTAGAACAAATGTTAAGAGGCAAACGAGGTTAGTTTGGCTAAAAGAGTCAACAGGTTTGTTAAAAGGACTACTGATGGTGCGTTGTTGCAATGCACAGCCGTCTATTGACCCTCTTGGATGGAGTAAAAGTCAGTGTTTGATTCAAGCTTTTTTGGCTAAAATAAAATAAAAACCCACAGTGTTGAGCCCAGGGCCAGGTTACGGCTTGACCTCCTCGTTCCTAGAAGGAGTTACATGTGCATGGGGTGCCATGGGAAGAAAATGTAATGTTTTTTTTTTTAAGGAGAACCAGGGGCTGTACCGGGCCCGTGTAGCCCGGACTGAGAGGCCAGAGGCTGGGGAGAGTAGCAGAGGCGGTGCAGCCTGGTGCTGGAGGTCTTACCTCGGGCCAGGCTCCAGCTCTGAGTCCTTCATTGGCCCAGGGGCACAAACACAATCATTGTTGTGTGCAATAATCTTCAGTCTCGGCTTCTCGACAAGCCCCATAGACAGATGCAAAGCCAGGAAAGCCTTCATTTCAGATACACATACAATGTACCGCTTATAAAACCTGGACTGTGGCTTCAGCTGTTTTGAGGATAAAACCCGATGAGCATAACGGTTAGTCTTTAATTGTAACAAGGTTCCAAAAATTGAGTGTGCCAGTGAGTTCATCAAAAGGCTTTATCCACTCCTGATGAACTTCCAGTCCTCATCTTCAGTGATTGGCCCGTAGCTATAATCTCTTCCTCGGCCTCTCCCTGGGCCTCTGCCTCTCACCCACATTTCTCTTCTCCCAAACCTGACTCCTCTCCTCTCCGTCCTCCTGTGTTAGAAACTGAAACAGCAGCACGGCCGAAAAACCCTCAGCTCCACTGGCACCTTCACTCTGGCTGCTATCCTCACTCTCCCTTATTTCATAACAATAACAAGAATAATACAGTTTATTTATATAGCACATTTCAAATGACAAGCATAGACTCAATATAACTAAGACTTACTTGTCAGAAAGTAAATGTTCTCCTGGAGTCAGAGTCTGCAGCAGACGGCACAACGGCTTGGCGCTCATGTTCGTCTCACAATTTCTACTCTCACCGACGTAGAGCTCTCACCGACTGCATTCTCCCCACCTGAAACAACGTGTCAAAGGCTTATGTACTAAATCTGAAAATTAAAATGAGCTAAACACAACTTATCTTAATTATACACCTGACCTATTCAAAAACACAAAGGTGAGGACGAAGACCCAAGTAATGCTGTAGAGGAAGAAACTGTGTCAGACTCTGAACAAGATGATTCAAATGACCAGGAATAACTCTTGCTTTGACATCGGCCTATGGTCTTGTACGGATTTTATGAATGGACTTTTTACTTGAGTATTTAGGAATGTATTTTTGTAAACTTTCATATTATTTTATAATAATAATAATAATAACCCAGCTTTAACCCAGAAAGTTGAAGTAGACTCTAAACTAGTAATAAACCTGGTAAACGTTGCTAATGAAAGCAATATATTCTGTGTTATAATTGTCAATAGATCCAGTGCATTGCTAATAAGAATCCCAGCAGGATCCAGCTCTCTACTTCTAATGACACTGAGAGCTATGAGCTCAGTGACTTTGAGAACTTGGACCCTCCCCAGTGGAGTTGCTTTTGTTGTCCAACTATTAACCCTACATACTGTAGGTTACACACATAGTTACATACATTGTGAACATGCTAAAGATCCCCTGCAACTTGCTCATTTACAAACACATATAAAACACTTATGTGTTGACTTTTATTCGGCAGTACAACCACAGCTACTGGTCCAGAAATTGACTGATTTGCATGTTAATCATTTTATTATTCAATGGTTTTATTTTTCTTAACAACAGCAAGTAAAAGTAAATGGTGTTCTCTCTACGGTCAAATACTCTAACACAGGTGTCCCACAGGAATGTGTGAGTTCTCCTTTCCTTTTTTCACTCTACACAAATGAATGCAGGAGCCGTCTGTGCAACAATCCCATCATTAAGTTCTCTGACGATACAGTGATCTTAAGCCTACTGTATAAAGAGGACTGGTCCTCTGTGGTACATGCATGAGATCCACCATTTAAAGAACTGGTGTGACCACTTCCTTTTTTAATGTTAAAAAGACAAAGGAGATGTGTTATAAGAATTTTCTATGTCCTTATATTTATCCAGAGAGACACGGAGACAGATTATAATTTAACAAGCAATGGCCAGGTTTTAATCCTTGCAAGGAGAAGCAAAGCAGACGCAAACATATGGAAGATTATTTGTGTCATCAGACTTTGAATTTTAAATACCTGTGAATTTCTAACTCTGATTTTTTATCACTGAAAACATATGTTTGAATATTTTTGTCTTTGAATTTTAGTGACTGAATTTCAAAGGTAGAAATTTCAATAGATATTATCCAAAGTTTCAAAATTCAAAATAAAAAATTCGCCGTGTAAATATTAAATAGATATGTTTTCGACCACTCAACTTCAACCGTCGAAATTCACAGTGTAAAATACGCAGTAAAAGAAGTTCATGGAACATCCGGAGTACCGAGGAATTGCAATCGATATTGTGTGAGTCGATCTATCCTCAGCCAATCACGCAGCGATGACCTGGTCACGTTGGTAAACACAGCAATACAGCGCGCAAGCCAGTTGAACAATGGCGCCAGCAGCAACACTGCAGTAAGTTCATCTTTCGATATCAAAGTTTATATAGGCTAGCATGCAATATCTGACGTTTTTAAAAACATATGTTACTTCTAATAAATGTTTTAAAGCTCAAGCACACTAAAGAGACTAGTAGTTAAGTAATCACTAGGGGACAATAGCAGCTATGGAGGATGACCATGGTAATAACCTACAACAAACATGGCGGGACCTGCAACTGATGCGCCAAGGGTGCTAAGTTAGATACTGTTTTACTCCTGTTCTGTTGTATTTCTACTGAAGGTCTGTCACATATAGTAGCGATAAACATTTTTGTTATTTCAGAATAACCAAGTTGAAATTGTCCAGTCAGCCAGGCGTTTGCTGGATTTATTGACTGAAAGACAGCCAAGTACAGCGAGCGTTGAAGCTAACGCAAGGTGTAGTACACACTTGTGCTTTACGCATTATTTTGAAGTCTGACCATACTAAATGTTTTATCGCTGGATAGGAGGGACCATTCTACTGGACCATCGCTTCAAATGGAAATGACAAGGTAAGAACTAATATGGCATATGCCTGCGGTGTGTTTAATTTTTTAGCGCATTTCCACTGGGATAGGATCGTGCGGTTTGGGCTAATGTGCTGGTCCCCTCAATACAGCCGGGAGAAGAGGCCAAAAACCAAAGCTAGTTTACTAGCATAAACTTTCAGCTTTTTCTGTTAGTGTAGTACTGCTTTCTTTTCACAGATCAAACTGCAGGCATTAAAGTGTCATATGTTAAACCAATTTGATATAGACCATTTAAAAGTTTGTAAACAGAATGTCCTAAAGTACAGAATGGGGGCTACTGGAGGCATGGTCATAATACATTTTCATTGGAGAAATTGGCATTATCCACAAACTATTACAAATTAAGATGGTTTTGGCAAATGACAACCACTCTGCTACTTGTAGGTAATGTCAGAGCCTGGTTTGAATACATTAATGAATGTACCTCACATTGTATGTTTATTTAATGAGCAAATTAGTATACAGTTAGCAAATTCAAGTTAGTAAAATTCTTAATTTATAGGTTTTAATGTAAGTTCTTACGGCTATGTTGTAAATAGTTTTTTTCATTGTCTGTTCAGAATTCTATCCCTCACCACAGATGCTAATTTCTTCTAAAAACATTTTAAATATGTTTACACACGGACCTGGCTTAAAACCAGTATAAACTGGTCTCAGGAATCTCCTAACAAGCTGACTGCATGTTTTTCCCCAACCACCTGTACTGCAACACTCCAGTCGAAATTTGCCTACCTAATGAAAAAAAAACCTTAAACTTGTATTTAAATTTTTAATCAAAAGCTTTTCACCATAGAACATTTCCAGGCATTTTTACTAAAGGCCGGGGAAAGAATCGCTTTCCAGCAACAAATGTTATCCCAGCCAAAAAAATCAAGGCACTCGAGGTGTCTTTCTATTTGCTACCAAAGCAGTGTGAAAAAACTCCAAGTGAGCTTGAGAAAGTGACCCAGACAGTGACCCATATGCAGGCTGGGTTGGGTCCAAGGACTGCTATATATATATATATATATATATATATATTGTGTTATATTAATTGTGTGTGCAATGCATATTAAATAAGTTTGTTTTGAGATGAAATGTCAATTTTTTGTACTTTTTCACCTACAGTTATGTGACGCCCTCAAAGTTCTATTTCCAAAACTGCAAACAGTAACAGGTGGATGGCTACTTTATAAAGCAGCTGGTAAGCAGAGATTTATTTTTTTAACAAGAAGCAAAGGTTAGTTTATTTAATATAATTGCAGTAATGTCTATAAAAACTATACTATGCAATCTATGTTTGGCTGCAATTTTTAAATAATTTTTAATTTTGACAGGTGGATGGGGAAGCGGTAAACTGTCCCTTGTGTCACCTGACGATGCTGGTTATACAGGCAGACTCTTGAAGTCTGTTGCTCAAGGGTAAAAACTGTTCATAGTCCCTGTCCAAGAAGATCTTGATAGAAGTCCACTACAACTAACTGATGGAGCCTTCAGCGGTATGGCAAAAGCCACATGTCACAAGTGTGGTGTTGCTGTACCTCTGCAGCTTCTAAAGTATTATATTTACTCCTGTTTGATCATTGAAGTCGACAGTGACGCAGCTCATCTGGTTGAGGAACAATGTATGATTTGTCTGTCCTTACGACAACCTACACTTCTTACTACACCATAATTTAAAACTTAGGAACCTAGTTCATATTTATGTCCTTTCACATAATTATGTTTTACTAAAACATATTTCTATTTTCCAACAGCTCAGTCCTGTCCTGTTTTTCTGAAAATGTTTAAATCTGATCGGATAAAGCAGCACGCATCTACATGTGGTGAAAGGTATCTTTTTTATTTTCTAATTTTTTAAAGAGGTTTTATTGGTTGGATTCAATTTCTAGACTGAATGACCCTTTTATACGAAAGAATAATTTTATCAGTGTTGTTTCTATTGTCTCTTCACAGTGTTTTGACATTAAATAAACCAAGCCTGTTGTCATTCTTGCATTTGTTACATATGTGTATAATTATTTTTTATTTTTTTTTATTTTAGTCAAGTGACACTTGCAGTTTATCCCAGTGAAAAGGAACAAGCAGTGGTTCCTGGACCATCCATAACTTCAGCGACTACTTCCATGGGTATGTGATATTCAAAGTGTCTTTTTAATTATAGAACAGCCATCAAAGCATTGTTAAGATAGAGACATTCAATTTCTTAATCATGCATATTAGATTTATGTATTGAACCCCTTATATTTGCTTTTTACTGTTTCTTATTAGATTGGTCATCTATTAGTGACTTAAGTAAGGCCATATCTCAGTGTGCGGAGTATTATCTCCAAATCCATGCAATGAAGAGTCCGTTAACTCTATGCATGGACATCAGGAAAAGTCCTGCAGAACAGGACATGACCCTTATATTTTTATAAGCAAACCAATGTGGAATGTGCACGCCCCTTGATTTGCAGACTTGAAGGTAAAACCAAATAAAAGTTATAGTTGTCAAATAATAATTAAGCCTACTATTAAAATTTTGTTGTACAGGGATACTGCTATTGGACTTGGGGTTACACGTTTTTTCTTCTCAACTTGCATGGAAAAATTAAAGTTTGGATTTCACATTCATTTTGGTATGTATTTTATGCATATATGCCCATGCTGTTTGCTATACAATTAAATTATAATGCATTGCTATTATGAAACATTTAATAAAAATGAATCATCAAGGATTTAAGAATTTACAGTTCACAAATATTGAAACATCCGTACAAATTTAGAAAACCAATTGCTTTCTAACATAATTTTTTCACAGCAAATAGCAGTGTCACTCGGCTTTTTGATGGAGAACCGTCACTTTCTTGTTTAAAGTGACCTGTTCCTTGTGGCAGGGAGAATGATGGGTCACTTCTTTCTCCATGGAGGGCCATGCCTTTCAGGACTTAGTCCAGCTTTTGTGCATGTCCTACTTGGTGGCAGTCCTGAAACATCAACTGTCACTGTAGAGGATTGTCCGGACCTCGACATTCGTGACACAATCAAGCTTGTATGTTTCTCTCATATCTCTTAGTTTGAAGATGGAAAAAGTGTTAAATCCAAAGCATCTGGACAAGGTTCACCTTCAAACCTACGTCCAGATGCTTTGGCTTTAACCCTTTTTTCTTCTAGATGGCCTGGTTGACTGAGACTCTAAACAGACATGTCTAAGTTAGATTTTTCTATATTTTCTTTATAACTGTAGTTGGTAAAATGTGAATTTTGCTTAAAGTTTTATATAAACTGTATTTATATATATATATATAAAAAGTTGGAAGGAGAATCCAACCTATCAGAAAAGGAAAAACAGCAGATACAGGAGTTGGCCTATGCATGGGACCTTCCTCCTCTGAACAAAAGTAACCGAAAGTGTTTTTGAAAAACTTTTAATTCATGCGGTGAGTGAAGTGAGAATAAAAAAACTTGAAAACGAAACTACATACATTTTACAACTCTCCACTACAATTATTATGCTTGTCTTTTATTCCTTATTATTGTTATTAGGTGATTGGACGAGTCGTAAGACAGATTAAGCAACTGCGCAGAGGACTAAAAGAAACACCATTGTGGACTTTGCTTACTCAAAGACCAGACACAGCAGCTATCCTTTTTCCAAAAGAGGGGCAGAGAACATCTGTCCAGAGGTAATTTTGCTTTCTTATGGTCTTACTTGAAGATAAAGTTGAAGCAAAGGCGTTTGGACTGGAATGATAATGCTATATCCTTCTCCAGTGCTGTCAGGTGGTTTCGCACTGGCCACTGTGACCTTGCATCTAAGTTTGATAGCTTTGTTTACAGACAACTTGTTTCTTATTCACTTCAATTTTATTAATCCCCAAGGAGTAAATCAGTTATTTGGTATCTTCAAATTAGTTGATTCAAACTTCTTCTTCTGTCCTAGACTGATTGTAGAGCAGTCGATCCGTCCTGCTGATTAGATTCTCAGATGTCCACTGGTTTCTTTGTTGTTCATAAGCTGAAAACAAGGGATGGTCTAAGTTGTTCAGTAACCACTGATCTAAAAGCATTAGGTGTCTGTTCCTGAAAACAGTTCTACTGATGAAGTCACGGGCAGTATCTGGTACAGCTGTTGGTTGAATATAAACCGTAATCCTACGATGACATGCGACTCTCTCGGTATACAACCATCTCAGTCTCACTGCTACAGCTCCACACACTTGTAGCTAATTCTGTGGCAGTAATGCGATCCACTGTCGGGATCTTCTTTAGAGCAACTCAGAAATTAAGCCCTTTCCCATGTAGGTAGTTATGGTAGTTTAATGTGTATACATGTATATTTTATTGTTACCAATTAATTGTGGTTGCAGAAATAACTGCAATTGACGGCTGGATGTTTTTTCATGTGGCCTTTTGTTGACGCAGATTCTTCTGCAGCGAATCACCTGGCCACAAGCAGATGAAGATGATGATGATGACGACTGGTCAGCAGACATAAAGTTCCGCATATCGGGCTATCTCCAAGAGTTCATCACTGGAGGTGAAACTAAGTAATATTTGTATTCCATAATATTTATGGAAATAAAACATTTTAAAATCTGTTTAATTCATTCTTTAGCAACGCCAACTGAACTGCAAAATCTAGTAAAATTCTGGACAGGCTGGGAGGTCTTGCCAACAAGTTTGTCTGTAGAGGTAGTAACTGGAAACTACATCACAGCCTCAACCTGCTTTGAGATTCTGCATTCCATCTCACTACAAGGACTATACTTCATTCAAGAGGGACTTGCTTGTTTCCATTTCTTCATGCCACACAGGATTTGGTCTAGTGTGAACATAGTATGATGTTTTATAATGCTGTTTGCTGTTCAAATTACCACTGTAGCACTTGACAGTTGTGCTTCCATAGTTCAATGTTTTACATTAGTTTAGTTCAGAGTTCAGTGCCCCACATAAACACTTCTTAATTTTAAGCTACTGGTTTTGGCCTGACATAAACCAAGAGGCAGTATTGAATTAGTTTTCAGGACTGAGAACGGGACAGAGTTTTCCCCCAGGACTCCTGCACAGCTCACTGTCCATACAGTCATCCTGCTGCTCATTGTGGCTTCTTCTTCTCTCCCGGCTGTGATCGTCACCAGTTCTGTCGCTCCTGCAAGGTCAGGGTTCACAGCATTCAAGATGAACACAACCTGCAGCATTAAAATGAGTTTATTTTCTTTAAGACAACGTACAATGTTCATTAAGCCGGAGCAGAGATGCTTGTACCAGTTTATAGTTTAACTGCTAATTTCCATCCATTTCCATAGTCCTTTATTGTACATGTTTTTGGTGGTAGGGGAAACCGAGTACCCGGAGGAAACCTACGCAGACACAGGAGAACATGCAAACTCCACACAGAAAGGCCCTGTCCTGGATGGGAATTGAACCCAGGACCTTCTTGCTGTTAGGCCTGAGTGCTAACCACTCTGCCACCTCCATAAAATCTGTTCACAGGGCCAGAACTGCTCAATGTGACACATCTACACAAGTATGAATATATATGAACATAAATAATAGGGTTTCTAAAGGAAAACGTCTGCTAAAGGACTAAATGTATATAAATGTAAATGTATATTCCACATTTGAACATTGTACAATCAGTTTAATGTATACACGCAGCCTCCTCATCATTTCTTACACTTTTTTTAATGATTACAGTTAATTATGATGTCGTAAAACAAAATAAAGACAAGTTTTAAAAAGTAGTTTGAAAAGTTATTTGTTGCATTATTGAAGTATGTAATATGTAATATTAGATCACCCACATGTACTGATATTTTAAAGAGACAACTCCTCAGATTTATTTTACACATAATGATGTATGTTTTGTCTCAGATATCAAACATTCACCACCTTTCCCACATGTTTAAATCTATCTGGAGTTCACTGCTCATTGCCCACACTGGTATCAAGGTCTGATGGAGAGCTACACCACTGGAGCGTGGCTCGTAATAATTTGTACAGTTTGGATCGATGTTCAAGCACACAAAACAGAACATAACCTTACATCTGTCACATGTGTTTACAGCCCTATGTGTTATGCTCCAGCAGTTTACCACATGTGGGACAGGCCCGTATGGGGGAGAGGCCACCTTTTCAAACTTGATAACAGGACAGGTTTTCATCATTTGTAATGGCACATTATCCGTGTGTAATTATTATTATTTATTTATGTTATATTAAATTCGTTTTAAATATGTATTGTTTTCCTGTTGTTGTTGTAGCATCCATTAATGAGTTTTCTTTAAAGTGGGCAACAGGTAACAAAAAGATAGCCATGTCCCCTGGAACCACAGGGTGGCAGCACTTTCACAGCTAAAATAGCGGTGCCACGTTTGAGTTGCAGGATGTGATTATAAAGCTTTCTTCCACTTCTTTCCTCGACTGTAACTGTCAAGTATTAACGGTATATATCTGCTACTTCAACACTTTACATACTGCCTGTGTCATTAT